>OY856415.1:309448186-310048186 GCA_963693085.1 Alisma plantago-aquatica
TTGATGGAATCATATAATAGAATCTTATTGGATGGTTGGATGAGGATCCTTAAACTCTGTAATATCGGGTTTAAGAGATGTCTAGTCTTTGTGTGATTTGTGCTCCCAAGGGACTCAAATCCACATAATCTTGATTTGATAATTTAAATAAGGAGTTGGATTCGGTTCATGTAGGAACATGGCTTTTGGTGGTGATGTTCTGGAGCTGCACTTTCCTTAATCAATTGATCTTAGTTAGTTTAATTTTGCACTTAGTTTCTTTAATCGAACTATCACAATCAATATTTACTTTCTTGTTTTCTTGATTGATTTTTAAACTTCAACCATCCCTTTTTCATCTCATGGGATTGATACCTTACTATATTAAAAGTTGATTGTTGCTTGCAACAAGTTAAAAACCTATTTAGAAGGTTAAACTATATGACTTTTCCTAATGCATTATTGTGTGTACAACGTCACCCAAATTTGGCACCAGTTCTGGGGACGACTCACATTGATTTTTGAATCCCATTTATTGTATATATAGGATTTCTCATATTTTTGATTCATAATTTTAGTTTGGTTTTAAAAATTTTAGCTTTTTCACAATTCCTTTCTTGTTCATAATTCCTTATCTTGTTTATAATTTTTGTTTTGTTCAATAATTTTATTCTTTCTTTATTTATCCTATTGAGCTCCTATCTAGTAGTGATTCTCCTCTTTCTGTCGAGTTTCCATTCTGGTTGTACTACTTTCTAATTTATTTTGTAATTTTAATTTGTTTGTAATTTTTAGTCGTTTTCTGTAATTGTTTAGTCTTGTTTCATAATTTTGTTTCACAATTTCCTTTTAGATTTTCTTTCTTTCTTTTTAATATCTTTGTATTTTATTTTATAACTTCCTACCGAGATCATTCTGACAGTCTATCTCTTTCTTCATTGAGTTTTCATTCTAGTAATACTTCTTTCTAATATGTTTTGCAATTTCACTCTTGTTTATAATTTCTTAGTGTACCTTTGTAGCAATTTCTAGTTCATAATTTTTAGTTTCTTCTATCGTAGATCTTTTTTCTTTCTTTCTATCTTAGATTCCTTTTTGTAATTTATTTGTTTTGGAAAAAACTTTTTAAATAGAATGGTCAATATAATATGGTTCACAATGTCAATTGAGTGATTATTACAACCATACATCACTAGATTGTCCAAATGTGTTCCTTTATATTTCAATGACACCTTGTAATATCGAGTCATCCTACTAAGGTGGATATAATAAAGATTATAATCCACAACATTTTGAAGACTATTATTAGGAATAATGATATACATATCAATACGAGAGATGGTATGACCAATAATGTTATGGGGGGTATGGTGAAGGTGACCAACACAATTTTGGTGGGCACGAACCTTATTGTGAAAACCAATATACATCCCAACAAGAGGATCAATTTAAGGCCATACAAAAGATAGTAGCATAGCAACATGAAATTTTAGAAAATTGGCAAATATTGATAGCTACCATACTAGAAGCCCAACCAAAGAACCCCCCAAAGAAGTTAGAGAAACCTAGGATGAATTCCCCTATGATGATGATAATTTTATCTCTATGTCATTTATGTTAGATCCAACCAAAATAGAAAAAACTAAGGAGTTTCAGTCATTATGTGATGAATACACTCTGACTTTTTCACTAGAGGCTTTATTACTCGATTATGAAAAGTAACAACAAAAGTGTTGGTATATGTATGCCCGTAGAGCCATCCCAAGCGATTGCATGGAGTTGGATATTAATTAATCAATTACTGTGATTATTTGGTTAATTAATGAATTCCAAAATATTCTAATTAATCCACGAGCGTTTTAATTAACACAACGTTTCTGTTTACTGATGAGTTTAGGAAACCCTACTTCCCTTCCTTTCCTATTTAAAGGAGGATCGACGACCCATATCTATATAAGATAGAGAGAGGTTTTTCCGTTTACGCTAACGTACGTAAATCTAGCCGTCGCCGTCCTTAGGAGAGAAAGGAGAGAAACACGCCGCTAGCACGCCGCCGCAGAGACACACTCCTTCCCGCCGGCTTGAGAAGCGCGACGTGGAGTTCCGTCCATCCGCGTGGACGAAGTACTAGGGCTGTCAATGGGGAGGGTATTATCCATTTATCCTTACCCATACCCTGGAGGGTAAGGGTAAGGGTAGAGATTTTTATTACCCTTTACCCGTTTACCCTTTCCCCATTTCCCCGCTATACTATAAGGGGAGGATAAGGTATAGACATTATCCATACCCTTTTACCCTTTTACCCGCACATGATATAAAGGTTATGCATACTTATGCAAAGGAAAAACTGATTTATGCACAAAAAATTGTTATTGTGTGAATTGACTTAATTTTATACAGAGAAACATATGATTTTGAATTGGATATAATGTTTTATATGTTGTTATCAATAAATTATTTATAAAATTATTAAAAAACAACACACAATGTGTATAAATTCTTTTTTTCAAAATTACCCGCTTACCCTTTACCCTCCCCGTTTACCCTGTGGAGAAGAGGGTAAGGGTAAGGGGAGGGTAAGGGGATTGCTGAGAAGGATAATTACCCTTACCCTTACCCGCTACCCAAAGAGGGTAAGGGTAAGGGTAAGACCTTACCCTCCCCATACCCTCCTGATTGACAACCCTAGAGACGCAGACGCCTTGACGCATGCGTTCGGAGGACATCGACGACCACCTGTACGTGCTGCGAGCAACGTACGTCACCGCCGCAAAGGAGCATCGCCGGATCAACCTGCAACAACGAACGGGAGAGAAGATCCGTCCGTGTTTGACAAGCAGCGTTGCACCGTCATGCAGCGGGACATCGTCGGACTTGCTCCGCGATAAGGTATATCCCGCAAACCTGTTTCCGAATTCGCTGTTAACGATGAGATCCTGTTACGGGTTGCGTGGATTTAGTTGCTTCCGCCGCGCATGTTTTCTCCACAAAACCCAACAGTGGTATCAGAGCAGCGTAGATCTACGGCGTATTTGGATTAGTTTCGATATGATCAAATCGCTGTATACTATTTTTAAGTTGCATACGATGCAAATTAAACCTGTTAATGTGCAAATCTAAACCTAATTCCACATACGCCGCAAGCTACTATTTTTGACGTTTTGGACGGGGTCGACTATGGAAAATATAGATTTTCCTAAGTGCACAGAAGTGAAATTCCTTAGACCTTTCACAGGGGCGCTGCCCCTGTGTACCCTGCAATTGTCTGCGTGGGAGTCAAAAATTATTTAATGGGGAATGTCCCGCATTAAAAGTACTGCAATTTTAAATATGCATATACGTATATGTAGATATACCTATGATAGCATACACGTCGCCTTTAAAGTATGTTTTATGTGGTGAATGCATACACGGTTATGGCCAAGTATCCCCTTTTGTGAATGTTGTGAATGATTGTGGATGTCGAACTTGTGGATATGTTTGTTTGTGAATTCTATGGATGTATAATGGTTACATATGGATCCTTTGTATAAAGTATTCAGCTTGCATGCCGAGCCTCATCTCTTACTTCAAAGTGTAATTAATTCTTTCCTTTTATGTTTGTACTCATATGATGTAATAGAGATAGGATTAGTTTTAGTCTTTGTAAACTTGATGTAAGGAGGCCACTTGAAGATCCAACTCCAAGGAGTGTCCATGGAGAAGCACCATGAAGATATAATTCCAAGAAGCAACCTAAAGATCCAACTCCAAGGAGCGTCCATGGAGAAGCAACAAGAAGATCCCATTCCAAGAAGCAACTTGAAGTTCCAACCTCACGAAGCATCCATGAAGATGTTCATTGTAATGTTGATCATTACATGCTTACAGGTTGATTCACAGGTGTTGCATGAGATGCATAAAAACATAGGTGGACTGTAATCCTTTGTTGCTCCAAAGGATTATAATAGTATGGCCATAACCGATGTATTTGTGTTTGTGATTGCATGTCTATCGTTTGTGGTTGTGGATATAGTAGTATATGATATGTACTATAAGTATGTGGTGTTTGGATATGTATATGTATTAATAAAACCCCTCAATTAATAATATTAAGTTTTAGTTGCCTTCCATAAAGCAACACACATGAAAAGCTTGATCGATTATGTGTGGGCACGCCTCCGCGTGGTACACTGTCTATCTCGTGGAAGTGTGATGGTGGGTGTGTGGGTCTGCCTCCGCAGGGTGCACACTCATCGTGTTGGCTTATGGGTTGAACTTGACTAGGGAACCTTGATAGGATCAAGTACCTAGAGGCACACAGAGCATCATGGCAAGGAGTTGTACATGATCATCTATCCAAGAGTTGCATATGATGCAATTGGCAAAAGTTGCCTACCTTAGTATTTGGTCTTTGACGCCGACGTTGGCTGGGCATTGATCCATTTATTTTGGGTCTTGGCTCACTAGAAGGTTGTGCGTTGCAATCTTTCGAGTTGATAGTGAGGGCTATCAATTTGAATAAAATAGTGGGAGCGTAATTAATTAAAGGCCTAATTAATCTCGTTTATCAAATCTTTACAAGTCAAAATGTTTTGGACTAAATGCAAAATTTTCTTTTGTAGCAATCAAATGGCAACCAACACCCACACATTCTCATTGCGATCGGTCCTTGAGAAGGACAAACTTACCAGAACCAACTTCCAAAACTGGTTTAGGACGTTGAGAATTGTTCTCACACATGAGCGTAAGCTCTATGTCCTTGAAACACCAGAGCCAGAGGAGCCCGCTGTAAATGCGCCCAAGGCTGAAAAGGATGCTTACAAGAAGCACCTTGATGATGCCGTTGATTTCAAGTGCCTAATGTTGTGCTCAATGAACTATGAGTTGCAAGAGCAACATGAGGACATGAATGTCATGGAGATGGTAACACATCTCAAGAACATGTATCAACATCAAGCAAGACAGGAGAGATATGATGTCTCAAAGGCGTTGTTCAAAAGCAAGATGAAAGAGGGAGACTCAGTTGGCACCCATATACTCACCTTGATTGGGTACGTGGAAAGCCTATCCAAGCTGGGATTTCCTCTAGGTCAAGAGTTGGCCATTGATGTGATTCTACAATCGTTGCCTGAGTCATATAATCATTTTGTCATGAACTACAACATGAACAATTTTGACAAGCCGTTGTCAGAATTGTTGGGCATGTTGAGGACAGCTGGAGCACAGATGAAGAAAGACAAGCCCAAGTCTGTGATGATGATCAACAAGACAAAGGGAAAGTCAAAAGGAAAAGGCAAGTCTAAGAAAAGTTCTAAAGCCGGGCAGAAGCCAAAGTCATCCGCGCTCAAAGCTAAAGGTGGGATCTCCAAAGAAGGCAGTTGTCACCATTGTCACCAGCCTGGACATTGGAAAAGAAACTGTCCTCTCTACCTAGAGGAACTGAGGAAGAAGAAGCAAGGGATATAGATCTCCACTTCAGGTATATATGTTATTGAGATAAACTTAAATACTTCTTCATCATGGGTACTGGATACCGGATGTGGATCTCACATATCTTCTAATATGCAGGATCTGATAAGAAGTAAGCCTTTACGAAAGGGCCAAGTCGAGCTGCAGGTTGCTAATGGAGCAAGAGTTGCTGCCACCGCAGTTGGAGTTATTAGTTTATCTTTGCCTACGGGACTTGTAATAGAATTAGAGAATTGCTATTACGTACCTGCCATTAATAGAAATATTATTTCTGTGTCTTGTATGGACAAGAGTGGATTTGAATTTCACATTAAGAATGGAATTATTTCTATATCTAAAGATGAGATCTTTTATGGCAATGCCCCTATGTCTTATGGTATCTACTTGTTAGAACTTGAGACTAGCATATATAACGTAAATACTAAAAGGTTAAAACTTGACAACTCAAACAAAACATTATTATGGCATTGTCATCTTGGGCACATAAACGAGAAGCACATATCTAGACTCCATAAGGATGGTTATCTAGACTCTTTTGATTTTGAATCATTAGAGACATGTGAGGCATGTTTATTATGGAAGATGACCAAAACTCCTTTCACTAGACACAGTGAGAGAGCTAGTGATCTGCTAGGGCTCATACAAACTGATGTATGTGGACCTTTTAGATCAAATGCTAGAGGAGGCTATCAATACTTCATTACCTTCACTGATGACCTCAGTAGGTATGGCTATGTATATCTTATGAAACACAAGTCAGAAACTCTTGAAATGTTCAAGACTTTCATGAATGAAGTAGAGAAGCAACTTGGTAAGAGTATTAAAGCACTCCGTTCAGATCGAGGTGGCGAAGACTTAAGCCAAGAGTTTGAGGACCTTCTGAGAGACCGTGGTATTGTATCACAATGGACTCCACCTGGTACACCACAACATAATGGTGTGTCAGAAAGAAGGAATCATACATTATTAGACATGGTACGATCAATGATGAGTTCAGCCGAACTTCCAATATCGTTCTGGGGATATGCTTTAGAAACTGCAGCGTTTACACTTAACCGTGTACCTTCCAAATCGGTTCAAAAGACACCATATGAGATATGGAATGGGAATCATACCAATTTGTCTATGTTAAAGATTTGGGGATGTGAAGCTTATGTTAGGAAACAATTTCTTGAAAAGCTTGGACCCAAATCGGAAAAATGCTATTTTGTTGGATACCCCAAGGAAACTCGGGGATACTACTTCTACACACCAAATGACAACAAAGTGTTTGTTGCTAGGAATGCTGTATTTCTTGAAAAGGAATTTATTTACAAAGGAATTAGTGGGAGGAATGTAGAGCTCAAAGAAGTTCGAGACCAAAAAGAAAGCAGAGAACCTGAGGAGGTACATAAGGAACATGAAGACTCACAAGTTGTTGTGGAATTTCAAGTTCCAAATGTAACACAGGAACCTCGTAGGTCTAGTAGGACACGACTTGAGCATGAGAGATTTGGATTTCTCGTAACTCAAGATAGTGATGAATTGGGCATAGCAGATGAGCCAACTTCCTATCTAGAAGCTACTAAGGGACCATGATATGAGAAATGGCTTGAAGCCATGAGATCTGAGATGGAATCCATGTACACCAACAAGGTATGGACCTTGGTGGATCCACCCAAAGGGGTAAGACCCATAGGGTGCAAGTGGGTCTTCAAGAAGAAGATTGACATGGATGGAAATTTTCAAACCTATAAAGGTAGATTGGTTGCTAAAGGACTCCATCAAATTCAAGGTGTTGATTATGACGAGACCTTCTCACCAGTTGCCATGGTTAAATCCATCAGAATCATGCTTGCCATTGCAGCTTATCATGACTATGAGATTTGGCAGATGGATGTTAAAACAACATTCCTTAATGGGAATTTACTCGAGGATGTGTACATGACACAACCTGAGGGTTTTATCGATCCAAAGGAAGCCAATAAAGTCTGTAAGCTACAAAGGTCAATCTATGGATTGAAGCAAGCATCTCGGAGCTGGAATCTACGTTTTGATGAAGTAGTCAAAAAGTTTGGCTTTAGTCAAAATGAAGATGAACCTTGTGTTTACAAAAGGGTTAGTGGGAGCACAGTCGTATTTCTCATATTGTATGTGGATGACATACTATTGATGGGAAATGACATCCCTACTCTTCAGACAATAAAAGGTTGGCTAGGGAAGACTTTCTCTATGAAGAATTTAGGTGAATCATCCTATATACTTGGGATTAAGATCTATAGAGATAGATCTAGAAGGCTTCTAGGCCTAAGCCAGAGCACATACATTGACAAGGTGCTAAAGAGGTTTAGCATGGAGGGTTCTAAGAGAGGTAACTTGCCCATGTCCCATGGGGTTACAATCTCTAAAGCCCAGTGTCCTAGTTCATGTGATGAACGGGCACGCATGAGTAAGATTCCATATGTATCAGCAATTGGATCTATCATGTACGCAATGTTATGTACTCGTCCTGATGTGTCGTATGCTTTGAGCATGACGAGCCAGGTATCAGTCAGATCCAGGTGAATGTCACTGGACAGCCGTAAAGAACATCCTAAAGTACTTGAGAAGGACTAAGGATCAATTCTTGGTATACGGTGGTGAGGAAGAGCTCGTGGTAAAGGGTTACACCGATGCTAGCTTCCAAACTGACAAAGATGACTACAGATCGCAATCTGGATTTGTGTTTTTCCTGAACAACAGAGCTGTAAGTTGGAAGAGTTCCAAGCAAGAGACGGTTGTAGATTCTACAACAGAGGCCGAATATATTGCCACATCTAATGCTGCAAAGGAAGCTGTGTGGATCAAGAAGTTCATTTCTGAACTTGGAGTGGTTCCAAGAGCTGGTGATGAAATTGAGTTGTTTTGCGACAACAATGGAGCAATTGCACAAGCTAAAGAACTAAGATCGCACCAACGTTCCAAACATATTCTACGGCGGTTCCATCTCATACGAGAGATCATACAACGAGGATATGTGAAGATTTGCAGAGTACCTACAGAAAGCAATGTGGCTGACCCGCTCACAAAAGCACTTTCACAGCAGAAACATGACAGATATGTTCGATCACTTGGATTGAGATTCATGAGTGATTGGGTATAAGTGTAAGTGGGAATCTATTGGTATGTATGCCCATAGAGACTATCATTCGATGATTGTAATGGGATACTATGTAAACAATTTGTAATACTACATTGATCATATCAATAAAGGCAAGTTTCCAATCTATATGTTTGTGTTTTATATTGTGAGATGACCATAAAACTTATAGATGTCTATAGAATAATATAATCAACGACATATGTCTTTGGGTTGATGACCTGAACATTGAGATCATATGTATGCTAAGAGTATGTATTCTTGTTTTGTCCCTAATCGGTTGTTATTGTGGAAATATCCATAGACATCAATAACACATAAGATTAGAATGTATGTTGGTTGATGGAAGAATCTCATTATCCATGATATGGAGATATCAAACCAAATACATAGATACTTGTTAGAGAACAGTGTATCAGACAAACCCACCTTGAGAGTGACACATGGATACCATGATTGGTAGTTAGAGTCACATCTCATAATGATGGTGGTGATTGTGGTTCTTAGACCTGAAGTCACTACACTTATCACATGTCGTTCGGTGTACTTTGACATCATCCACCCTGGTCCTGAATAAGGATTGCTATAAAGATGGTGCTTGGGTGCACTGTGACACATGGGGATAACTGTGAGTGATGTAGATGGAATTTTTCCTTCCTACTGGAGTTTGATATTCCGGCCACTTGATAAGCGAGACTGAGAAATGCATGGCCATGCTGATGTGAGTCAATATGTGATATTGAGCTTACATATATCTCAGACAGTCTGCTCTAGTTCAAGAAACATGGATTGAACGTTGAAAAGGATAACATTTCCATGACTTGAGTTCAATCCGGATATCAGTGACAAAGGAACTATACAATTACTATAACACCAATCATGAATGATAGGTTAAGTTGTTCTCCAACTTCTCCAATTACTTGGGTAGCAATGAAGTCTTGCTAGATACCAATCATTGTTTGTGAAATCATAATATGATTATGGATATCACTGCCAACTTGATTTGGAGCCTACCGGGTCACACACATAGGATGTATTGGAATAGGAGTATAATTGTGGATTTGATTGGAATTGCTCCGAATCACATTGATTACTAAAATGTTTATGTAATGGATTAGAATAATATTGGAGTGACTGGCTCTGAGTGCAAGTGGGAGTCTGTTGGTATATGTATGCCCATAGAGCCATCCCAAGCGATTGCATGGAGTCGAATATTAATTAATCAATTAATGCGATTATTTGGTTAATTAATGAATTCCGAAATATTCTAATTAATCCACGACCGTTTTAATTAACGCAACGTTTCTGTTTACTGATGGGTTTAAGAAACCCTACTTCCCTTCGTATCCTATTTAAAGAAGGATCGACAACCCATATCTATATAAGATAGAGAGATGTTTTTTCGTTTACGCTAACATACATAAATCTAGCCGTCGCCGTCCTTAGGAGAGAAAGGAGAGCAACGCGCCGCTAGCACGCCGCCGCAGAGACACGCTCCTTCCCGCCGGCTTGAGAAGCACGACGTGGAGTTCTGTCCATCCGAGTGGAAGAAGTAGATACGCAGACGCCTTGACGCCTGTGTTCGGAGGACGTCGACGACCACCTGTACGTGCTGCGAGCAACATACGTCACCGCCGCAAAGGAGCATTGCCGGATCAACCTGCGACAGCGAACGGGAGAGAAGATCCGTCCGTGTTTGACAAGCAGCGTTGTACCATCGTGCAACGGGACATCGCCGGACTTGCTCCGCGATAAGGTATATCCCGCAAACCTGTTTCCAAATACGCTGTTAACGACGAGATCCTGTTACGGGTTGCGTGAGTTTAGTTGCTTCCGCCGCACATGTTTTCTCCACAAAACCCAACAAAAAGAGTCATCATTATTTGTCTATATTGTTGACCTAGATCCAGAGTCTATCAGTGACCAACCAACTTTGATTGAGTCTTTTTAGGATAATAAGGCACCGCCTTACAATAATAAACTAGTTCCTCACACTCCGTGACATTCAATTTTTATTTCACATATGGTTGATTTAGATGGAGAGACTCCACCTTTGGAAAAAGTCTACATGCCCCCACTCTTTGATTGCAAAGATGTCATTCCTCTTTAATTCCTCCTCAACCCTTACTAACATCTTTCATGAAGGAACTTGAACCGCATGCTATATCAACAATAAAACCCATTAATCTTTTCGACCACAATATTGTTTACATGGTTTTTCAGGAGAGAAAAATATTTAGAATTTAGAATTTTGTGAATTTATTCCTTTCATATCAAATATAGGTGATTAGAAGAAACCTGAGTCAAATATTCAACCCGATCTTTCACATCTGGCACTACATGTGTTACCTGACTAGATCAAACTCAACCTTGTGTCAATCTTTCCTAGTTTACATACATCAATAACACTTCCTCCACTATCGAGGGAAGAGATGTGGATCTTACTGGAAGGACCGTGGGGGCAACAATAAACATCATTTTCTCCAACTAAAAGCTCCTTTGAGATTCTACTAAAACCCAGTCATTGGTGTACCATGAAGCTCCATAAATCAAGGTTCAAGCCCTCAACAACATTTCATTCAACTAGACATTCTTTGAGCTACCAGGACTATCTAACGATCTCCACACTTTTCCCCTCCATTGTAGGTTTAAATTTTTCCTGGGACGAGTCAAATTTTAAGTTCAATATGGAGGTGGGCCACTCTATCTTATTTTTCTAGCATTTATAATTTTTTTACCTAGTTTAGCTTTAAAATTTTCAATTTTTTCTTTCTTTCTTTAATTTTGCCATTTATCTAATTGATCATATATGCATGTTAATCAAGAAACCCCTTTGAATCCGTGAATCCCGTATGGAGCCATCTTCTTCGCCAGACATGCGCTGACCAGTACTAGCTTAGTACTAGGTTGGCCACCGGTCGGACCAACACGCGCCCAGGAAAAGGTTGGGAGCAACCCCACCAATTCGTAGTCAATATCCACCTTCTTGAACTAAGATTTGATCCACCACTGAGTTACTTCAAAAGGGGCTGAAGTCAGCTGACCCGCCTGAAGCTCGTTAACTAACAAAATGCCTCTGCTGCTTGTTTGGCTGCCGTAATGCTAGCTAATATTCTTGCAACATTTTCAGCAAAAATTCCCTTGTTAGCAATCACATGGTCCCTTATGACCTCTAATAGAATTACCCTTGGGAAAGTTGGCAAGTCATAACTGATTGATAGGAATCAAACACAATGTGTACCTATCTAAATTTTTTTGCAAACAACTTGTAAAATTTCATGATTGTCTCAAGTAATAGAGAATACTTGAATTGATGTTAAGTTGCTCCCAATGCACTGAATTCAGAACACTTTTGTACACTTCTTCCACCACCCTCTTATCTCTCCATCCAAAAAAGGAATACGATTTCAAAAAAAATGCCAAACTCCAAATTTGGGGTGGCACCCTTCCTTCTTCATCTACCGCTTCGTCAGTTCCCCTCATAAATTTAATAGGGACGTACCATTAAGAAAAGATGACAAAAGTACACAACAAAAATGAAATCAATATAATTGAAAACAAAGAAATAAAAGTTATCAAATCAAATATAGGAGAGATTGTAAGGAGTGGGACCTAGAGGAGATCCACTCCCTACTAAAAATTTGAACAATAGAACCTCCAATCCAAACACACCTAAAATGTATGCTGGAGTGGGTGTAAATTTTTTAAATCTTATAAATGGTACTAAAAACAACCAAAGTATAGAAGAGGAAGTAAAATATCGACTATATTCAATTTCTCACAAGGTTACAAAAGAACATCATAAGCTCCCACAAAGGGTTTACATGAAAGATACAACATATGGATCTAAGTAGAGGGAAATCTAAGCCATAAAAATATTGTCTCGAAGCTTTAACTCCTTAATCTATGTTCATATCTTCATGCCGTATGTGCATACTAAAAAGTAAACTGAGCAATATATGAAAAAAAGAAAAACAAATAAATATAAGCTTCCCATAGAAAGGAAAGGGACCATTCAAGTGGGTATCAAGAGAAAAGAATCACAATAAAGAAGATACTTGCCATAAAACAATATAAAAAGATTGTGCCATATATACATCCACTACCATGATGGGAAATGAAGCACATATCAAGAAAGTAGGGAACACACCCCACAATCATCATCAATAACCTGCATCCATGTGAAATAAGAATAGCCCTATAAGAATATGAATAAAAAGTCATCCAAGTCTCACAAACTTGAAACCTGATATAGAATGACGTACTGCCAAACTCCCAATATAAAAGTGGGCCAAACCTCACAAACTTGAAACCCGGGTATGGAGCCACATCCATCCCAAAAGAGAATAATGCTCGAGCAGGAAATTACACATCTAACCATAAATAAAACCAGTGTAATTTCACTACTCTAGTGCTACTAAATCACATAATATGTAAAATGTAGAGGCAAGCAAAATGCATAGTCAGATTAAACAAAAGTAGTCACCATAAAAGTGACCAACATATACATCCACCTCACAAGTGGGCAAAAGACATCACATGTCATCATATAGAGTTCCATCATGTATAAAGCATATAAAAAGAGTCCAAAAGAATATCCATGATCACATAATCAATAACAAATAAGATACTTCACATGAAGCATGTTTTTAAAAGAACAAGATAATGTGTAGGCTATTATCCATAGGACCAAGAGAAATAAGAATATAGGTGATTTCTCAACATAGAATAATAGGATATGTAAACATAACTCACCATAGAGTCTAACAGTACAAGATCACTTCTAGATCCAGAATCTAGGTTTCCAAAGCACCTATTATCATGTATGTGAAGTTAGAGTTAGAATTACATTGATCATGCAAACAAATTTTACCTTTTTCTTTATATGTGAATTAGGTTATTAAAACCATTCCATATTTTAGGTTACATTTTTATGAATCCAAAACATATTTTATTATATTTTTCTGACTTATATATATTTAGTTATGAATTTTACAAGTTATTACTTATTTAGATGAATTCATGAAAATAACCTTTTTATACCATTAGAATCAGGCGGCAAAACTAGTATGGTTAGAAAGCAATATTTTTTTAATTGTAAAACATATTTTATATTTCTTAGCTATGAATAATTACTTATGAATTTTGAAGAATCTTCCAATAAGAAGAATTCCAAAATCCCAGTCAGTAGAGAAAATCTGGTCGAAGGTCAAGCTTTGCTTTGTTGGTCCAATCGACCTTCACCAACTGGTGTGGATCCTCCAGACAACTAAGCATAGACGCTCAGGATTTCAACACTATAAAACAAAGTGAGAAAGAGGAAAAGGACAAAAATGCCCCTCAATGCCAAAAAGAATCAAAACCCAAAATAGGGTTACATATGTACAACCACACTTGCACATCTTCTCCCTTCTGCTAAACAATGTGAGAAGCACAAAGCTTTGACAACTTCCCACAGTGAAGAACAAAACCAAGAAATAAACCCTTGGCACCAGCTGTAAAGGCTCCCATTGTTCTCTCCATCACCTGTCGGTCCCAGGGAACCCACTTTGGGTCAAGGGATGGCCGGATAACCAAAATGCCAGACCCACCATGGAAGACAGAACCAACAACAACTAAACTGGCAGCTAGAAACAAAGAACAAAACTTGGGGAAAAATTTGAAACTTCAGGGACAACAAAACTTGGGGAAAAGTTTGAAACTTCAGGGCAAAGTCAGCCGCTAGTAAAACAAAGCAAGAGGTAGTCAATCCACGAAGAACCTGGGTTGATTGGAAATCTTGAATCCGATGAGCAAAAGAGGGAAAAGATGAATACCACAAGGAAGACAAAATTATGGGTTCCAAAAGATCCGCATAGGTACCAATAAGCATTCTTGGCAAAATTCTTGTTGCTTCATGGTGAGAGCAACACTATCGACCCCAACAACACCCCAAGAGGTAGACAAAGACCGGAGAGCACGTAAGGGCTGGTAGGGGTTGAATGAAGGGTTGAAAACCATTTCTTGTTGTTGGGTGAAGGTACAAGTAGGGTTTTATAGGATATCGATGGCTCAAGGATATAAGAAGAACAAAAAAAGGAAGGCGTAAGGGGTAAAATAGGGGAAGTATACAAAGGCTCCAGGGATCCATGAGATATCGAGCACCAAAGCCCTACAAAGTTGGGATGGAAGGGTTTGGGATGGAAAGAGGAAATTGGTGGGGAAGTTTTCTCAGGAAAAGGCATAGAGGAGAAAGAGATAGAGGGAGGAGATGAATTCACAGACTGTAGTTCTCCTCTGACTGGAAGTCGGATGAAGAAGGGAAACTTCCAGTCATCCATCTAATCCAAGGACCTCCAGAGGAAATGACAGCCATGTAATCAAGCCGATGAAAGGAAAATCATCCATCAATACGCCTGAAAAGGAAACCATTGGCAAATTTGAAAAATAAAATGTGACATTTAAATCATGGGAAAATAAATCAATGTTTGAGTTGTATTGGAAATGTTAATTAGGTATTCTATGCCATAGATAAATTGAGATAACAAACATTATCCAAATCAAGTGAAATTTTGCACAGGAGCCAAAGAAGGCATGTAGAATCTAATTATGCATTACATTTACCTTTTGAGAATTTTTAATGTGTTAAATAAATTAATTACTATTTTCTCTTTCCTCCTTCATTAATGGTTTTAATATTATCCAAATTTGATGAAAATTCACCCAAAGACTATAGTTATTATGCAGATTATGAATCCAAGGTTATTATCCTCTTTTGAAGTCTTTTATTATTTTATTTGATATTTGGGGAAAACATAGATCTTCTCTTTCTAGAGTAAATTAAGGTAATTATTATTATATGAATAATGTGAAACTTGAATCCCAAGATAATTGGACCCAAGGAACATGATTTTTAACTTAGATTCTACTTTTAGGATTCATTTTAATGAGTATGTAATAATTAATATTTGTGGCCATTAATACCAAATTATTACTTAGGTTATCATATTATTTCACTATTATTATTATTTCTTATCCAACTTTGTTAACATTATCTCCAAAAGAATTATGTATGGTTGTTTGTACAAAAATTTTATAGTATCTATTTTGACATATTTTATATGTCTATTATTGGTCCAAGACTAAGGTGTGAACATTAGATTACATTAGGGTGATTTATACATACATTAACACATTGAAGTTATACAAAACCTCATCTAGATCTAACCTCAACCTTACTTGAGCTAAGTCCAAAAAGTCAAACTTCTTGGGTAGGGTCCAAGATTCAATATGTTACAGAGACCAACTCCATCTATACCTCTCTTCACTCTATTTTTTTATATGCATGCGACTCTACATAACCACAAACTGTCAATCCTTGAACCATATTCTTATGAATAACTTGTGAGAATTTGTGGGAGTACAAAAACAAAAAGGATAGGAAATATGTTTCTTTACGACTCTTAAAATGGAAACAAGTAATTAGAAATTTCAAGTAGGGAACTAAAAAATTTTGTTCCACAATTCCAGGGTATCAGAGTCGCTTGGCCATGCATGGTGGTAAGGATTAAATTAATACTAAGAAAGCGAGGAAGACTAAATGAGAGTACTATTCAATAGTGTTTGATTCAATTTTTCTCTAGAATGAGAAATGTTCAAGTTTGAGGTAGTTCATAATTGTATATTCATCCATTTTATTTACATCTTTTAGATATCCTTTTAGGATTTTTTTTCATTATTTTTGTACTTTTAAAATTTATTGTCTTAGTTTAGATTTTATCTCTTAAATTGGAATTTTAGTTAGACTTACTTGGATTTTTCAGGGAAATGGCCCAGTCACTCAAAAAATCAAATACTCTTGGAATATGATTGCATAATTTCTCACAATGTCTAATATTTATACACCCCACACCAGAATATCCATAACTTCTGCATACCAAGGTGGAATTTTATAACAAGTATGTGTTGAAAAGGGAATTTAAATTTCTACCCATAAAAATATATCTTAGATGCCTTTTCCAGTTGATTAACTAGCCTTACGAGTCGATCGACTTGTTGCAACGGGAATCTGGAGCAAAAATAGGCAAATGGTCAAAATGTTAAAATAAGAAAATTCTATAAATCTCTCCATTGGGGCAAGCAATTAATATTGTAACAAGCCACAAAGAAAAGTTGGGCTATTCCTTATGCATTTATGTTGAGGACAAAATTCAAGTAAAGACTTGGTCAAATGCCAAAATGATAAAATCATCAATGTGGTCAAGGTTTGAGCAATATGACTTCAGGCTAAAGCAAGTGATTAATGCAGTTGACTGACCTACACCCCACATGAGGCAATTTAGTCCCCTCCAGCAGCCATTCCTCTAGGTTTTGCCCCCTCTTTTCCCTCTATAAAAGGTGGGGGATTCTAAAGAAAATAGCATCAGATCTTCCATCAAGTTTTCTACATCTTCCTCTAGGATTTCTATTGTAATTTTGTTCCCTTATATTATGTTTGAGCAGTTCTCTTTTGGGGCATGGGGAGTAGTCCCATAGCCCGACCTCTACATTAGTTGTGCTGACTCCATTATCTTGACGAAAGGATGTTTTACAAACCGTTTCCACCTCAATCAAATGATATAGATATATTCTTGTAGGGTACCGAGATCTCATATCCTAACAAGAATGAAGGCATAATTTCTTGACACATTTTATGATCTTTTTATTTTCATGATCCACACTCATTTTTCTAGTTAAAAGATTATGTTATTGTGGGGGAATACTGACATCTTGGGTCTCAACAAGAACAAACACATAATCTTTTGACATGATCACCTGATTTAGATTGCAAACTTTTTATCTAGTTGTCTTGTTTGCTATTACCTATGGTGACACGATCACCTGATCCATGAAGTAGAACCTTGAAATGGGAATCAAATATTCTTGATGCGATCACCTGATGGAATCTTGTTGGATGGTTGGACAAAGATTTTCAAACATCGTGACCTAATGTTTGAGAGAATTTTGGCATTTGTGTGATTTTTGCTCCCAAGAGCCATAATCCTAATTCGATCATTAAAATAAGGAGTTGGATCTAGAAACGTGGCTATTTTGGTGATTCTCTAGATCCCCAACTTTCTTTATCAATTGATCTTAGTTAGTTTAATTCTACACTTAGTTTCTATAATAGAATTCTCACAATCAAATTTAACTTTCATTTTCTCACGATTGGTTTTTGAAGTTCAACCATACCATTGTCATCTCTTGGGATCGATACCATACTATACTCGAAGTTGATTGTTGCTTGTAGAAGTTAATACCCTATCTAAAAGGTTAAACTCTAGGACTGTTACTAGTGATATGTTGTGGATGAGAGGTGGTCGATGGGTTTCTTCTATGTGGACTATTTAGGCTTTCTACTCCCTCTATCTGATAAATACCACCACCCACAATTCTAAGACACATTTCAAACCCAAGGTGTTTCTAGACCATTGAGTGGAGCCAAAAGAGGTCATGGGGAAGCTTCTTGGAGATCTTGTAACTTTCATGTGTTTGGAAGAAGGTAATCTAGTATGCTTTCATGGATCTAAAGCTAGCTAGAACCGCATAGGCCATAGATCATGTAAGATATTCTCTTGTCATTTCTAACTATTTTCCCTCTTCTTCTTCCTTTGTTCATGGTTCATGGAAAATCGTGGTGGTTTTACCTTCTCCAAGCTAAAAAATTTTCCTTTTTTTTGACCTAGTTAAGGCTAGATCTTGCTAGAAGGGTCTTAGAAGGAGCTTTGGTGGGTGATCTGAAGGTGGTTTGTAGCCTTTTCCAAGTGTATCCTTGCTGAAGATTGATTGATTCATCAAGAGACAAGTGATATAGCTTTTGTTAGCATAATTTTCCTACACAACCTATATACAAACCCTAAAGTTGCAAGGAACATTCTTAATATGACTGGAGAGAAGATTTTTTTTGATGGTATGGTGGATAATTTCTTATTTTACTTACCCTATTTCCCTTTCATGATGTTAATGATAAAAAATGTTATGCCTTCTTGTAGTCTTAAGAGTTTCAAAATACATATTTTTGTCCTAAAAATGCTAACTTGAAGGACTATTTGATACCATGTCAAACAAAAAATTTCCTTGAATTCCTTGCTATTATATGATTATCTAAATAGTGTAATATTTTGTCCTAGCTGTTTAAATGCTGAAATTTTGTGGTACCTATGCTTCATCCTTAAATATGTCACTTTTATGCTTAAATATGACATTTTAATGCCTAAAGGAGACATCTTTACATTTTACAACCATACATGTATTTTCTTCATACTAGAAGTTCAAACACGAATTTTGTTTCATGATATTGTATTTCTAAATTGTGGTGAGAAATATACCTTTAGAGGTAAATTTTGAATCGTTATGAAGGTGTGACCTTCTTATGGCAAAAATTGATGAATTATTCTAAGTATGAACAATTTGATGCATAATATGAATCTTTCGATAGAATTAAAGTTTCTTGAACTTGATTAGTTTTGTTATATGTCATTCTATACTGTACTTTGTTTCTTCCTAAAAGATAAGTAATTGGCATATTCAATCAAGTGGAATCCTAATCATGTGGTGCCATGTGAATGTAGTAACTATGTTAGAGTTCAGAGAGGATGGATAGTAAAATGAGTAACCTTGTAGAAATCATGGAGTGTTAGAAGGTACTCATAGTCACATACTTTATGAAATATATGTAGGTAATTATTGTCCAATTTCCTTGATTCTCAAATTATGGATATGTATCTGAGTGCGGTCGAGGCCGTACCTCCAACTACATGTGAAAAGTTATTGAATATGTGATATGATGATATTGGACTCTTTATAGCCATGAGATTGGTTCTACCACATGAGTACAACACACATCTAATGTTGTAGGCAGGCTTCTAAGCCCCTACTAGTAGGTTTTTGGCTGATGTACCCCTTGTTTTTTGGTAACAGAGAGAACCCACCCCGGGCAAGCCCGACATGATAAACTTTTGAGGCATGAGAGGGTGTGGTCCGATAACCCCCTCTCACACCAAATCAATGTAGATTGCCATTCTCAGAGTGCCTTCGGTGAGGTTTGAACCTGGATCCTTCATTGGGACTTCTCGAGCTCTTACCACCTGAGATACTATGGCTGGATGATGTGGACACATCGACAGAGGCATTGCCTAATCTTATGGAGACATATAAGTCTAACATATTATATTATGATCCATGGGATAGTGTAATAACTAGTTAGTGATTTAAGTAGTACACCTAAAACTACCTAGGCTTTACAATAAAACAAGTAACTAAGCTGTGTAGCTATACATGTATGATACTTTGGTGATCCACATTGTGATGCCTTTACTATTCTATGCCTTATAAGTATTTTCAGTCACATTCTCCTTTTCAACTACTAGTGTCTATACCTTATTTATATTATTTCTTAATGTTTAATCTACCGTTATCATGCTAATTATAGTACGCTTGTATATATAGAATGTTTACACTTGCTATATTACATCATTGGGAATGGATCTCACCCTCGTAGTTATCCAATTTTTTAAGGTGATCATCCCTGCATTTAGGGTTATATGGAGAGATGCCTCCTAAGGATGGTTAGTTGTAGAATGAGGTTGGTGCTAGTTTTTTTGGAAGATGTATAAATGTTTCCCCTATACACTTGGGTATGGTAAGGGTGGTTTATATCAAGGTGTATCAACAAATACGTTTTTTTGCTTGTATTCCATGTATATGATCATTTTATAAACATTAGAAATCATAATTTTTGTAAAAATGACAAAGGTCATCAAATGATATCATGTATAGTGTGATATAGTGGAACTTCTTCTCTCTTCATGTATGTTTGATCTATCTCTCCTTGATCCTTTTTCTTACTCTTTCTTCACCTTCATGATTTGATGTAATTTGATGCTTAATTTAATTCACCTTCCCTTAAAAAGTCAAGTGGCGACTTTCAATTTGATATGAAATCAGGTGTGACCTAGGTTACACATCATCCTCTCTCATCTCCTTTTGACCCTATGTATAAATCTTCTTCTACCCTCCACTTATGTTAATAGTATAGAGGACACTCTCACACATCCAACACACCAAAAGTTTTTTAATTTTTGAGCTAGGATGGGAGAGATATGTTGATATAAATCCCTTACTTAAAAACCCTATTTCCTAGCGTAGAAAATAATATTGAGGCTAGAAAGATAATTGCTATTGATAGAAGGCAACATACTCTCCTATATATAGGAAATGAGGAAAGTACAAGGAAGCATAACTTAACCCTAATGTGCCATGATAATTAGGCACATGTACATAACAAACTAATTAATCTAACACTCTTCCTCAAGGTGGAGCATGGGTGATGCACATGTCCAACTTGTTAAAACATAGTCATCATCATCATCATCTACACCTCAGTCCCAACTATGTTGGGGTCAACTACATGGATCCTTCATTTCCATTCAGGTCTATCACAGTCATATTCTGGTTGAGATGTAGAAATAAAAAATCCCTCTTTGAAATCTCTTCCCATGTTAATTTAGTCCTTCCTCTTCTTCTATTAATTGTGCTTGCCTCAATAGCATTGATTCATATAGGCACATTAATCAGTTTGCGTTGCACATATCCATACTATCTGTGTCGACCCTCTCACAACTTATTCTCAATGCTCGCCACCCCCACTTTATTCTAATATAGTCATTTCTCACACATCCATCTCAACATATGCATTCCAACCATGCTCATCTTGTTGAGTCCTTATTTCTTCACCACCCAACATTCACTCCCATAGAGCATGGTTGGCCATATAGTAGTTCAATAAAACTTGAATTTTAGTCTAAGAGGGATCTTCTGATCACATAATACTCCAGTTGCACTCTTCCATTTCAATCATCCTATCGTGATCCCGTGACAAACACCATTTTGGATATCCCCATCTATTTGAATAATAGAACCCAAGTAACAAAATTTATCATATTTTGGTATATCTACTCCGTTCAACTTGGATCCACCATTCACACTGGGAGATTGGCTAATATATGAAAAAGATAAAATAGCAAATACAAAAAAAAATTCTCTCTCCTCACAAGAAATGACCCCCTGAATCTTGCAATGCAAAATTAGAAATCTAACACTCATCTTGAAATGGATAGCATGTAGCAGTAAATACGTCTTCTCCCCTTGATGATGATAAGATCAATGCAAAAGTAACTTCTAGAGTGGACTACCCCTGAAATCAATAATTGCCAGATTTGTAGAAGTAATCACAAATCATTTTTTGAGGTCTTTGGGCTCGTTGAGGCACGCACATCAATTTCTAAATCTTTGATTAGCAACTGAAAAAGATGTAGATGGTGGAGAACATATGTAGAATTTATATGATTTGCCATTGTTGTCAAAGTAGTTCCGCACAAGAAGCAACAACTTTGGAATAATGCATGATAGTTGGGATAAGAATACTTCTATAGAAACATTTAGCCATAGTAGGTAGGCACATGCAAAAGACATGCTACTATAGGAATATGCGTCATAGTAGATGTTAATAACATGGATGAATATACGGAAACGAGACAACATGGTCAGATGTCATGGCTTCCTCTCTTCATCTTCTCTCCTTTATCTCATCTCTTTTTCTACTCATCTTCCTCTATTCTTCTCCTCATGCTAACTACAAAAAAAGATCATGAGAGTGGTTGGGGGTGGAAAGTTATAAATCTTGATAGATGAATTCATATGTAAGGGATGATATAAAAATAAAAATACTGAAATATAACAAGGTACAAAAAATAGAACAAAAATACTACAAGAATGCGAACTCGGTAAAAAGAAGAGTGTCACTACCAGATTAGAACTTAGTAGGAAAAAAACTACCGAAATAAGCACGGTAGGAAGAAAAATCAATGCATTGCCTTTTTTTTTTTACTTTATAAACTGACACGGGTCTTTTTGTTTGCCAAATAGATAAACAAAAAGATCAATTCCTTTTCAGTCAAAGGCTGGTCAAGTCTTTGCCGGTTTCTTTCCCTTGGCAACAATAAAGTTAAGAACCGCTTTATTAAGGTACTTTTTTTAGGCCAGTCAAAGATTGGTCAAAAAGAGCAGCACCAATGACTTGGTCGTTGCTAGTATAATGAAGGGAGCACTTTTTCCGTATGGACAGTCACACCATTGCCTTGGTGATTTCCATTAAGATGCATGCGGGACCGGAATGAATGTGATCTCATATTCATAGATCCGTAACGACGATAGTCTCGCATTCATATATATGTAATGAAACGAAATCCCGAGCGGAAAAGATGCATGCAGCCATGCAGGACCAACAATGGGGCATGCACATGTTGCTTCTCGCAAATCGGCCCTTGAGGAATCATCGTGATGATGGAATGGTGCCTATCACGTGATTCATGTGGCACTCAAATGGAGTTGTTACATGCGCGGTCAATGAAACAAATCGACCGATTCTTGAGGCTACAGATATATAAGATTTGAAATTGACATCGTTCATATCAAGTTGACATATCAATAATTGTATCTTAGATTGACAACCACACATGGAAATCTTTAGATTTCCTCATAGTTTTGAAACTCGCGACCCGGTTGGTTAAGCCGGTTGAACCTCCACTCGATAAGTTTTGCGAGTCGGGTGGGGCTAAAACCCGATCTTGGCCAAGACCCGGAGTCGACCTAGACGGTCCAACCACCGACCCGGTGACCCGACCCTTGGGTCAAAGACCAGACCGAGTTTTGTTGGTTTTATTTTTTCTTCCCTAAATGATCATTTGACTTGTTTTAATGTCCTTCATGCAGCCCCAACTGTTCCAGACACCGATATGTTCACTTATTAAGTACCATAAGAATATTTATTTGCTTCTTTGTGAATAGATACTTGCTTTTGCATGTTTAATGTTTCATAATTCATAATCCCATGGTTTCATACAATAAATTATGTGCATATATACACACTTATATAATTATATATATGCACATGTAACATACATGTATGTATGTGGTATAATGTTGACATTACCGGGTCAACCGAGTCGACCGAACCAGACCTGCGAGTCAAAATTTTTATCGGGTCGACCTCCTATCTGAAAACTTTGAATTTTCTTTCATCGAGAACTTGACTATGTGGGAATAGGAATGCTTATGTCTTGTAATTGTGCCAATAACAGCGGTGTTACAAAGCTAGTAGGAATAGGAGCATGAATGGCAGTATAGGAAGATGCAAAATCAGATCTTTCCGTGTAGCGGCAGCGGGAGGCCGCTGTCAAAGGAACGGCCGCCATGACTAGATCACAATATTTGTGTTGCACATCTCTTATTTGAAAATTGTGAACGCAATGGTTTTTTGTTTGGGTGCAGCGATATAATGTCTTGATGATTGCGGTGAAGCAGGTATCATCTGATAAAGACGGAAGCGATTACTTAGGCACACAATAGACAAGTAAGAAAGAATATATTTTTTATTAGAGAAGAAGGGAGGAGACGGCCATAGTGGTCGGATTGATGCTTGGTGGGCAGTCAAGTCAAGAAGGGAAGGCGGCCACCCGTAGGCGGAAGCTCTCTCCTTTCCTCTTTAGGGTTAGAATCTAATACTCTAATACAATGTAGAAAATAAGATTGAGGCTAGAAAGATAATTGTTATGAATAGAAGGCAACCCCCTCTCCTATATATAGGATAGGAGAAAGTACAAGAAAACATAACTTAGTCCTAATGAACTATGACAATAAGGTCCATGTACATAACAAACTAATTAATCTAACACCTAGCTTTACTTTTTCCAGACCATGGGTTGACCGCTTTGGTCCTTAACCCAACGTACAACCCACACATGCTTTTCTTCTTTCTATTCCCTGTGACCTACCTTCTCACCCTGGGGCCTACGTGGGCCGTTGGATCACCAAAGCCACGAATAAGAGAGGGATCCAATGGTAGGGAGTCGCCATCCCCCAGGTCAAATGTTGCACTAGCAGTAGGGCTGCCACTGACAACATGTCTCCTGGCCACCATGACTTGTACCCGACCACCTTTTGTCCTCTTCACCCACATCCAACACCAGTGAGGCACAAGGGACCTCTTGGCCAACAAGATCTAGATAACCCCTTATCTCCTCCTTCAATGGCCTAGCCATTTCTTCTAGCCCTAAACTCCACTACTATGCATATAAACACTACACCATGCTCCTTCAAGCCTTCCTTTTGTTTATTTCATTTTTTTCTCAAGGCCTGAAACCCCCTCCAACATCCCTTAATTAGTAACACTTCCACCCCTCTACACTAGGGTTTCGAAGCCTTAGAGACTAGAAGAAGATAATGTGTAGGACATTGTTTTGAGGATAGACAACCCTGACCGCATATCCCCACACAAGCCTTCTTTCTTTCTCTCCCACATCATCTCACTCTCTATCTCACTCACCCTTTATCACCTTCTTTCTCACACACTCTCTCTTTCATGTGGATGACACTTGTCAAATCCCAGCGCGCCACACGTCCTATCAGGCATGAGCTTCCTTACTCACGTGACAACACGCTTCCAGGCCACATGAGATCACCTTGGCCCATTCCCAGTCGCCTCCTGACACACCCTCTTGCCCACTAATTAGCCCCATTTCCCGCTGATGCGCCCCATCACCCATGCTTGTTGCTCACTGATAGTAGGATGCATACCCAAGGTAGGTCTCAGTCCTAGTCTGACCATGGGATGATAATTGCCAAACACCTCTTTGACCATAATGTCTATTTAGGGATTTTTATCAAAAATTCATATCTCCTTAACCCTATACCCAAATATAGAAATGTTATATACCATATTGATAAAATAATTTCCTTTCTTATTGTCCTAATATTGAAATCTAGATGTACTCGTTCTCTTTCTTTTGCTAAAATAGATACCTTCACACTTAATTAATGATCTAAACGACCTACTATGCTTCCCTTGTGTCATTACTTCCCTAATATGTAAATCAGTAACCTTGTTTCATATTTGACATGATTAAAATGACTTGGTTAATATGGATGTACCCTAATGACTACCTTGACCCAAACATTTATTAATTTACATGCATCATATAACTTAATCAAATATGGAACTTTGGCCTATTTTTCTATTATATGATCACCTAACTTCAAAATTATTATTATTTATGATGTATGTGTACTAAGATCATATGCCTTTTTGACATGAGTAGATTATATGACATAAATACTCACCTTTGTACATTAGTATGACCTAATATGACTTGACCATGATCTTGCACATTGGACCATGATAAAAATTCGAATCCCATGCCTCCCTATTTCCAAACTAGATATTATCTTTATTGAACATCTCCCATAATGTGGATGTTTCACCTAGACCTAAGGTATAGTTGTGATACTTGAACTATGTTGAAATAAATCCATGCATGTTTCATATGATGGATCTATGCTTGAACTATTTGTATTCTAGGTTGAGGGCAACATACACATGAATTAAAATTGTTTTATCTTATCAAAACCTTACTGATATAAGAACCCATATTACGTATTTTTACATCTTAGGCTCCCTTTGGATTGTGCCTTCTCTAGGAATCCTTTTCAAGGATCATAAGATACTCACTACATACAATGTACACTTAATCCCTTGACCGTACCATGATATTGATTTGTTTGTATGTATGAACCTAATAAAGCTTAGATAATTATTTACTTGTTTGATCTATTGTTCCTATGGATACTACTTTCATGATTGGTCATACTATATTGAAAAACCTTGAATATAACATATAAATCCATTATATAACCCTTGTGTACATGTATGAATTCTCAGGGTAAGGTCACAAGACATGATGAAACAATGTTAGCTCATTGACTTTGTTCTTGAGGTCCCTCATGTAGAAAAAAGGTGACATTTAGGCTTTTATATTCAAATTCCCCTCATCGATCCTTCCTTTGGAAGTTGTTCAAAGGCTTAATATCAATAATGATGGGAAAACGGATAATGCAATCTAAAGGATACTTTGCCTAAAAACATTTCATTTAAGTTTTCTCACTTTACTTCTTGTTTATTATAATGTTTCTAACCAAGAACTTTGGATATACTTTGAGACCATGTTTGCATACATTTTCATAGCATACTCAATGCACTCACATTGATATATCTTGTTTAACAAATTTTTAGATGCTACCAAGTGAAGGTCCACTATACACATCATCAACAGAAGCAAGCTATGAAATGTAGCACTCATGGGTGTCATTTTGTAATAGTAAATGGGTACATGACTCTAGTATCCATGTTTTAACTTATGTTATATGTTGTTGTTATGTATTTCCTTTTTGTTGCCTACATGTTTAGCGTAGTAAATCCTTTTTGGTTCACTATGATGAATGGATTGTTATTTCCTTATACATATATATTGGTTGTTTTATATATGTGTCATTCTATATATGGACACCCATGTCCTCTCACCTTCAGATGTATTGCCATTAGGATTGAGGACTTGGATAATAATCATATCCATGACATATAGTTATTTGTTAATAAATAAAAATGATGATCTTTTTTGTGCATTTCTATGGATACAAAATCAAAGTTTCACATCATACTTTTATATATCATGTGGTTAATATTTATTCACAACACCAAATTTTGGATGATCTCATGTCTATAAATAGTCCCTTTTGACTAAGAATAAAGAGAAATATCCTCAAAATATGTATGAATCTTGATACTTGAATTGTTTTTACAGACTAAAGTTGAAGCCAATTTTGCTTAAAATTCGACCTCAAAAGAGGACTCCTAGTCATTCAAAGCTGCTTCTCAATCTTGCTTAGGCACATAAAAATATCATGATGTCAATGGACAAGGACTCTTCATTATTAAAGGGACCTCCAACACTCATTTTTCCCATTTGACTAAGTAGGTTCTTCTATAAATAAATTGCAAAAGTTTGCATACGACCATGTCAAGACAAGAGGATCTCGAGTAACTTAGACAAAGATACATGGTACCACAGTGTCAGTCGGCCCCTAATGTCACTTTTTGAGATATCTGTGTGTGGGTGTATGTGTCTCTTAGGTTTACCATCCCTACTATCTAATCCTTCACCTGGGGGTTGTGCTTCTCCCATTCATCTGAATAACAAAGAAAAATGTCCAAGGTCTTAAAAGATGATTTGACTACTCGAAGTTTATTTGGTAGGATACAAGGAACACTTCCAAAGCCGTCAACAATCCATCCAAGGAGTCTTACAAATACAAGTCCAAAAGTCTCTAGTGTCAGACACAACCCAAGGCTCTTCCAAGCACTCAGATATGACAAGATTCCTATCCCAAACTCGACTCCCGACTTATACAAGCACTCAATTGTAGAAAGCTAACTGGTCTCAGACTTGAACCTAGATGTCACCAAGCACTCAAATGCCAAAGGAATGCAGTCTCAAACTCTACATTCTCCTATATGAATCATAGTTAAGTATTAATGAAATGGCTATTAAACCCTTCATTTAGGATCCACATCTATAAGTAGGACCCCTGAATTAACGTTCTTAGGGTTTAAAACCCTACATCCATTTCCTCTCCGACACATGCTCTTTGTCTACCCTCCACCAACAACAACATGCCATTTTCACAAAAGACTAACCTACAATTAGTGGCAGACTGTCCTACCACTCTACTCTACCACCGCCATACACCTTGTCAAAGATAGATACTAGTATTTTTGTCATGCTATCATGTTGCTAGATTGTACATATTGCCATTTGGTTGAACCCTTAGAAGAGTTAATTTTTGATCCTCCCAACAGCCAACACTTAGTGACATAAGCTATATATGTATAGAGAACTACAAGATGACACATAAGTGAGTGGATAGCTTCCTTATATAGAGTAGATACTATTTGTCAATCCCTCTTTCTATTTTCCTGAAACTTCTATTTTAACACATATTTCAATTACTTTCTTCTTACAATTATATTTAATGAATATCTCTTTCGATAGTAGTAGTGGCTATAATCAATTAGTGAATCCCATCTTGAGAGAAGATCCATCTTGACCCCAAAGGCTTGATGGAGAAGGGCCACGTTGAAACTTTTGGTTTTCATGCTATAATGTGTAGGTATTGAGATTTAGCCCCGACTGAGGTGACATCCACTAAATCTACATGTCGTTCAGTTGCACTCAATGGATAATTGAGTAAGGGCAATCTTGATAATAGTTTTAGGAAAATCTTATTTTTGTGTTAACGTTGTCGTGGGAAAAGTACATGACCATTCAGGAAGTAGAAGGATATGATCTGGATTCTTATCTCCTTGTCACCACCATCTATTACTAGTTTTAAATAAATCTATGTAGTTTAGCTAATACTACCTTTTTAGAGTAGATCTAGTTGTAGTTTTAACTCCAAATTGATGTTATCTTTAGACTAAAGTAGCTAATACAAAGTGGATATGATTTTATGAATCTTTCCAAGATATTTTGAATGAATCAACTCCTCTACAATCGACCTGGTACACATTTGAGTATCATCATCGTGTTATCAACTTATAAATTAAAACTTAGTACACATCAAACATATGCTATAAGAAGTGAGACCCAAGAGATAAATCACTTCCTACTTAATTTGATGAATAAACCCATCCTAATTCCAAACATACTAAGATGCATAAAGGGGAAGACATTTTATTTTATTTATAAAATATTACAATACACAAAAACATGATAAATATATAACATAAACATGTTGTAGTATTATAGTTTGAAAAATTGTGCAAAGTTCCTTACAACAAGATGGATTATATTAAATAAGGAATATTCTATAACCAATTATACCAAAGACTGGATGTAGAGGGAAACCTAGCAAATTCAAGCTATCATTCAAGTACATAGTCATGGGTCAAGTACCACTATCATTATTCTCTACAACACCTACATCTGGTGGTTTGGGAACAATGACCAGAAGTGGAGGAAAACCAAAGAAAATCTGTGTGTCACAAATACGAGTTTATGTGTACGAATCATACTATTTTGGCATTATAAGGATGTAAGTGTGCTGATATGGGTGTTCCCTAAAAAAGAGTCTATAATAGTAGGGTAATCTCATGATAACTAACTATAGATTAAATAACCAAAGAATGAGTAAC
Source organism: Alisma plantago-aquatica (assembly GCA_963693085.1). Lineage (NCBI taxonomy): Eukaryota > Viridiplantae > Streptophyta > Magnoliopsida > Alismatales > Alismataceae > Alisma > Alisma plantago-aquatica. The sequence goes on from OY856415.1 coordinate 309,477,838, forward strand.
AAAAGATTGAGGCATGTTCGACTTATAAAGATATTTCATGAATATGAAAACTATTACCTTTTAACATTTCACAAATGAAAATAGATTCAAAGTGCATATACTATATAAAGACTATAACTATCTATTATAGGGATAGGGGCACCATAAACCCAAAGACATGGATTAAGGAATAAAACCATGGTTCTAAAACATATAAACATGATAGGGGAATAAAACCCCAATGCATGGAAGGAGGAATCAAACCTTAGTGCCTAAATATAAATCATGCAACACATGGAATAAAATACCAATTCTTGGAAGGAGGATAAAACCTCAATGCATGAAATGTGGCTAAGATACTAATAGATACCAATATTCTGAAGCTCAAATGCATAATAGACCGGGCAAGTTCATAAGTACATTCTAATTATTTTCCATTTACAAAAGGGATGTAGGACATCCATATATTGCAATTGGGGTTATAAGGCCCATATACAAAATAAAACATGATTTTTAATAATTATTAATGGAGAAATCAATGAATAACAATGGATATTCTAGAATAATTCCAAGATACTAAAAACATGAGTGTAATCTAAAATATGCCTCATAGCAATGGTTTAGTCATTATATGTCCAAATAAAATTAGGAAGAAGCACATACCTTACTTTTGGTTAACTATAACCAACGTCAAACCCTAGACTGTGATGTATGCATTTCATATGATCTAGTATCATTTGATATAAAATTAGGGTTAGTACACTAATACATAAAACCCACATTCTGTCATCGGTTATGTCCTAGTAAGATGTATTAATTAGAGGGAATGGCTAGTGAAAATACCCTCAAGGTTTGTGAGGGTTTCCTTAACACACCTTGGCAAAGAGGGAGGCATTGCGTTATGCTGACTTGCACATAACTACCATGAGAATCACGATATGTTTAGGACTTGGGTGGATGAAAATTGATCAACCATGGGGTCGACAAGATCACAACTATGCGATGATTATGAGGGGACCGTTATATTTTGGGAGGAGAGGGGTATCGACAATAAAGGCATGATACATTGTGGAGTCTAGTTCAAGCAGGTCTCAGGTGAGAGATGTGACTCTTACATTCGTTGGATTTAGTTGTCCGATCCAGAGTGGGATTCTATACATCACAACGTAATAAAGCCATGGCTTTAGGTTAAATATGGAAATAAATGATATGATTGATTAATTTTGACTAATAACCATGTAGGATATTTCCTAAATATTTTATATGATAAAATAAAGTTCAACAATATGAACATTGAACCAAAAGATATTTAGAGTTTTTAGAACCTCATAATCTAATAGTAATTAGGTTTAGAGTATCTTTTAATAACAAAATCAACATGTTTCATTATATTATATTAAATGCATCTAAAGATATGATAAATTGAATTCATCTTTCTTTATTTAGTTATTATGTAATTTTCAAGATTAGGGATGTCATCCACATGAGAATCATCTTGTTAAGCTTTCATGCCCTTTTGGGGAAATTATTTTGGAGGAGAGAGAAAAAGAGAAAACAATCTATTTATTTTATTCTAACAATTATCTGAATTTTAAAAGGAAAATATTGTCACTACTTATGGTTCAAGTAATATATTTCATATTTTTGAAATCAAAGTCTTTTACCTTAATCTTAAATCTCTTTTAAAGGTCTTAACGTGTAGAAGAGAAAACAAAGAAGGTAAAACATATTCTTCTTTTTTCTTGAGATGAAGGAAATCAAATTACTGCATGAATAAAAATAAAGATATTTATGGTTCTTTAATATTATACTCATTATTCAACAAAAATTATTATAGGTCCATAAGTTGATCTTTATTAGTAAAGTCTTCATTAAAGATTCTAAATTATATATGAAATTTTGGCATGTTACAATGAAATGCATGGCCATGCTCATGTGAGTGAGTATATGATATTGAGCTCATTATATCTCAAATAGTTTGCTCTAGTTCAAGGAACAAAGACTGAATGTTAAGCAGATAAATTTCCATGCCTTAGTTTCAATCTGTATATGTGTGACAAAGAGATTATAAAATCATGTCAACATTGGTCACTTTAGAGGTTGTAGTTTTCTCCAACTCATTCCAATTAATTGGGTGGCAATGATGTGTAGCTTGAAACCCATTTTTGTTTGTGTTGTTTTGAACATCATTACAACATAATCAAGATCCTAATGGGTCACATGCATAAGGATGAATAAGGAAATTGAAGTTGCAATCAAACAAATGATTAGAATGGTTATGAATCATAAACATGTTTATTTCCTATTTAATAGGGTGACTGAAGTTTCTGGTCGACTGATCAAAATGGTTAAGTCAATGAAATAACTAATTATGGATTGGTCTACTAAGTTTTGCAATAGATTGACCAGTTGGCCGACTATGTAACATGGTTGGATAATAAAAATTCAATAGGGAAATGATCAAATTAGAAAGCGATTGGGATCTAAACTAATATGATTGGCTGATCAGGTAATGTGGTTGGCCGATTCAGGTGCTTTTTGAGTCCTACTAGTACCCTAATTGGCCTATCATGTCACTTGTCCTGCCAATCGGAATTCTAGTTTGGGGTTTACAACATTAGACTACTTGTAATATTGCGATTAGGGAAGGGACTGAAATTTAGGGTTTTCCAAGCCCATGAACCTCCCATATAAAGGGGGCACATCCCAAAGCATTGGGCACATATTTGAGACAACTCATGAAATAAGGCGGCTATCGAACATCTCTCTTGGAGATAGAAAGAAACCCAAAGGGCTTATATCTGATATAGGAGAAGAAAGTGATTTCTAGGAAGAGTAACACGCCAACAGCTCCTATATATTTCTCTATGACTTGGTGAACAAGGTAATGAACAATGTTCTTACTCATATGCATCAATGAATTATAGGCTGAGGCACACACAGAGGCTTGGAGAAATTGTTCCAAAAGATAACAAGAACATGTTGCAAAGAAGACAATTGTGAAAGAACTTATGGCCAATCAGGATCTCATATTAATCCATCTAGATTTCTTGGTGGTTGATCTGGATCTAGATCTAGAATATTGAGTTCTTCATTGGACAAAACATGTCTAATTGTTGGAAAATTACTATTTGCAAAGGTATAACCTTTATCCTTTTTTATGTCTTTTGTTCACTCATGTTTTCTAGCTATGACAGATCTTGTGGTTAGGGTGTAAGGTAAGATCTTTCTATTATCCTACTACACCTTCTTCATGAAAACCTTATAGTGGTATTGGGCCTGACACCATCGGGGTTTTGAACTGTAAACGATTCATTAGATGCATTATATGCAACATTGTATCCATGTTAATCACCTGACATCATGCATGATATGATATTTAAGTGCTACATATACCTATGTAATGTCTTGAAAATCTTTTATTTTTGGTGGATGTGGATATGTCAATTAGATTATTTTGGTGTGATAAAAAACATGTAATATCATTGTTTGGATTTTGATCAAAAGGTATGTAACATGTATATAGCTTGCATGCAACACTTCTCTATATTCATTCTTCATCTAAATTTTAGTTATGCAATTAGAATAGGATGATGTGATGAGATCACTAGTGGACCATGGTGGAGAGGGGGAGACAATCATCAGTCCACATCGAAGAGGATGGTCTGTGGAGGGTTCATGATCAAGATGAGATGAAAAAAACACATAACTACCGACATTAGGGATAAATGGTCATTGGACCAGATTTCTTGATCAATTAATTGGAAACCCTGAGAGATCTATTTTAGGTTCTTATTTGATTTGGATCTCTTTGTTGTTTTTTCTACATAATTTGTTGGCTCAAGTTGTTGTACTAGTTGACATATCCCATTTTATTGCATGTGGTGATTGTTATAGTATATCATACATATAATAATGTATATGTAATGGTTATTGGATACATACAGTTATATATATATATATATATATATATATATATATATATATATATATATATATAAACAAACCCCAATATAATATCAATGTTGAATATGCCTTTCAAGTGCAATACATATGGAAACCTTGTTCGACTAAGTGCGGGCATGCCAAGCCTGTTGCACCATCTATCTTGGGAAAGTGTGATAATAAGTATGTAGGCCTTCCAAGAAGGGTACATATCCTATTGTATTGGCCTTGTCTTAGACTTTACTAGGTGATCTTAACGCCCCTATCTGGTTTGGGACCGAAATTTTATAGTTAGGCTGGGTTAGTTTGGTCTAGATCCGGTCTGCTTCCATTTGGCAACCATGTTTGGTTAGGATTTAGTCTAATTCTAGTTAACAAACCAATCAAGATCTGTCTCTTGTATTTTGGAGCTATTTGGATAATATAATTTACAATTTGGTTGTTTTCAATACTATATTTCTGTTTAGCAGAAAATTTTCATTTATAAAAACTGAAAATACATAACTATGATTATTTAAATCCCGAGTATGATTATTTTTATTGACATGTACATTTTGAAATCAATATCATTTTACACACAAATTGACATAATAGATGAAATCCATTTTGTTGTATCTATATTTATTTTTATTTATACTTTTAAACCAATAATGAATTCACTTATTACTGGTAGATTTAATCAATATTGTCTTCATTTCTTGTATCTATATTTAGTATCTAGATTAAATATCTTCATTTTTATATCAATAACACAATAGATTACACTACACACGTCCAAAAATAGTAACTCAACCAAACCACCTATTCTTTAATCATAGGTAGGTAACTGGGCCTTGTGAATGTTACTGGAACAATTATGACATTAATGGAGTTATTTTTAAAATTTGATAATATTGTGTGTTGCAAATCATTCACTAGTTCCTTAGATTTATTGCTAGATGATTTGCACAAACATAAATAATGTGAAGTCGATTACTAGATTCTACTTGAATAGATATTGATTTCTTTCTAAATGATAAACTAGAGGCCTAATCAGTTTAATTGTCTATTTAACATCTTATAGAAGTCTTAAAAAACCTTAAAACTTAATCACAAAAATAAAGGTTTGAAATTGCACAATCTCAACAACTAACTATTGTATTCCATTTGAAATATGAACTGACTATAAACACAAAAGTAGACAAAACTTCGTATGGACAAAAAATTAAGGTGACTCAAATAAATCAGTATTCAAGATCCACCCAGTTATATGAACATGCCATTTATGTCAAAATAATTTTTTATAGATGAAATAGAGATTTCAAAATTTAGAAGGGAAAAAATGAAAAGCAAGAACGATATGCTAGTCTTATAGAATGAAAGCAACATCAAATGTACTTTATAAGAACAACATTTTCATATGCTATCTGCTAACTTTTTTTTCTCCATACTCCTAGTGAGGGATGAGGACATAGTCATACTCATATTTACAAAGTTGTATATATGAGCCAAAGATCTCCTCTGTCATTGTCCCATCTATGCCCATGTCATGTTCTATTTCTGACAGTATCCCATGGGGTTACCTTGGTCGGATTGATGATGAGATTAATGCCTAATGATCATTCCCTTGCAATGGGGAACCACCTTGATTCAAATCAAAGAAAATGAGAGTTTTTGCACTGTCTACAAGGGTGTCATGAAAATTTGAGACTAAGAGAACAGTGACAACTCACTCATGACATTGTCCCCTGATCAGTTCATGGATTTACTAGATCTACTTGGTGCAATAAATTGAAAATATGCGGTAGAGGAGGGATGATCATAACGATTAAGGAACTCCACTCCATTGGTGGATATGAATTTGTGAAATGATGGGTCAACACAATGAAACTTCCAGAAGTGGCCCTCCACAACCACCAAAAACACTAGGAAGCCATAATTATGTACTAGACTAGGTTGATCTATAGAATGTGACATAATTTTATCCCTAATTCTGGATATGGTCCCCGCCAAAACCCATTAACTCATGGTCTATGATGAGGCTCTCGATATGACTCTGGAGATGGAATATCTTCATGTGAGAATCCATCATCCCTTCATGGGATAAGAGATGCAAGAGGGAGTTAGAGAGGGGAGTCCCACTACTACAGAACATGCTTTTTGCGTCGGTTGTTTAACCCCTTTTAGCGATGGTTTTCAAGCGACGCCTATGTGGGCACCGCTAAAGGTCGAACACTTCAGCGTTAGTTTTTTAATCGACACCTATATAAACTATAGGCGTCAGTTATATATATCAAGTCGACGCCAAAAGGGTTCACGCCACAAAAAAGGTGCCATCTAGGACACTTTCTACGTTGGTTATCAACTAAACAACCGTCGCTATATAACCTGTAGGCGTCAGTTATATATGTAGTAAGCCGACGCCAAAAGGGTTCGTGCCACAAAAAAGGGCGCCATCTAGGACACTTTCTGCGTCGGTTATCAACTACACAACTGACACTATATATCATATAGGCGTAAGTTTTATACGAATAAGCGACACCATTTCCACCATGGCTGTGGCCACATCAGGTGACGGTTTTTGTCCAAAAACCGACGCAGTAGGCCTTTGATGACAATTTTCTATAAATAGTTGACGCCTATATTTTAATTTTTTTTCTTATCAGTTTGCAGGCTTGTTGTGGCTGGTCAGCAAGATGAGAACCTGTTGTTCAATTTTTTGAACTGCAGGTTTACGACATCCATTGATATCAGCCTACAAACATGCCACAAACTTGCAAAATGAACAAATATTTTTTCACACAAGTAGATACATTCAGACATCAATTTAATTCTCACATTGACACATGTAGAAACATTCAAATACATGTAGAAACATTCAGAAATATTCATTTACAAAATATCATTCAACATCACTATCAACATCCCAATTATATCTTACAATCGCCACTGCTTGTATGGCTTTTGCCCATTCTTCTCTTACTTCATTTAATGCTTCCATCGTATATGGAGCATGTAAAATTTTTAAGCGTTTACCTATAGTGTGGTCAGTTTTAAACACCTGCAAAGAGAATGTTGTATATATATAAGTAATAATATAAAAATAAGATTGATATATTTCATACTAACTAATGAGACTATATATAATACCTCATGTATGGTATTGATGTCCAATGCGGCATGTTTGATAATCATCTGCATAAATCACATCACATAATATGCGCATGCCCAACCGTTGTCTTGTGTAGCGCACTATAAATTGAAACATAAAAAATATTAAAAAATACAACTAAGCACAGTTCACATCAATAATATATACATTGTAGTCGAGAACTTACTTTTACGTTCTCCCAATTTATTGGCTGGTTCTTTTTCCTTGGGACCGTTCCTCCAGCCTTTTTGAATACATCTATACCCCTACATGTTAATATAACACAATAAATTGCATAATTAAATAGTAACGTAATAACATATGTTAACAAATATAAAAATGAAATATTTCTCACCAGAATAATGGCATTCTCATTACGTGTCCAATTTTAGTATTCAATGTACTTCCCACAGGATCTAGATAATAAACAGTGAACGTCCCATGGACAATAACTAGTAACTCCCAATGTCTACTGCTAGAGGTAAAAAAGTTAAAAATTAATAACTCAAAATGCACAATAAAAATGGAATTTTCTTAAGTCCAAATTATGAATAAAGTAAACTTACTTGACATTGAATGGAGCTATTATTATCGTCTTCTTTTGCTGACCAAAAATTGTAAAAGCATCTATACAATATTGTTGAACACTATCAGGGTCTTTAGCTACCATACTAATCAATGATGAAATCAAAAATCCCACATGATCAAATGCAAATTGTTTGCATTGATCTTTGACTAAGTAGCTGCAAAACATGTATTACGTATGCATTAATATATAAGAAACCAGATCACCGGATCTTACACAAGGTATATAGATGTATAAACAAGATCTCACCTTATCCATGTCTCTATCATTGATGTATTCAACCAATCATACATAAACAGCTCAATAATATCTTGTATAAATAAATAGCTATCGTATGATTGACCTACATAATCTTCTTCTAAAGAAACAATTATAGGGCAATGTATATTATGTGCCCGTAGCCAACATGCCATTCCCCTACAAGAAGTACCTAACAGGTATTTTAGGTCAGTTGGAACCCAACTTGGTAATGCAGGAAGTGGAGGTGGAGGCCTAGGTGCTATGAGTGTCTTCTTTTTAACCTGTATATATAATTTCAGATCAGTTGACCTCATATATACACATTAACAATCTAAAGTAATGTAAATTTATCTTACAATTTCAGTAGTGTAGACGACATCTGCTTTGGGCAACAATATCACCCCGCCTTCTGCCTCAGCAAGTGTATGAATATCCGGGTGGGGATATGGCAATGTAGCTTCCCTCCAATCGGGTAACACACATATCGAGCTCAGACGAACGTAGCCTTGTGGCATTGGAGTCCCATGAAACATTGCCCCAGGAAGGGACGGGTAAGCCTGCGCCTCTGCAACAACATAGTCTTGCATTCTTAAGCGGCATCACTTCAATGCCTACAAATTTACGTAAAGAATATTATACATATATACATATCATCTTAAAAACATATCATCTTGAAAAGACTAGCTACAATGTCATAAACAATACTTACAGCAGACGTGTTAGGTGGTGGGTCTACAAGATTACTTGTAGTCTGTACATCAGGAGAAGAGTGGGTCGCCATAGGTTGATTGGAAGCCTGAGATGCCTGCCACCACAACAATTCTTCCTTGACCTTCTCAACAACTATATCATTGACCTTCTTGGAAACTATATCCTCGACTCTCTTATTCTCCTATACATGCATAAAAGAAACATTATCTTCTTATTATTGAATTCCCTTTTGCAGTAACATTCTTAAAAAAGAATAGGTTACCTCTTCTTGTGAAAGTCCCGCTCTGGGTTTGCGCTGGGATGGCCCAAAGAATGGTTTGATGCCCACACCAGCGCCTGCATCCCTAATACGTCCAGGATGCTCTGGGTTACCCAGAGCAACTGTCAATTCATCCCTTGTGCCCTGGGGGATGAACGTGCCTTGTTTCCTCTGCTCGTGCAGCTCCCGCTAATCACCATCAACAGAAATTGGTAAGTTAACACCACAAATAATCAATATTCAAACGATTGCTCTAAGAGTTATATTTTACCATTTTCGCAGCCGCCTCAGCAGTTACGGGCTTCTTTATTTCACCCTTCTTGTTTTGCCTCCCAGCTATCCAGATACCATGGCGAGGCATGTGTGTGGCAAACTCTTGAGTAGCAGCAGACTCTGCTTGTAGTCTTTGGCGAACGCTTGCATAGCCCTTTGGACCCATAGTGTGGTCATGCACATTAAGTGCACACCTTTCTTTTTGTGCCTCACTAAGGGTCGAGTTAGTATGCACATTAATGATTTGGTTAGTAGCACTAAATGTTAATCTTGAATAGGTGAATACAACATATATTAATTAAATTGGGAGTGACGCCTAATACCTTGAATTCTTTAGATTTTCTTGAAGCAACAAAATTGTCCCAATCTTCTTTGTCCAAGAAGTTCCACTGTTCAAGGGATGACTTCGTCTTCTTATCACCATCTTTTATGTATTCTCTTTTGAGATTTGTCCTATAGTTCCTAAGCATCTTTCCAGCGCGTTGCATCACACTTTTACGATGCAACTCATCCAATTCAAACAGATTCTGTAAAATAGAATTCGTATTAACTAGTATCCAAAAATAGAATTGCAAATAATATAATTTGTAATCTACAAAATAGAATTACAAATAATAATAACTCACACATAAATCCTTCCATATCAAGTCTTTCTTCCCCTGAGGAACTTTATGCCAGTTATCATACTTAACACCACAATGGCTTCGAGTGACACACCCAAGATAGTTTACAAAATTATTGTGGTTCACTCCAATTGCATTTCCTCCATTATCAAACTCCACAACCAATTTGGATCCACTGACACTTAGCACTATTAACTTCTTCAACAGAGTGATGCCCCTTTTCTTGTTAAGTTTTTGGTGCTACACATCAAGTTGCTCCAGTGCTTCAGTGGGTACATGTGCATCATCAACCTAAAATTTGACAAAAATAAACACACTGAATTAGCGCAACATAGAAATATGGGATATATGACATAACTATAAGATAATGAATTTTATAGAAATACATGATATGTTTTTAGAACTTACATTGGTATCCTCACCATGCTCATCATGGACATCATGATCATCATGGACTTCATGCTCATCATGGAAATCATGCTCATCATGGTCAACCATCTGAAAATGTCATTAAAAAGGCAAACATTTAGCATTTGTATTAACTAGAAGATAATGAAACATCAAATATGAAAATGATATTGATATTCAAAAAGCAAACATTTAGCTTCATTAAGATTGTTTGCAAGCATTAGGTACATGAAAAGGTTCTAAAATCCAAAGCTCTAGAATGGGTCAAGTTCAAGTCAAAATGGCTACAAGTGTGCATTTTGGGTTTTCTATGTAAATGACCTTAGAACATCTATGTAATCACTTGTAATGATGAATTGACTTGTAACTTAGAAGAGAAAAATGTTTGGGACAAATTTCACCAAGTGCTAATCACTTGAAATGCAAATTCAAAAATGGATTACAGGAACTTGGTCGGTCGAGTTTTCCTGGATTGAAACTCGACCGATCATCCTTGGTTGATTTTCTGAAGATTTCATCGGTCGAGTTGTGCACTCACAAAACTCGACTGATCAGGTAACATGCCATTTCTAGTTAAATGGTCAGTCGAGTTGTGCACTCACAGAACTCGACCGATCAGGTAACATGCAATTTCCAGTTAAATGATATTGATATTAACAGCAAACCGGGGACTATCCAACAACAAACATGTTAGGTCATCATAGGTCATAATAATCCACTAGAATGAACAACAAATGTCTCATGGTGTTATTAATTCATAGGATTTATAGATTCAAATTTGGTGTCTTTATTGATTTACCTTTTTGCAAATAGAATGAATGAGTTGGGGAATGCTATCATGTGCGAATATTTAGTTTCTCTATGAGTGAAATAAAGTTCTCATGTGTTATTGGGTATTACACTAGCCAAAGAGGGTGAAAGGGAAGAGTTCATAATAATGGTCATTCATATCATCTAAAAACATGATTTAAAATGTTCATTGGAAAGTTAAAACCAAAATATTTTCAATATATCTACCAAAATGCTGGACCAAAACCATTGCAAATGGATCCTAAGAAAACCCATTTTGTGATTGTGTGTACAGGGCATGATGCAGAATTCTCAAGAAATTAGGAGAACTCTAGGCTATAACATTAGTAACTACCTCTCAGTATAGTAATCTGACTACATTGTAGATTATCATCAATAATCATTTCAATTTTGCAATAGAATGTTCTAACCAAATAATATAACTAATCAAACTATGAGCCGATGAACGTGCAATTAAGAGTATTGGGGTCAAAAAAACCTGAAATATGGTATGGTGTGGGCGGAGGAAATGAAGAAGACGGTGCGGCGGCAAGGAAGAAGACGGCGTAGTGGTGACACAAGGAGGAAGGTGGCGCAGTGGTGACGCAAGGGGGAAGGCGGCGGGCGACGGCAGTGACGCAGAGCATCAGTAGCCAGAGAAGCAGTAGGCGCTGACCGGAGAAGTAGCAGGCGAAGAAGCAATGGCGGCGGGCAGCGGCGCCGGCGAGCAGAAGAGCACCAGAGCAGCAGCGGCGAGCAGCAACAACCGACATCAGACGATTTTAGGAGAGCGGCGGTGAGCAGCAACACAAGAGAGAAATATCGCGATGAAATAGGAAGAAAGGGGGAAGAGCCGGGTGAACGAGTCTATTAAGTTGGTCAACGACGTCGGTTATCTATAAAACCGATGCCTATAATCATTTAGAGTCGGTTGATAGTACAAAATTGATTCCAAACTAGACAATCTTTACCCTAAATTATTTGCCGAGAACCATTATTAGCGTCGGTTATCACAGGATAACCGACACTGAAAGTGGGACTTTTCACACAAATTTTCATCTTAAATAAGCGTCAGTGAATAGTTAAAAAATCGACGCTGTAGGTGACACAAATTTTTTTGCTCGAAATTTAGATTTCATGGGCAATTTTAGGCGTCGGTTTGTTATACCCAACCGACACTGAATATAAAGAAGTACTCGTGTCTGGCTGGTCTTCGAATATATACGTCGGTTTGCCTAAATAACTGATGTCTAATATAATAGGCGTTAGTTTTCGTAGATAACTGACGCCTAGAAAAGCGTCATTAAATGCTGTTTCTGTAGTAGTGTCCAGAGAGAGGAGTTAGGGAGTCAAGATCATGGGAGGATAGAGGAAAATGAGACAACTTTAAATTTGACTGGGATTTTAAATCCCACTCATAGTTGGACTGCCTTGTTTTGGATTTTGGGGTTATGGAATCCAAAATGCGGGTTGTTATCCCATTGCAAACCAAATGCCAACCCAACGTAACCTGGATTGAATTAAGTTGATGTGGTAAAAAAATACACAACCTAATCGGGATCCAACCCTAGAACAAACAAGGGCAATGAGATTAAGCACCTAGAGACATAAATATGTACTATATTCATATGATGATTTATTTACATGGAGTTGTGCTACCATATATCTAAGAATTGCATATGATGCAACTGGTAATTGTAACCTACCTTAACAATTTAGATTAAAAGGTCAATAATAGTTGACTCATGACACATTGTATTTTGGATCTTGGCTCACTAGAAGATTTCTCATTGTAATTTTTCAAATTAATAACAAGAGGTATTAATTTGAATAAAGTAATGGGAGCGTAAGTAATTAAAGTACAAAAAAAATCCTTCAAATCAGATTTTTTGAAATCAAAATTAATTTTAAAGAAAATATGTCGATTCATGCAAAATACCTTTATGTATATCAATGAGAAAACACCAGAAAATCCTTTACACCATGATTAGTCCTCAAGAAAGAAACATGAATAACTTTAATGATTGATTTAAGGTGATGGGATTTTTCTCACACACGAGCATAAGCTCTATGTCGTGGACACACCAGTACCAAATGAACAACTCTGAATGTGCCTAGGATAGGAATGGAAGCTCATAAGAAGCATGCTGATGACATCATAGACATCAAATGCCTCGTGCTGTGCTCCATGAATCCTAAGCTTCAGAAGTGACATGAAAATATGGATGTTATTGAGATGATAAGACATCTCATGAACATGTACCAAGACAAGCAATACAAGAGAGGTATGATGTCTCTAAGCCACTGTTTAAATGCAAAATCACTAAAGGTGATCAAGGCGGACCCCCTATTCTCAACTTAATTGGGTATGTGGAAAGTCTAAAAAGATTGGAATTTTCTTTCAGTCAAGAGTTGGCCACATATACAATCCTTCAATAGTTTTTGAATTCATATAAACAATTTGTCATGAATTATAACATGAACAATTTTGATAAGCCATTAACAAAGCTACTTGATATGATAAGAACTGTTGAGGGGCACATGAAAGACAAGCCCAGATTTGTATTGATGATCAACAAATGAAAAATAAACTCCAAAGGCAAAGGTAAATCTAAGAAAGTTTTAAATATAGATAAAAGTCTTATGCATTTAAGGAAAAATGAGGAGTGACTAAGGGATGCAATTTCCACAATTGTCACTAGTTTGGACATTGGAAGAGAAATTTCCCTCTTTACCTTGAGGGACTGAAGATAAATAAGCAAGGGATAGCGATCTTCACATCATGTATGTATGTTATAGAAATAAATTTATCTAGTTCTTCATAATGGGCATTTGATACTAGAAGTGGATTTCACATATGTTCTAATTTGTAGGATATGACAAGAAGTAGAGCTTTAAACAAAGGATCGGTGGAAGTACTCTTTGCAAATTGAGCAAGTGTTTCTACCACTATAGTAGGCACCTATTTTGATATCTACCCATTGAGAGTGTAAAAAATAGAGAACTACTATTATGTAATTAGTATAAATAGAAATATTATTTCTGTATCTTGTTGGGAAAAGAACGAATTAAGGCTTTTTAATAAATAATGGTCGAGTTTCAACTTCTAAAGATGAGATCGTTGATGGAATGGCCCCTATGTGTTATGGTATTTACTTATTAAATCTTAAGACACATGCATATAACATAAGTACCAAGAAGTTAAAAATCAATGACTCAAACAAAACTTATCTTTGGCATTGTCATCTAGGGCACATAAATGAGAAGCATATTTCTAGAATCCATAAAGATTGTTATCTGGACTCTTTTAATTTTGAATTGATTGAGAGATGTGAAGCTTGTTTGTTGGGAATGATGATAAAAGAAACACTCACTGGAAATTTTGAGAGAGCAAGTGACTTATTTAGAATCATACATACTAATGTGTGTCAACCTTTAGGCACAAGTGCTAGAGGTGTATTTCAATACTTTGTCATTATTACTGATGGATTTAGTAGATTTGGATATGCATATCTTATGAAACACAAATCAGAATACTTTGTAAAGTTCAAAGAATTGAAAAATGAATTACAAAATTAACTTGGAGAAAGACTTAAAGCACTTTTTGTAGATCAAGGTATTGAATATTTAAGACAAGAGTTTGAGGATCTTCTAAGGGATTGTGGTATTGTATCACAATGGACTCCACTTGGTATCCAAAACATAATAGTGTGTTATGAAGAAGAAGTTACACCTTATTGGACATGATATGATCAATATTGAGTTTAACTGATCTTATGATTTCCACTTAGGACACCACAAAATAATTGTGTATTATAAAGAAGGAATCACACCTTGTTGTACATGATATGATCAATATTGAGTTTGGCTGATCTTATGATTTCCTTTTGGGTACATGCTCCTGAAATCGTCCACATTTACACCTAACTGTATGCCTTCCAATTCCACTAAAATATGAAATGGGTAACATCCCAATATGTATTTCATGAAAATTTGGAAATGTGAAACTTTGTCAAGAAGAAATTTTGTGAAAATCGTGGACCTAAATCAGATAAATGTATCGTTGTTGGATACTGTAAGGAAACTAAGGGTTACTACTTCTATATTCCATTAAAAATAAGGTATTTGTTTCCAAAGATGTTGTATTCCTCATAAAGAAATTTATTGAACTAGTCAGAGGAAAATAGAACCCAAAGAAGTTCAAGACCAACAAGATAACATTGAACCTATGGAGAAAGATAAGGAACATGAAGAAGCATACATTATTTTGGAATATCAAGTCCTTATCACAACACGAGAACCTTGAAGGTTTAGTAGGGTACATTTTAAACCACAGAGATGTGGATTTCTTGTGACTTAAGAAGATGTTGTGTTGGTCATAGATGATGATGTGCCAAAACCTACAATGAGGCTATAGAGGGATAAGATTTTGAGAAATAGATTGAATCCATGAGATCTAAGATGAAGTCCATGTACACCAACATGGTTTAGACGTTTGTGGACCAACCTAAAGGTTGTAAAACCCATAGGGTGCAAATGGGTCTTCAAGAAGAAGACCAACATGGATGGTAATACAAAAATCTACAAAGGTACATTGGTTGCAAAGAATTTCAAACAAATTTAAGGTGTTGATTATGATGAAAAGTTTTCACCACTTGCCATGGTTAAATCCATTAGGATCACACTTGTCATTGTATCTTATGATGACTATGAGTTTTAGAAAATGGACATTAAAATTTTAATCCTTGACAGGAATTTTCTTAAAGATGTGCACATTACAACCGGAAGGCTTTGTTACTTCCGATGAAGACAATAAAGTCTATAAGATACAAATGTCAATCTATGGATGGAAACAAGAATCTCTGAGTTGGAATCTTAATTTTGACAAAATATTCAAACAATTTGGCTTTGTTCAAAATGTAAACCAGATGTTTACAATAAGTTCGTGGGAGCATGATTATATTTCTCATATTGTATATAGATACATACTATTTATAAGAGATAACATTCCTACTCTACAAATGGTTAAAACATAGTTGGGAAATACCCTCTCCATGAAGGAATAAGGTTAAACATCCTATATTCTAGGAATAAAGGTATATAGAGATAGATCTAGAAGGATTCTTGTCCTTATCTAATGTACATATATTGACAAAGTGCTAAAGAGGTTTAGCATGTAGATTTATAAGAGAGGAAACTTACCCATGTTACATGGAATAAGTTTCTATAAACCCAAGTATCTTGTATCATTGGAAGCGTGGGCACACGTGAATATGATTCCATATGCCTTGACAATTGAATCTGTCATGTATACAAGGATATGTACATCCCCAGATGCCTCTTATGCTTTGAGCATAATCAGAAGGTATCAGTTGATCCATGTGATGGGTATTGGATAGTGGTAAAGAACATCCTTAAATACTCAAGAAGAACCAAGGATCAATTCCCAATTTATGGTGGTGAGGAAGAGTTAGTTGTAAAAGGTTACATTGATGAAAGATTCTAAAACAAAAAGGACAACTACCATTCACAATCAAGATTCATGTTTTGCATAAACTATGAAGCTATAAGCTGGAAAAGTTCCAAGAAAGAGAATTTGGATGATTATACAACATAGGCCATGTACATTGCTACCTTAAATGCAGCAAAGTAACCAATATGGATCAAGAAGTTCATTAGTGAACTTCGGGTGGTACTAGATATTTACTATGAAAACAATGAACATATTGCATAAGCTAAGTAACTCAGATCGAATCAACATTCCAAGTACATACTTATGCATTACCATATCAGACTTGAGATCACACAATGAGGCGATATAAATATTTTTAGAGTACCAACTGAAAGAAATGTTGATGAACACCCGACTAAAGAAATTTCATAGCAGAAGCATGATGGGCATATTAGATCGACTGGACTTAAGTTCATGAGTGATTGGATTTGTGCAAGTGGGAGACTGTTGGTTATATTCCTTGAGAGCCATCATATGCTTACTGTAAAATAAATATATTTTAATCAATTTGATTATTAATAAAAGGCAATTCCACTTATTATGTTTTTATTAGTGTGAGAAAATGAATAAATTTGATTATATCCTAATAATGTTTAAAGTAAATGACATATGGTTTGGTTTGAGGACCTGAAAATGACATCCTATGTATAATAATAGTAGTCATCCTTGTTATGTCCTTAGTTGGCTATTATTTTGGGTATTATATGGCAAAAATAATAAACAAGACTAGCATGTATGATGAATGATGGTTATGTCTCTTTGGTCATGGTATTTGAGATTAACTCAGATATAAGATTAATTATTAGAGAACAAGTTGTACTGGATAGACCCACCTTGAGATTGACACATGGAAGTCATGTAATGACACAATAGTGTCTATGATCCATAGACCTGAAGTCACTACATCAATTACATGTTGTTTTGTGTACTTTTACCACTAGCACAATGTGATATAAATAATATTTTCCAAAAAGGTGGTGATTGGGTGCACTTTGACACATGAGAAATATTGTGAGTTACATAGATGGAATATTTCTCTCAGTGATATTTGTGGCCACTTGATAATTGATACAATGAAATTCATGGCCATGCTCATCTGAGACAATATATGATATTTAGCTCTCAAGATCTTGAATAATCATCTCTAATTCAAGGAACATAGTTTGAATGTTATGAGGATTGCAATCCATGCCCCAATTTCAATCTGGATACATGTGAAAAAGAGAATATACAGGCATGAAAATATTGGTCACTTTACATGTTGTTGTTGTTCTCGAACTCATTCCTATTACTTGGGTGGACATCATGTGTGGATAGACATTGACCTCTTCTTTTTGTGTTTTAAATATCACTACCAACATAATTAGGTGTCTACTATGTCACACACACAATGATACATAAGGGAATTGAAATTTTAATCACACACATGACTAAAATGGTTCTCAATCATGAACAAACTGATTTCCCATATGATAGGATGATCGAAATGTATGTTCAACTAAACAGTTTAGTTGGATGAATCCATTTATTATCAATAGGTCAACTGATTTTTACACTGGACTGGCTTGGTCATTTGATAGGTTGACCTGGATGGCCAAATAGAATTCAAAATGGAAAGTCTCAAATAGGAAAGAAATTCAAATCAATATTTGAGATGATCTAATTGGCCCGTCATGTAACTTGGTCAGCAGACCAGAGTGATTTTTTAGTCCCAACAGGGTCATGATTGGCCAATCAGGTAACCTTATCGACTGATTGAATTGCAATATGAGTTTTTCAGCTTTAGATTCTTTTTGAGATTAATATTAGGAAATGGATTGGAATTAGGGTTTTCCAAGCCCATGGCTCTACTATATATAGGGGACACACCCCATATGTTCAACATATCTTTTGAGGCAACTCGTGAGACAAGTTGATGTAAAGGTTCTCTCTTGTAGAGAAGAAAAACCCAAAGGAGGGTTTTCCAAGATTGTATAAAAAGGGAGTTCTGAGATGACTTTCATGCCAACGATTCATGTTACTCTTAAATTTAGTGGTTGAGGTGATGCACCATGTTCTCTCTCATTTCCCTAGATGAAGTAGAGGCCTAGGAACACATGCATAGACTTGAATAAGTTGTTACAAAAGATCAAAATAAGGTTCTACAAAGAAGACAATTGTGCAACATCTTGGTGGCTAATCCATATATACTGTCGATCCATACAAATTTCTTCATGGTTGATCCATAAATTAATATGTTAGATTGAGTTCTTCACCAACACAAGTTCTATCCACTTGTTAGACAATTGGTGTCCACAAAGGTATAGCATGTACGTCATCTTATGTGTTTGACATTTTATATAGACAATTGATCCAAAACATAAAGTATAAAGGGAATTTTTTTTATTCCTATATGCCCCATTCTTGAAAACCGTATATAGAGTGCTAAGATGATGATTTTAGAGTCTAGATGTCTAGTTACATAATAAAGGTTAGGATAGGTAGATATCCTATAATATCAAAGTTAAGATAGTCATGATCTATGTTTGAGTTAGTCTAACTTGGATGATATATCATGGCTTTGATCAGTACAAGTATAGTTCTTAATGATCTGAGTAGGGTTGGAAATCGAACACGACTTGTTCTAATGAAGACCCTTGCATCAATATATGCTATATAGTGTTGGCTAACTAAGGATAGTTTCTAATATTACACATTTCTAGTAGTGTTACATGCATACCATGTATGTGATTTATGTAAAACCCCTTCAAGTATATATGAAAAAGCATAAAAAACCCCATATGTTGCATAACATGGTTCTTTTGACTTGAAGGAACAACACAATACATGATATTGAACCAAAAAAGTAGATAATCACCACTATGAATTTAACCAAATAATTGATTAATACATATTCCTTTCAAAATAACTGCCTCAAAAAGGAAACTATAACCTAACCTGAAGAAGTCCTAAGAATTCAAATCAGAAAACAAAACTAGACATATGTTTTTCTTTATTAGTAGATGATCCCATCACTAAATTATCTTCTGTCAAAAACTATGTCAAAGTGTTTGCTTCAGTCCTCCTTAGATCCTTGGTTAAGGACCTCTCATCCAAAGTCCATGATCAAAGAAAGAAACAACATGAGTAAGAGGAATTTTACATGTTATAATAAAAGTGAAATATAAAACTTGAATTGTAAAGACTTGACATGACATTTTACTTAATAATTTCTTGATATTTTTTCACCATTTCATTACATAACTGAATTTCAAACATGTCATATGGAACCTTATGTGATGATCTACTTAAGGGGATATAATGCTTGGAAAGACCTCTAATAACATGATTGGTAAGAATAGAGCACTATTTTAATCCATCTTTTCACATCATAATCCTAACTTGATATATAACATGATGAGAGTACTCCCTGTTTTACATGATATAATTTCTCCATCAATGAACTTAAATATGATTCTTGAATTTGATATGAAATTAGAATGTAAAAAGAACATGAATTCTTAATCCTGAATATGATTTGCATTATCATAATTTATTGCTCATAATCTTACATGGCATGTATATGATTTTAGTCATACGAAATTAGTATACATAAAGCAACACTTCAGATATAATTATAACTTATGCTTTTGTCATAGATTTATATGGTCTTAAAATTAAAAGAAACATATTATATTTTATCCTGTACAACAAGCAATCATCCAATATAAATGTACATAGTGTAATGACCCTCTTACCTTATGACAAGTGATCCAAACTTAATTTTCCTGATCCTTGTCATTCCCTAAAGTAACTGTAAACAACATTATTCACATAAATATCCATATTATTCATTATCCTAACCCTAATCTTGGGTTCCAAATAAAAGGATTTTTACAATAAGATTTAGGATCCAAGATCCATGCAATCAAGTTATTTATTGAAAACCTATTTATACTTTTTTTCAGTCAATTAATTTGTTTATTATGAATTTGAATATATGTCCAATTAGAAAACTTTCAAAAATCAATAAACCTCATTATCAAACATTAATCAATGTATCCCACATGAGTTTTCTCACCAAGGACTATCCACCTATCTTGGGCCACCCTAGACAAAGCGCAAGGTGGATAAACAAAACATAAGTAAAAAAGACGAATGTACCCAAAACACATTATGAAAATATAACATAATAAGGGAAAACCCCTATAAAACTAGTCCTATGATTAAAAAAACAACCAAATGTTTAGAGCTTGTGATCATTGAAGGATATGGGTGAAAGTTTCACATGGATGTCAAAATAAAAGTACACATGAACTCAGCTCCAAACATCAACATGGTCTCAATGACCCATGACTCATATCCTTTCATAGTAAGAAAGTCCTAAAACCTCATTCAACCATGAGAAGGACCTAAGAAGGGAGATTTTACATAGAAAAACCACAATGAAAACCAAATCCTCAGGCAACAATGTAACACCTTGGTGAGGGTGATGGAAGCCAAAACATTAGAGAAGGAAGGAGATAGCACGAGGTCATGATGAATGAACATTATGCTAATTTGTTCATGCCATATGGAATAGAATTCACACATTATGTGTGCCTATCCCCCTTACCTGCTTAGTTAGAGTTTAATTTCTTTTATTCCCTTTTTGTCTTGTTTTATGATTGATTCTCATTTTATATAGGAAAATGTACCAAGATCCATTTATAGTCCCCTTATCAATTTAGATCCATATGCCCCATCTTTGAGCACTAGGAGAAGATCCAAGGATATTTACACCAAAATGAGGCCACATATGGAATTCTAATCACTGACTAGTTCACCAGTGGACTAATTTGACAGTGCCCTCAGGAGTAGGAGTCCAATCACAATGAGTCGATTCACTGCATTTTCCATTCCATTTTTTGCAAGAAATTTATAAGGGATATTAGTAAGTTCAGGAATTCTCAGGTTGCCCGATTGGTTAATTAGTCAGTCAACTCACTAATCAGGGATTCCTCAAGCTATATGTTAGTTGATCAATTCATTCTCTAGGTCAAATGACTGAGCATGAGTTAACTCAACCGCTCCAAGTGCATTAGTCATTTCATGGTCCCATCTAGTCAACACATCCATATATGAGTCTCTCGACTAGGGTCCTTTACTAGAAAACACTCTCTATTAGTCGACTGATTGGCCAATGATTTGATTGACTAGCAAAATCCAACACACACGATCGAGGAGCCGATATGCCAATTATTGTCTTGATTGATGGGCCAATGCCCCCTATAAAGGAATTTCTGATATAAGTAGTACATATTAGATCCCCACAAGATCTATCAAGACTTCTGGAGGCCACATACCTTGGAAGATAAGTGGAAATGGTTTCACACTTCCTCAAATTTCACCAGACCAATGGCCTATTAGGAGTGTTGATTGTTTGTCAAATACCACAACATGGACCCTTCTTCTCTAGTGACATGGATTCTTCTTCTCTCTATCTATTCTTATATTTAGTTCTCTATCATGAGAAAATATGCCTCCTTGTGGAGTAGCTCCCTTTCCCATTGTACCATACAATATGAAGATGTCGAATTGGATATCTACATTAATATTTATTTGTTCATAGAATGCTTGTTAGACTAATCACTAGGCTTGTATGTTTGTTATATCCTTGTATGTAGAGACATTGACATATTAAATTAGATCCTAAAACATGTATTGAACCCCAGATGAGACCACTATAGGGACTTCTCTGGGGTAATAAATTTAGGATTGATGAATGCATATACCATTACCTTTCAATTGCAACTTCTAGATTAGTTTTACTCATTATAGTTGTCAATTGCATCATGTTTTACATAGTTTCATCAATTTTATTCTCATCCTTAAACATTAGGATTTTGATACAAATTCTTTATGTTATGTAGAAGAAAGCACACATCAACGCAATCAAAATAGATACTCTGTTACCTAGGCTAATGTTTAAGATTTTGGATTAAATTCATAGATTATGGGAGCTAAATAATACAAGTCAGGCATGATGATAGGGAGACCATTCATGTTGAATGGACAATCAACCTACTCATCCAAGACATCTATAGGACAAACATCAAGTAGGCCGATTAGATCTGTTGATAGGTAAATCAAAAGGTCATCCAAATTTACAATAACTTCAATATCAAATGGTAGACTGATCCACTCCCTTGATTGGCTAACCCACCTATAATATAATGTCTAAAGTTGGTGCTAATCGACCTATCCACCTCCTTGGCCGTCCGACTAGCCAAAATACCTCCAAACTCCAAAGCCTACAACAAACTCAAGTATCAATTAGATTGGGGGATCCCCTCAAAGATCGATTGATCAACTAATTCTATAGAAGACTAATTAGAATGGTGATCGGTGAATTAGTCCTATTGGTTGTCCAACCAAAAGTTCATGAGTCACACCACCAAGTGGGAAGCCAGCCAACTAGACCACCTAGTCACCCAATCATCACAACATGTAGAGACAGATTACATAGTCATTAGAAGAAGGCTATTTACAACAAAAGGGAGGCCCAACCTGAGAATTATTATATTCAATTCACTCCAAGTCTATATCACCTTTTAGAGTATGGAGAAAGAGGAGTAGGCAAGGAATAAGACCATCCTAGAAGTTTTCTTTAGACTTGTCATGGCTAGAGTAGATTGTAGAAGTCACATACCTGTAGTTTCATCTTTCTTCTCCATTAGTGACATGATCTCTCCTCTCTCTTCTTGTATATATGTTTTTTCCATGGCCATGAGAAAGTATACTTTTTATCTAGTGCATGTGGAGTAGCCCCATGCCTATACTCTATCTTCATTGTTATCAAAATCAATTTTTCTTCTTATGTTAAAATTTTCTTCATTTAATTTATGCTTACTTCTTGAATTGATCTCACAATAAGTATATCTGATATTATCCTGAGAGTAGATACCACAAAACTTAGAATTAGATCCCTAAATGGCTGAGTTGGATTCTAGATGAAATCGCAAAAGGGATCCCGTCGGCTGACTTAATCATGAAATGTGGGTAATGATACCTTAGGTGCACAAGGAAATGGTATGGTGTAGTTTACATTTTAAGTGGAGGTGAATTCACTTGGTCCAAGTTTGATTACTGAGATTTTTGAGTTGTAACAACTCAGATAGGTACGTAGTGATGGAAGTGAAACCCAAACAACATAATGTTCTTTATATATTTATTTAACCCATGTTTGATATATTATTTGCCTTAAAATATTTAATTAAATCATTATTTCATAATAACTCTCAAATAAATGGTTTATAATATCATTATTAATGATTGGTTCCTAAGGCAAATTCTTACAAATGTGGTGTTTTGGACTCGACCCTTTACTATACATCAATTTATTCGTCCAATTGCGGGTGAGTTCGTTGCATTGTGAAAAAGATTTAAAACATAGGATGATTCATAGGGAATTTGTGTGTGCAATAAACTTGCATCAAGTTCTAGAGTCATTCCCAGGGATAACATAATAGACTTTGAGTCTCATTGTTTTAAATAATTCTTATTTTAGTTTCCAAATTGATTTTCATTCTTATCTACTTGAAATTATCCTTCATAAATTATTGACATTATATATTCTCTTTTCAGGTACCAAAGGTGCATGCGAAGCTCCCAAAGTGTTGACTCTACACCTTTTGGATTTGATATAGAGATTGACACAACCTTTTATTGCATGAACCTATCTTTCTAGAATAGGATGGATGAGGAATATATAAATTGCATGGTGAATCAGGTTCTGACTACCCCAATAGAAGCCCTTGTCCAAGAAAAAGAGCATCAATGGCCATCGGGAATAGATGTAGAGACACACCAACACGTGAATAAGAGTGACATAAGAAGCTTAAGGAATTCTCTATCCGTAATCCTAATGATATACACCATCCCGTGGTGCTCCAGCCACCACTTCTCCTTAGTTTGAGACCACACGATCGATCACCATTCTATAGAGGATTTCCTTCACAAGAAATAGAGGTGATTTGCTAAGATCACCTACTGTGGTTTGCTGACCTCTCTACTTTAAACAAGCGACCTCATGTTACTGAATACACCCCTAAATTTTGATTATCCAAGTACTCTTTCACAAACAAGGCACATGAGTTGGTACAAAAACATGGTGGGAAACAACATCAAGACATTAGAGAAGTATTATATGCCACCCCTCACTTATCAAATTAAGGGCCATATGACACAGTTCAACATGGTCCCAAGTGAGTCCCTACCTGAGGATTGGGAAAGATTCAAGGAGCCTCTATGTTGTTGCCCACACCAAGTCATCTCATATGTTCAATTTATATAGAATTTTTAGAAGTCTGTTTCTAATGATATCAAGGAGTTCCTAGATTTCTCATCTAGATAAAACCTCAAGTGCAAGAAGAAGAAGAAGTAAAGATGGAGGACATTAACTCCATCCACAACATTCATGGTCAGGGCTACTACAATACAAACAAAACTAGAAACCATCATGATTTCTAGTATAGCAATCCAAGTGTTGTAGAGAATGCATCATAGTAGTAGCCTGATCAAGTAAACAACCAAGGTATGCCCCTCCCATGTTCCAATACAACCAATTATAAAACTTTAGAAACCTAGTCAACTACTGAGGCAATTTTCAAAATTGTGGTTAAAATCAAGGGAAACATTTCAAAATCTGACCAAGTACCAAAGATTCAACGGATAACTTCTTCTTATTCCATAAATGACAAGTTTTCAGCCATTGATAAATTTTTTAAATTTCAGCAGTCAATGATTTGTAGTCAACAAACCATGTTCTAATCATCAAGCTTTCTAGAAATCCATCAGTTCTCAATTGGCACAATGTCTACATTAGTGTTCCCTCCTCCAAGAAAATTTTCCTAGCAACCAGAACCCAACCCCAATCTTATAAAGAAACCTAAGGTTGTGAATCTAGATTTTCCTCTC
Organism: Alisma plantago-aquatica; assembly: GCA_963693085.1. Taxonomy (NCBI): domain Eukaryota; kingdom Viridiplantae; phylum Streptophyta; class Magnoliopsida; order Alismatales; family Alismataceae; genus Alisma; species Alisma plantago-aquatica. Next base: position 309,503,230 of record OY856415.1, read on the forward strand.
ACTAGAAGATCATCCCTTCTACTGAACCAACAAGATAGAATGACATGGATGATGCAATCATCACTTAAAACACTAGAAAACCTTACCAACATTGCAGCCACACATTCCCATATACATTAAACACGTGCCATACTACAATCAGTTAACTAAAAAAAGAATAAATCCTAGATTAAATAAACTCAAAAAAACTATGAATAATTTATATGTCAACATCCCACTCCTCGATGATGTTGACAACATACCTCAGTGGTATAAATTCTTCAAGATCTTGCTCAATAGAAAATTCATAACAAAAGAACTTGAAACAATGAAACTAGCAAGGACGTCATTAGATAACATTCAGAATAAAATACCTCACAAGATCAAGGACCCCATGTGTTTTGTGATTTCATGCTCTATGAATGAATCTACCATCCTAATGGGTATTGTAGATCTTGGAGCCATCATTTCCATCATTCCTCTCAACTTGTGCAAGAGACTCAAAATCACTGGTGTGTTACCCACCAAGATGTTTATCTAGCTTGTAGATTTTTCCATAACCAAGCCATTTGGTATGATATAGAACATACCATTTAAGGTTGAAATCTTTTTATCCCATGCAATTTTATGGTAATGGACATCAAGGAGGACCAAACTTCCCATTTATTTACAGAAAATAGTTCCTACCCACTACTAGAGCATTGATTAATGTCAAGATGGGACTCCTAAACCTATGAGTGCGAAACTAGCCCCTTGGTTTTTTATCTAGTCTACGAGTAGATGAAGTAAGTTGCAGAAGAAAATGCATACTACATCGACTATGTAAATCAATTCACTCAAATGCATCAACAACTTCCTCCCACTAAAGCCTCATGAAGTACTAAGCCTAGTGTATTTTTAGCAGATGATCACCACATAAGGACAACTTAGAGTACATCAGGTTACTCCACTCTTGAGGAATGGTTACCAGTATCCGAGGTACATGAACTTTATTCTATAATCACTCTTACATCATCTACCATAAGTGCACCCAAGCCAATTCATTCACAGACACTTGCTGATAACTCCCAAATTTAGGCATGTATGCTAAGCATTTATTAATGGTTTTGTGTCAATTTAGACTTCATATGTCTAAAATAACCATAGATTCTTATCTATTAGTAATTTATATCTTTTTATAGATAAAGTTCCTCAACTAGCCAATTTTGGGACTTACAAGCACCGAACCTAAAAATACATGTATTCTCCAAGATTTTTCTCCCCAACACATGGTTTTTGCAGCAGCTAGTCTTCCATCCATCACAACCACGGCCGAGAAGGCAATGCCACGACTGTGATCGAGGAGTTGACCGTGCCCTCGGTCAAGAAGGTAAAACCACGACCATAACTGTGGAATTAACCAAGACCGCGGGTGAGAAAGCAACGCTGAAACCGCAACCATAGAGTCGACCTTGACTGTGGTACGACCATGACGTGACTGAGGAATCTACCTTGACCCCGACATGACCGCGACCATCTTCCACCTTCGCCTATAAATACCCACCCCTGATGACCTAGAGGATGGTTTAGAGATTGGGAGTTCTATGTTCTGACATTTGGAGGTTCTAGAGCCCTGTGGGAGGGACCAAAGGTCTGAGAAGGACAAAATGCTCACCCTACCCCATTTCTTCATGTGATTCCATCCTCCACCATTTTCCACCATCATCCACCCATTGCCACCCACTTCCTACTATTCACTATCATTTTCCACCTCCATCCACTCACCAAGATATTGTTTGGGGTGAATCTAGAGAGAAAGGAGGCCAAGGAGTCCAGAAGATCAAGGAGGACAAACTAAGGGATGATATCTGGCTTATACGAAGGCCAAGGAGTAAGAGACACTTCTCTTCTACGGGCTAAATCTCTTCTTCTTCTCCTTTCTTCTATTTTTCTCCTTTGTTTCTATACAAATGATGTTCTTCCATCTTTGTTCGATGCCAACTATGCTTGTCCATGTCTAGTTGAGCTCCTTCTTGGCTATGTAGCCCCTTTTTGGCATGTTTATGTACTTTTACCTTAAGCAAGTAGTTTCATTCCATATCTAGTATGTTTCTTATTCTATCTTCTCTTTCTGGTTATTATTTCTAGTTTGGTTGATCTCTTTCTTGCTTGAACTTCTATTTATATCTATATCAAGAGATTTATTGTAGAAATAGACAAAATAAGATAGTTTGGATCAGAATCCGAAAGGAGGACGGTTCAAGGTGATATGTGTAGAATCATAGACCTAGGTTGAACCCACTACCTATTTCTGTGTGGATCACATATGTTCCTAACATCTCAAAATGTTCTAGAGCTAAGAGGGTATCTAGAATGTTCTAGGATGTTGATTTGTCATCCTTGAGAGATGTTTCATATCATCAATGAGTTTTAGTCACGTTGTGCGAAAGTGAGTGGGATGACCCCACATTAGCATCCTAGAATGTTCTAGGATGTTGATTTGTTGTAGAAATAGATAAAAGAAGATAGTTTGGATCAAAATACGAAAGGAGGACGGTTCAAGGTGATACGTGTAGAATCGTAGACCTGGGCTGAACCCACTACCTATTTTTGTGTGGATCACATATGTTCCTAACATCTAAAAATGTTCTAGACCTGAGAGGGTATCTAGAATGTTCTAGGATGTTGATTTGTCATCCTTGAGAGATGTTTCATATCATCGATGAGTTTTAGTCACGCTGCATGAAAGTGAGTGGGATGACCCCACAGGAACAGATACTACGGTGCGTACTATGTTTGGATGTAGGTTGCTTGTTGGGATGTTTGAGGGTTGTCTACATCTGAGAATGGGTGCACAAACTGCCCAAATTGTGGTTACATAGCCAGGAACTCCTTCTCTCTGATTAGTAGAATCCTACATACTCTATTTTGTTTTCTTTTCCTTGTTTTGGTTTAATCTACTAGACTAGTTCTAGCTCCTTAATTTTATCAACTATCAAATTGACTTATCTAACTTAAGAGTGAGATCTTAAGAATCATAAGTGTCCCCAAATCCCTATGTTTGACCCTGTATATCTACTTTGACCCCATAATAAAGTTGCGGGGGTCCTTGAAGGTTTCGATTTATAAATTCAAAGTTCGATCACCACCCTCATCAGGAGCCGATCAACTTTTGGCACTGTTGCTGGGGACGTGGATTCTATGTTTACACACCAAAAGATTTTGTTCTATCATCCATAAGCCTGTATATATAAGCATGGTTCTTCTTTTGTTTTACACATACTTGTTCATATATACTGAATAGCTTTTCTTTTCTTTTTCTTATACTTTTCCAGCCATGGACCTTGCTTCAGCAAGGTAGGTCATCTTGTCCACCTGTCCTCCTGAGTTTTTCCAAAGTTCTGATTGTTAGAAAATAATTGAAGGCCATGCTCTACAGCTTATCGAGCTATACTCACCACTACCATCGTCGTATGTCAAATTACAACAAAGGAGATGGGAGATCAACCCTCGACTTCTGCATTGACGTGGGATCAAGAGCTGATTAGAGCAGTGGAGCTAGTCGAAGAAAGTGTTAATGCACTCACCTCCTCCTTAGTCCCTCATCTCTAAGAACAAGTCAATCCACTCCAACAACTACTAGAAAAGTAGGATCATCAGCTCTAAGTCTCCACTGAGATCACAGACCACAGTAGAAGTATACTTCAAATTTTTGAACAAGGATTCGTCCAAGTGCCTTAGTCTGATACAACGGGTTTCCAACATAAGTGCATAGTAGAATCAATGAATCTTGAAAGCATTGTTGCTCAAGTGCAATAGCTTCACGAGAAGGATGTTGAGTAGAACAAGAGGCTTCAACAACTCATTCATTTGTTTACCATTCAATTGCAAATGCCATCACACAACCGTGAAGATCACAATCCTCAAAATCATTACATTGGTCCTGAATTGGAACACGACTCACTATCCTATTCATACCATCAATTGGATTCACGTAGATTTTTCTGTGAAGACTAACCCACCTGGGGAAGCCTTTCATTCTATCAAGGTGATTCAACTAATCAACCAATGGAAGATACAACCCACATGCATGAATGGTTCTACGATGATGATGACCAGGGTAATCAAACAACCTCACAACATGAAGGACAGTTTGAAGAACCATAATCAGATGTTGATGTAGACCAGAGTGATGCATCTCATATTGAGGCTTGTCACTTCACCTTGAGCAGTCAGCCATTCATGGTTTGGAAAAATTTGTTCGAGGAAAGTGATGATGACTATTCATCTCAGTGGAGCAAGTATACTGATGATGATGAACTAGACCAACATGAGCCAACATTGTCCACAATCCCTTTTCAAGGAAGAGTTGACGTAAAAGAAGCAGGATGGACAATCCACTACAACATGGTTGCTGAGCATGGAGACACCCTAGATCCTATAGAATGTGAAAAGCTTGGGGTGGTAGAACCACAAATAGTTTTACCTGGGGATACTTCTTGTTCGGATGATGATTGGACAGCTCAGACTGTACATGAAAGTTTATCTGAGCATCCAACCTCAAGTACAGGGTAGGAGAGAGAAGAGAGGATCCCTCTAGAATACTTTTAACCTCTTCACTCCACCTCATCCTATGTTGACATTCTAGACCCTCCCTATTTAGATTCATACATCAATGGGTACCTTGAGGATATTCTACTGAAGAATTCATTTAAGTGCAATTCAAGTAAATCCCAGCACAAAGATGAATTCACCGAGTTAGTGGATTTTATTCCTCTTCAAATGACTTAGAAGGTCCCACCTCTCTGCCTATTCTTCTCTTACATGGTGGTTCCGATCGGCGAGGCACATGTTACACAGACCCCAAAACTATAGATTTGGGATCCAAGTGTAGGAGTTTTAGGGAAGCCACCCCTACTACCTACACAATTTCTCTTTAATTTTCAGTTTTAAAATTTTACATAATAAATTCAATTCAAGTTTTATATTTCCTCTAATTGTTCAAATTTATTTTCCTTTGCATCATCTTTCTTTTGATCTTTATTTCATGCATTTCCTCCTTTTCACACTGACGACTGCTTTTGGTCTATCCTTTTGTAAGAAGTTATTTGGTATATCTTGTTGTTCTCCCACGATGTTTGAATCTGAAGTTGTTTTCAACACCTTCCACCCTCATTTTGTCCGCTTATGGTGCTAAAATGTATTTTACTAGATTTTTTTTACTTGGCAGTAGAAGGATGGCGACCGCGATCTGACAAGCCTAGACTACGACTGTGGTCTAGCAGCAACAACTGTGACTGCGGGTCTATGCAACCACGACTGTGAGCCTGCCTATGCAGGACCTTGGTGTGCCTTGTCGTCTTGACTGACTGGTATGTTGGTTTGTCTCCACCTTTTTGACCGGCTATAGCAGTTTTGACCAAATATTCTATCTTTTTGACCGACCTTTTGCTTCTGATTGAGTTTTTCTACACCTTTCCTGATTTTCCCACCACCCTGGCATGCAGCCTAGCATAGTATGGCCCCGGGCGGGATAATGCACTCGACCTATAAATACCCCCGGGCTGAGCCATTTTTTCCCACACTCACCGTCTGAGTTCTCCCATTTCACGCATCCCTCGGCCCGTTTCCCTCTTCTACTCATTTCCCTCACTATCCAACAGACTTGAAGCAGGCACAGAGGCAACTACAACAACAAACACCCCAAAACCTCCCCCTATGCCCGCAACTATGAGACACCATCTATGCTAGGATGCACTAGATCCCACGACTGCGGTCGTGGCCGTCTAGGTCGCGATCACCTCATTTGTGGTTGGGGTGCAAGTCGAAGCTGCCACGATTGAGGCCACCTCGGTCACAGTTGCCTTGGTCACGAACGGGGAAAACCGTGATCATTTTGATTGAGGTGATCGAAGTCACAGTCAACATCGTGATCGAGGTTGATGCGCTTTGGCCCGACCGTGCCAACCTTGGGTCCGGTCGCACCGACCAGATCAGTACCATAAAATCAACACCATGGACGCAATGAGAAATAGACTTAAGAAGCTCAAGAAGACTGTGTTGTGAAAGAGAGGGTAAGGAAGCTCCTCGTCATTGTCAGAGCACGGGAGTCGATATCCACCCCGTGCCACACGAACCACAAACCTAGTGTATGAAGATGAGACTATGTTTTCTGCTTCAGCAAGGTTCGGGTCATCAGAGATCGATTCAGACTACCGTCACATGTCTGCCACTCCGATGGACACCTGTAGTGGTGATTCATTGCAGGAAGTCTCCAGTGAGAGAAGGCCGAGAGCACACCGTGACACCGAGCTCCATACTTGAATAGGCCATCAGGAGAATCCGTTAGTGTTGCACAAAGCTTCATCTGTCGGAGACCAACATCGACAATCACTGCAACAATCGACGTCTTTATGCTAGTCAACTTTATTGTGTGATTCAGTTTAGGGGAGAAGACACCACCCCACTCCTAATGGTGTTAACCAAAGCTCCCTCCCTTCTCCTATATTCAGAAGTATGAAGCAAAAGCAGCAGTTTGATGCTTTCATTAAAGACAAGCACATACTAGTAGGCCTGAGATATGCTAACCCTACAACACTCATTAGGCTTGGGATACAAGCACAAGTCATAGACTCACCTATGAGTTTTATGCTACCATAAAGACCCCAATGGACCACTAGTACACTGTCATGCATTTTCGCCTGAAGGTCACCTCAATAGATAGTAGTCACGATCTACTGAGGAATACACTGAGATGTCCAGGGGCGATTGGAGACAGGGGACCGCAACTTCAATACTGATCAAGCATGGAAGATGCTTACAGGGGAAGATATATATGTTGCTAGAAGCGTCAAATATTCACACATCCACAACCCGACACTTTTTTATCTGCATCAGGTGATCATGAACTGTGTTTTAGAGAAGTAAGATAGTCGAGGGGGCTCTGTTCAATAGACCTCTACATTTTGTGGTGTGCAACAATAGGAAGAAAAGTAAATGTGGGGAACTTCATCACTCGCAACTTTCACAACTCTTTCAAGAAGAAGGTCCAATTCATGTCGACGACAGACATTATCACTTTTATAGTGCGTTATCTTAGAATTGGAGATGGACACTTGGCACTTATGCATGAAAAGGTTGAGTGGTCCAGGTTGGACTTAAATCACTTGATTCAAGTAGGGGTAATCAAGCACGGTAGCATATGATACCTTTATATCTTTGGTTACAACAAACATAGAGTAATACTGCCAGCAAATGCAGAGTTTTCATGTCAGACAACACTGATGGACGTCTCTCTCTTAAATGCATAGGGAAACATTCATCAAGCGGGCAGAACTACAGGAGCATCTAGTTCAGCACCACCAGTTCCAGAGACTGAGGAGGCCGGACGACAGATAGGGGCAACCTTCCATGACATACCATATCAGGGGGGACCCTACACAGAGATGCCCACAACAGATTACCAACAGCCTCCTCAACAGGAGCAATACACTCCAAATCTCAACTCGGGGAACCTTTATGAGTTTATGATAGATTTTAGGACTGACTCCAGTAGACGATTTAATACACTAGAGAAGGATGTACAATATCTCAGATAGAGGTTTGACATAGCCTTCCCTCCACCACCTCCACCAACTTTTCAGTAGCCATTTCAGCAACCCTCCAACCTTTCTACCAGCCAACCCATGACTTCAGACAGTCATTCCACTTTCAACAAGGAATACACCATAATTATGAGAATTGCCAGGGGGCGTCGACGATCTGAACCACTATATAAATAGTGACTACCAGTGGCAGTTGTTTTCCATGCCATCCAAATCTTGAGATTTGCTCGAGACAAGCAAAATTTTTAAGCTTGGGGTGGTGGCAGGGTGTACCACCATCTATCTTCCACTTTTCCTTTTTATTTCTTTCCATGCATGCATGCTTATTTTCTATGTTCCTTGCATTTAGCATAAATTTTCAGCTTTGTAAGACTTTGTTTCATAATTTGTAGCGTTGCAATTAAGGCTACATGATGCAAATCTTAGAACTAAATGCTTATCTTTATGCCTAAATGCATAATTTTCATCTTAAACTACTTGACCTTTTGCTTGACTTGTTCTTTGACTCTTTCCTTAAGTTTGGTAATAAATATAAGGTTATACACCTTTTTCATAGCTTAAAACATTATTCCCTTAATCAATGTTGTGAATGACAAGTCCAAAATAAAGGACTGATGGAAAGAGCTATAGCTTGATCAAAACTCCAAGCTGCATTTCTCACAAACTTGCCTCCATTCAAAGGACCTTTAAATCACAATTACTATCTTTACACACGAGTATCAAGCAGATAATGATGAGTTTTGAGATATAATCAAGTTGAAGTGTTTTTTCTTGATGGTCTGCATGTCCTCTCACCTTAGATTGAGTAAAAAAGATGAAAAATTAAAATTTTGCAAACGAGGCTTGGCCGCCCACAAAATCCCAAAAATATCAAAATAGTTCTCACCCAAGCCTATAAAAATAGAATACAGGGAATAAAAGCCTGAGTGTGAATAAATAAGCATTGTTTTCTCTTTTAGGAGAGTTGAGGATGATACCCAGCCGATGTATGACTGTGGTCATGAACACAAGTATGTTGTTCCTGGTAGTACCGCCCTAAGGCTCATTAGAGAGTCACTAGGAACCCCTAGGAGACCTATGAGATCATCCCAGTAGCAGGGTTGGTTCAAGCATGGTACAAGGAGTTTGTCTCACTACTTTGGGCAAACTAGCTCAGATTGTAGGGACTATTGCTGTTACATGGACCAACCTGACGCAGATCGAGATCCTCAAAAGTCATTAGAGTCTTTTTAGTTTTGTTTCTTTTTGGGACCTAAATAAGTGGAAGGCATGTTGTTCCCTATTGGTCTACATGAATACATAATTATGGCTCATTGCTCATCACCCACGTGATCCCCTATGTAACAATTCTTTTATGTTTTATAATTATGATTCAAACCCTCATGAGTAATGAGAAGTTGCAATGAATTTACTGAATCTTGCCTAGATACTCTTTGATCATACTTTAGCAGGATTGTGCTCGATTGGTGGGGATTTATTCTGAAATGACAAGGGTCAAGAGAATTGAAGTTTTAAACTATTTTTCTAAACCTTAACATATATCACCAAGCTCAATTTGGATGTTATCGTATTGTTCTTTGAGCACAGTCTTGCTTGAGGACAAGCAAAGGTTTAAGCTTGGGGTGGTTGATAACACCCAAATTTAGGCATATATGCTAAGTATTTATTAACGGTTTTGTGTCAATTTAGCCTTAATATGTCCAAAATAACCATAGACTCTTATCTTTTAATAATTTATATCTTTTCATAGATAAAGTTGCTCAACTAGCCAATTTTGGGACTTACGTGCACCGAACCTTAAAAGACATCTATTTTCCAAGATTTTTCTCCCCAACACATGGTTTTCGTAGTAGCTAAGATTTCATCATCACGACCGCGGTCGAGAAGGCAACACCATGAACACAACTGTGGTTGAGAAAGTAACACCACGACCGTGACCATGAGATCCACCGTGATCGCAGAGTCGACCGTGACCATGGGATCCACCACTACCGTAGAGTCGACCTCGACCGTGGCATGACCACGACTGCGACTGAGGCATCCATCTCGATTGTGGAATGATCGTGAACATCTTCTATGTTACCTATAAATACCTACCCCTCGTGACCTGGAGGGCGGTTTGGAGATCAGGAGTTCCAGGTTCTGACATTTAGAGGTTCCCAGAGTCTCGTGGGAGGGTCTAAAGGTCTGAGAAGGCCTAAGTGCTCACCCTACCCCCGTTTCTTTAGTGTGCTTCCATCCTCCACCATTTTCCACCATCATCCACCCATTTCCGCCCACTTCCTACCATCCACTATCATTTTCCACCTCCATCCACTTACCAAGCTACTGTTTGGGGTGGATATAGAGAGAGGAGGCGAAGGAGTCCAAAAGATCAAGGAGGACGACCTAAGGGATGAGATCCGTCCTATACAGAGGCCAAGGAGCAAAAGCCACTTCTCCTATATGGGATAAATATCTTCTTCTTCTCCTTTCTTCTACTGTTCTCCTTTATTTGTATACAAATGATGTTCTTCCATCTTTTTTCGGTGCCAATTGTGCTTGCCCATGGCTAGTTGAGATCCTTCTTGGCTATGAAGCTAGTTTTGGGCATGTTTATGTACTTTTATCTTAAGCAAGTAGTTTCATTCCAAAACTAGTATGTTTCTTGTTCTATCTTCTCTTTCTAGTTATGATTGCTAGTTTGGTTGATCTCTTTCTTGCTTGAACTTCTATTTCTTCCTATATCGAGAGATTTGTTGTAGAAATAGATAAGAGAAGATAGTTTGGATCAGAATCCAAAAGGAGAACGGTTCAAGGTGATCCATGCAAAATTGTAGACCTGGACTGAACCCACTACCTAGTTCTTCATGGATCACATCTATTTCTGACATCTCAGAATGTTCTAGATCTGAGAGGGTATCTAGAATGTTCTAGGATGTTGATTTTCCATCCTTGAGAGAGGTTATATATCATCAATGGATTTTAATCACACTACGTGAAAGCGAGTGGGATGACCCCACATGAACAGATACCATAGTGCGTACTATGCTTGGATGTAGGTTGCTTGCTGGGGTGTTTGAGGATTGTCTACATCCAAGAACGGGTGCATAGACAGTCCAACTTGTGGTTACATAGCTAAAAACTCCACTCTAATTAGTAGAATCCTATGGACTCTATTTTGTTTTGTTTTATTTCATGACAACTTGCTAGACTAATTCTAGCTCCTTACTTTTATTGACTCTCACATTGGTTTATCTGACTTAAGAGTGAGATCTTAAGCGTCGTAAGCGTCCCCACATACCTGTGTTTGACCCTGTATATCTACTTCAACCTCGTAATAAAGTTGCGGGGGTCCTTGAAGGTTTCGAGTTATAAATTCAAAGTCTGATCACCACCCTCATTAGGAGCCGATCACTTGTATTCTATCACATCTGAGTATCACAATAGGTAGGAATTATTTACTTTATCCCTCCACCACATATGTTTTGATCCATGAAGACTATTGCATGCCTCGAGATCTGATGATAGCAGGTGCAAATCAAGAAGGACTTGTTGGGAACATGTATTGTGAATATTCTAAATACTAGCCCCTACTCTCAATAAATGCCAATAAAAACTACAACTACTATGGGGTGACCATGTAATCACCATGGCTAAATCGGTGCATTTTAAACTGCCTCCCAAGTAGGTAGGTATCTATCACATTATTTGGGGGAGGATACAAGAATCTAGAATCAAGCACTAGTTTGTTCAAAAGGGTGCCTGCTGAGCAATAAAACAACCCTACTCAATTTTCTGTGGGCCATAGTAGTAAAAATTTAGGCATCATGTCATGATGTTAAACAAGGCATTTGTCTGAAGAAACCCAAATATTATCTAGTTAGATTTAAATTTGCTGACCTAGTAAGATTGCATTCCAATTTCTTTATTCTAGTTCCCTAGTTGAGTTCTTAATAGAATGATTAATTGATCTAGTTTTGGTTGAATTTGTGTTTGTTGGCTATCTCTTATTGACAGGGACCCTACAAAGCCCTTGACCAACCCTACTTATTGGCCGACCACATGGTCTTGTTTTGCACTGGGACTAAACTGCATTCTGATTGGCCGACCAACCATTTTGGTCGATTGATCTCTACCTACAACATGCATTTTTCTTCACAATGTTTATCGCCCGACCAGACCTATAAATTTGGAGACCAAAGAGAGACAAAATTTGACTATAACCACTATTATCAGGGAATTAATTGTGATTGTATAATCAAACACATGAAGATACTAATCAAGCTGAAACCAAAAGATGTCAGTAACTCTTGGTCCTATGAATTTTAGAGATGATCAATCGAACATGCATGCTGATTAGACAATCAACCTAAAAAGTACAAGAATTCAACCTCATTGATTAGACGACCCACATAGATGATATCGCTCGACCAATGCATGAGCTTCTTGACATGCATGTTTCTAAATGGATAATGTAGTCACTCCATATCGCTTGATTATTGTCCATGTACCTTTATAATCAGGGCATGGCCAATGAAGTTAGCACTGAATTACCAAATTCCATTTTACCCTAGCCCCACAAAACCCCCTTCTTCTCTTGGAAAGGTTCCTCTGTGAAAGCATCCACCTCGATCACACAACCAATGCACATTTGTCTCCTTCATTCCACCCATGAATGATGCTATTCTAGAATTTGTGAAACCATCTACGTCGATCACACAACCAATGCACATTTTGCAAGACACACTTGTGATATAATCCATCGTCACATGGACATAAGATGTATGACTCATCCTAGTACTAGTCTTTGACAACATACATGAAACTCTTCTTTGCATTTCATGAGCATTTTGGATGTAAAACAAATAAAACAAGGTAGTTCACAAAGTCAATGAATCCAGAAATAGATCAAATTTCATCAAATGATGATAGGACAAAGATATCATTTGTTAGAATTTAGTCAGTGTTATTGGCGTGAAGGTGGCTCAAATGATCGACAAAAACATATTCATTGTCCTTCTTATTCTAGATATCAAGATCCAACTCCTCCAATAGAAAAAACACCTAATTAACAAGGTTTGGAATCCTTCTTGGTCATCAATTATGGACGGTATAATTATTTATGTAAATGATAACATGTGAGCCCACTGATAGGACAAGAGTTTTTCAAACACATAAACAATAGCAAGAAACTCCTTTTAAACTCTAGAGCAGCTGATTGAAGACATCTGTTATCCCACTAGATAGGACAAGTAGTGACACAATTCTTCTGAGCTTTGTTTAGAGTCAATGAGGTGTAGTAGATCATATGATATTTCCTATCTATGTGTATTCAAATCACAACCCCCACCATATTATCACTAGCATCACACATGATAACAAACAATTGAGACCAATCTAGTATTGAATAATGAGAGATGGAATGAGAGAAGATTTCAAAATTTTAAACCCATCCATTCATGCTACATAAGAATGGAAATCTGTGTCTTTAAGAAAAAGATTAGTGAGGGGTTTATCAATCTTTGAGAAGTCCTTAATGAAACAATAGTATAATCATGCTTGGACTAGGAAGGAACAAACTTATTTCACCATGGACAGTGGAGCTAGATTAGCAATGAATTCATTCTCTAACTCGTCCAGTTTAATGGACCTATTACTCACTCGATGATCAAGTAATATGCCTTATCCCAGTGTGAAGTGAAATTCCCCCCCTTTGAGGAATAGGCAAGTTTCTTTGTGTTGGTCTAGGACTAGAGAAAGATGACGAAGTATGAGTTAATCAAACATCCTTGATCATCAAAGACTTCTCCCTTTCTCATCCAAGACATCTCCAGGACAAGCATCAAGTCATCCAATCAAATTTGCTGTTCGAAGAGTCAGAATGTCATTCAAATTTATAGTACCTCTAATGAATTTTTGAGATTGAATGATCAAACGATTCACTCCCCTGATCGGATAATCCACCTATAGAAGAGTGACTCAAATAAGGTGTTGATTGACTGGTCCACCTCATTAGTCTTCCGACCAACCAAGATGCCTCTTAAATTAGAAGCCCACAACAACCTCAAGTATCCATCAGATTGGGTGATACCTTCCTAAGATCGATCGATTCGTTGATTCTCTAGAAGACTTATTAGAATAGAGATTAGATGGTCAGTCCTACTGGTCGACCGACTAAAATGCCTTTTTTCACACTGCCAAGTGGGTGATTGTCTGATCATGCCACCTGGTTTCATGATTAGTGTTACAAATAGAGAAAAATTACACAACCACATGTAAAAATATAATTTACAACAAAAGGGAGGCTCAAACTAATAATCATTCTATTTCATTCACTCTAAGTCTAGAGAAAATTTTGGAGCATGAAGCAAGAGGAGAAGGAAAGGTGGATGACAAATCCTAGCAGAGTTTTTGGACTTGTCATGTCTAGAACATATGGTAGAAGTTAGAGACCACTTGATACTTCTTTCTCCATCAGTGGCATGATTTCTCCCATCTCTTATTGTGTCTATGTTCTTACCATGATAATGAGTGAGCAGACTTTCTTGCTGGGGTAATGGGAGTATCCCCCTCACCCACAGTTGGCCTTAGTTGTTATCAAATAGAGTTTTCCTACTTATGTTAAATTATTCTTCATTTGATTTATTCCTGATTCTTGAATTGATCTCTCAATTAGTTGAAATAATCTTGACATTAGAGTCCATGAAATATAGGATTAGACCCCCAAATGATGTTGAAAATTCAGGATGAAATGATAAAAGGGAACCTACTAGATGACTAAATCATGAACCGTGTGTAGCCAGACCTTGAGACCACAGTGAACTCATTCCTGATGCATTTCGTATTAAGTAAGGAGGCAAATTCACTTGGTCCTAGTTTAATGATTTGGATAGGTTTGTAGCCAATGGAAATTAAATCTAGACATCCTAGTGTTCTTTAAATACTAATTCAACCCATTTTTTAATATGTTCTTTACCTTGCAATGTTTGATTCAATCATTATTTCATAATAATTCTCAAACAAATGATTTTAAATATTGTTCTTAGATTGGTCCCAAATGTGATCTCTTATTGATGTTGTGTTTTTGGTTTGACCCTTTAGTATAATAAAATTTATTCATCCACTTGTGGGTGAGTTAGTTGTGATAAAGGTTTAAAACCATGATAATTCTTCTTACAACATTTATGAGTACAATAAACTCACATCAAGGATCCATTAGAAATGAGACCTCAAGAACATGGTGAATTATGTTCCTATGAAACTAATACTTTGTAGGGATGTGGATTTCTATGGTCTCAATCTAGATAGCCTTTATAATGAGTGATGTAATATAAGGGAAGTTTTACAGAAGCAGAAGTAGTGACAACCAATCCATCCAAGTGTTTTTCCTTAGCTGAGTTCAACCCAAATTGATTTCCATTAATTTTCTCTACAACTTAGTTTAAACAATAATCAAATATCAATTTTATGTAATAGACCAAATATGAATTGGACTGTTAAGATTCTTAAAAAAATGTCTATAGGGTTAAATCCTAATAAAATAAGTCCTCTTATAGGTGGTGATTTTTTCATGTAGAATAGGTGAAACTTAGGAATTACGCACTAGGTGAATTTCCCATGCAAAGAGTCTTGTCAGTCCAATTTTATTAATATCTATTTTGTTTTTTCTATTACAATTGATATCATTGCAACCTATGTGATTATTGAACTTTTTGCAGCCGCCCAATCTTTTCTCTTCCTTCTGTTCCAAGTACCATATTGTGTGTAGGTGATGCTCAACCAATGTCGATTATGTATCATCAGCCTTTGACCTCAAGTTCAAAAAAACTTTCCACAAACTAAGAAAGAAGAGTAGAGGTAGATTGGATGAGAAAAGTAAGTCACCCACCATGTGAAACCAACCATCATTACACAAATAGAAAGAATTTTGCAATAGAATGAGTCTTCTATTAAAGAGGAAAATAGGTTGGCCGAAGATGCCACCCTTGAAGTTGAAAATCAAAATAAGTTTTGGGACATTTTCATCGCTAAGGCGATAAGCCTCCGTGACCCTATGATTGACCATATATCAGTTCTCCTCGACTTAAGATCCATTCAAAATGGGATACTATGATATAGAGAAAAACATTCTCCGGTAACAAGGTGACGATTGTCAAGACCATTTGCAGAGGTTCTCATATCGTTATGCCTTGAACACGCAACTCAAGGTTTTTAAAGATGCTATTAAACTCTATCTGTTCAAATACTCCTTGATGGAAAATGGGAGGATCTAGTACAACTCTAGGGAGTGAACCAATATCACAAATGAGGATGATGACAAAGCAAGTTTCTAGAGAGGTTCTACCCATCTATCTTACTTAACAAATAAAGGGACAAATCAAATATTTGCTATGGTGGTAGGAAAATCTCTTGTGGAAGTTTGGGATCATTTCAAGGAACTCCTTCACTGATACTCACACCACGTCATTCCACATGCATATCTGATTGAATCATTCTATTAGGGTGTTTCTAAGACAATAACGAGTTTTTAGACTTCTCATCTAGAGGAAACTTCATGTGTCAAAAATATTATAGTGTTTGGGTAGTTGTTAGACATGGTTCTAAAAACTAATCTCATTCTAGTAGAGAAAATGGTGGTGTTCTCAAGCTTTCCAAGAGGGAGAATTGTTTTTATATTAAGTCTGTTTCCAACTCTTTGAAAAAACTCAATTTGAAGAAAGACAACTTGGAGACCTCTTTCAATGCCTATGAGAGTAGAGGACAACCACATCAACATCAAGTGAAGGCATAAAACATTTTCTATGAAGCATGCAATAGAACTAACCACTCTATTATTAGTTACTTCATGAAATCATTGTGAAAAACTCACATGCCCTGGGACATGACAACGAAATGGAGGAGTTGAAGTTCATCCATAGCATTCCAAGATAGGGCTACTACAATCCGGAACAAAGCATTAATCATCTAGGATTTCAACATGGTAGTCCAAAAGGTTCAGAGAATGCTTCTTAATTGAGGTTAGGGGAGGCGATTAATCAATCTTGGGGGATCCCCCCAAGTTTCTAATATTACCAATAGCTCAAATTTTGAAATCAAGAAAACTAAAACCAAGGATATTACATGAACAAAAACAACATCAACATAAGGTGTTACAACTAAGTATACCAATTTTAGAACCCCAATAAAGGGCCACAAAAACATCAAGGAGACCAACATAGAAACCCACTTATAAGTTTTTAAAAATTAAAAGGATCATGCAATCTCAAAAATCAACATGGAATAAACAACAAGTTCACAATAGATCCATGTAGTCTAAAATGTATCAAGTAGTTTCTAGCCTATGCCTGCTTGTCGGTTCTTTTGATGGATAATCGAAAACAACCCTAGCAACCCATAGAAGTTGAAGGATGTTTACACACATTCAGGGAAGGTTTGCATAACCTCCTTATGTACCCAGAACCCCTATAGTATCTTCCAAAGATGATGATGATTTTGTGTTTGTTCCTAAGATAGTGATGCTGGATGTAGGAGATCAAGGTGAAAATGAATTCAAAGATACATAGAAGGTCAAGAAGGACAACTTATTCATTCGACCAAAAATTTGAGTTGAGCTACACATTCCAACATATATACCTTTCCCTCCTTATCAAAACTTCTCAAAGTAGACAAAGTTAGAAGCTCAATTCATGAAATTTAAGGAAGCTATGAAGAAGATTCATGATGAAATCCCATTTCTAGATGCTTTATTTGAGATACCTGCATGGACCATATCTCTAAAGATGCTCCTCACAAGGAAATAGAATACAAGGAATTTTATTCAATGAAGCTACCCCAGACTAGATTAGACATTGTTACGAATAACATGCCTAAGAAGCAAAATGATCTAGGTGCCTTTGGCATCTGATGTTAAATTGGGGATAAAACTTTTAAGAAGTCACTAATCAATCTTGGGGATAGCCTCTCCAACATTCCTTCCAGTTTGTGTTAGAGTTTGGTTTCACAAATTAGTTTTTGACCAAAATGACAATTCAACTTATAAATTCTATGAAAAAGCTTACGAGGTTTATTGAAGTCGTCCCAGTTAGAGTTTTTAGGGGTTCTTATGTGTCATATGATTTCATTGTCCTGAGCATCAAAGAAGATCTCTGGTATCCCTTTATCTCAGGTTGGACCTTCCTAGATACAATAAATGCCTTATTATATTTTGAGGATGGAACTTTTCTCTTGAAATTAGGCAAAGAGACATTAGAATTTATATTCTTAAATAGTTTGATGGGACCTAACATTCAGGAAGAAATTTTCTTTCTAGAATGTATAGAAACTATATCTCAACCTATGCAATTTAACCACAACCTTGATGATCCACTAAATATGACTCTTGTTAATTCCATAGAAACCAAATCCACCACTCTCTAGGTTGAACAATTCTTTGTACATATCAACACTTTTGAGGGGGACCTATTGGCTTAATTTGAGAAGCTTCAATGTATATCAATTATTGAATAATACATGTAGATCATAAATAAATCCTTTGATGAAGGGATGAAATATGTATTCCTTGATGAGTTGAAGTTTGTCTAGTGAAAATTAATGTTGGCATCACTAAGGATCAAGAAGACAAATTGTTAACTGAGATGAGGAAAAGGTAGACGGCCTTAGACTATAAGATAACTGACCTCACCAGAGTTATTCAACGTTTTTCCATGCATAAGATTCCTATGGTGGAAGACTATGATCCTTCATGAGACCATCGATAAGGCTAAATCTCATCATGAAGTATGCAGTCCACCTTGAAGTGATCAAGTTACTTTTTGCGGGAATCATCAATCCTATTATCAACTCTTCATGGATGAGTCATGACATGTGGTTGTAAAGAAGAGAGGTGACACTGTTATGTTGAATTACAAGAATAGATTAATCCACACTTAAACATGTATACGTTGGAGAATGTGCATGAATTATATGAAAATGAATAATTTGACTGACAAAGACTATTTTCCTCTCTCCTTCCTAGATCAAGTTTTAAAGTGGCTGGCTCACCAAGAATTCACTTTCTATCTTGATGTTTACTATGATTTTGATTAGATTCTCATTCACCTAGATGACCACGAGAAGACAATGTTTATTTTCTCTTTTAACACCTAAACCTTTAATAGGATGTCATTTGGGTTGTGCAATACACCCATCAATTTCAAGCGGTGCATGGCAACCATCTTCACATGATTTATAGAAAGTTTCATGGAGATCTTTATGGATGACTTCTACATCTATGGATGTTCTGTTAACTCATACTTCATCATTCTTTCTCTATCTGTATACCAATGCAAAAAATTTACCTAGTCCTCAAAGGTTAAAAATGTGACTTTATGTAGGGAGAAGGCATATTACTTGGTCACCGAGTGAGTAACAGGGCTATTAAATTGGACAAGGTGGAGAATGAAGTAATTGCTAATCTAGCTCCACTATTCACATGAAATAAGTTTATGCCTTCCTAGGCCATGCATGATTCTACTGTTGTTTCATCAATGACTTATCAAAGATTTCTAAACCCCTCACTAATCTCCTTCTTAAATACATAAATTTCCATTCTGATTTAGCATGCATGGATGGCTTTCAATTTTGAAATCTTCTCTAATTCTAACTCCCTATTCAACACTATATTGGTCTCAATTATTTGAGATCTAGTGATTATGTGGTAGGGGGTGTGCTAGGAAAACACATGGACAAGAAATATCATGTGATCTACTACACCTCATTGACTTTACACAAAGCTCTTTAAAAGGAGCTTCTTGATATTGTTTATGTGAATGAAAAATTCTTGTCCTATCTAGTGGAATCACATGCCATCATATACATAGATCATTATGCCATCTGGTAGCTGATGACCAAGAAGGATGCCAATCCTTGTTTGATATTTGAGACAAGAAGGACAATGAAAATGTTTTTTTTGATCGTTTTATCTGCCTTCACACAACTAATAATGATTCAATTTTGATGAATGATGTCTTTTATCTATCATCATTTGATGAAATTTGACGAAGCTATTCCTTGGTTCACCAACTTTGTGACTACCTTGCTGCATGCGTTGTACACCTTGTATGCACATGCAATGCAAAGAAGAGTTTCATGTATGTTTCAAGGATTACTACTAGGATGAGCCATACCTCTTATGTCTATGTGATGATGGATTATGTCACTAGTGTGTCACTGCAAAAGAGGCTCCATTTATTCTATAACAACATCATTTAGTCCGTACAGGAGGACATACGAGTGCAAAGAATACAACTAAGAAAGTCCTCTACAATAGTTTCTTTTGGCCTATCTTGTTCAAGAATGCCTAACACTTCCTCCTGCTATGTGCGTAGTATTAGTGGACAAGCAACATTTTAAAGAGAGATGAGATTCCTTTGACCTCACTACAAAAGGTTGAGATCTTTTGTGTTTTGGGTGTGGACTACACATGTACATTGTCATCTTATTGCAGGTTCTCTTAAAATCTAATTGTAGTTGACTATGTATCTAAGTGGTTCAAGGAAAACCCCACAATCTCCAATGATTCCAAGATGGTCATCAAGATATTCAAGAAGATCAACTTCTTGTAATTTTGCATCTAACACAATGTGATATGTGATGGGAATACAATTTCCTAGAGTGCAAATTCAAATCTCTAGTGATGAAATATGGGGTACATAACTGAGCAGCTAAGTTGTACCACCCAAAAATGAGTGGGCAATTGGAAATTTCCAATAGACACATTCAAAGCTACCCTTGAAAAAATGTCAATCGCACAAAGAAGGATAAGGATATGAACATAAATGTCTCCTTCCAGGCTTGCCACAATTCATTCAGAACTCCTCTAGGAACCCTCACTTTTAGAACAATCTATCAGAAGTCATGCCATCTATCGATGGAGGCATTGTGAGTGATCAATGTTCTAAACTTTGACATATTAGTGGTAGGTGAGAAGTGACTCCTCCATCTTTTAGATAAATAAGAACTCATAATGGCCACATATGCAAATGCATGCATATACAAGGACCAAATGAAACATGGCATGATGACCAATAGAGGAGAAAAGATATCTACATTGATTCTCAATTTTCACTATACAATTCACGGCTCTAGCCTTTTCTTGAAAAGTTAGGTCACATTGGCATGGGTTATACTAGTTAAACACATTTATCCCCATGGGTCCTTCATTTAGTGGGACGATTAAAAAAGAAGAGTTCATGGTGAATGGACATATATGGAATCTATATTACACCATGTATGATATGAAGGAAAGAGAGTTGGCCCTCTTTCACTTATAGATTCAAAGGCAACTTTATTTTATAGGTGTCGAGCCAAAAATGTCAAACAAGGTGCTTTTTGGAAGGTAAAGTTATGGTTGTTTCTTCTTTATTTTTCAAACTATAGTTCATTCCTTTTTGCATTTAGTCATAGCATTTCCTTTCTCCATTTCCACCAGTTTATATATTGCTCTTAATTATGCTCTTAATTTCACTAATTCAAATGTGCAATACATAGCTTCCAAGATGCAAAGAGCAATATGAGAAACCCAATTGACTGAATTCTAGTCGAACGAATGGGTCCAAAAATTGAACACAATGGAATTTGACATTGGATCGATTGATTGGGCCACCCAGTTGACTGAATCACATGTATCTCGATTGAATTTGAGAAACCAATTAGTCAATTAGAATCACCACTCACCCAATTGGGAAGGGAGAAAAGTTAATTAGTTTGAAAGTAACTCTGGCCTCCTGCAAATCTATCAACTAATTTTTGAACATATTCACTCATGGAAAGGGGGATATTATTCAACAAGTCAATCAGATGACTCATTCACCAAGTCAGTTGGTTGGGAATGAAGATGAAAAATACAAAAACTCTCAATCCTAACGAGTCAATCGACCAACCAATAGTCAAACAACTAACATTAGGGGAGTTTCAACATTCATCTAGACCAGTAGGTCGACTCATCTACATGATTTGATTGATTATATTTCTTGCTTAGGGAAAGGGGTCAACTTTTCCAATTTCCCCCTTTCCCCATTTATCCCTAAGCAACAAACCC
This sequence comes from Alisma plantago-aquatica, assembly GCA_963693085.1. Classification (NCBI taxonomy): domain Eukaryota; kingdom Viridiplantae; phylum Streptophyta; class Magnoliopsida; order Alismatales; family Alismataceae; genus Alisma; species Alisma plantago-aquatica. The sequence goes on from OY856415.1 coordinate 309,524,851, forward strand.
ATAGTAAGCAACCTTCCTTCTCACTATTGACCCATTGATATCCTCATTCTCTACCTTGTGTCTACACCTCTGATTCTCCACTCAAGTAGTTTGACAATAATTGATCAGACACCCTGCTTGCATGTCTCCTCATTATCGTCCAATCCAATTGGATTGTTCCTAAACCCTTCTTCAATTCGCATGAACCCCTCACCTACTACTTGCCTACGTCTAATTGAGGGACCTGAGCATCCCAATCTTCTGACTTGCTCATATCCCCCACCCACATTAGTGAATAGTTGGCTACTATAATAACCCTCACTTTGACTCCGTAACACAGTTAACTCAATGGACTCACTCACCATCAATTTCTTGACTGCCTCTATACCAGTTTGCCATGTCACGACCATCCTTCAAGAACTTTGATCCTCAAACATTGTCAACTAGTAAAATGAATTTCTATATAGTCTACTAGTTGATGCATACAACCATTCCTTGCCACCCAAAACTCCACTTCTGAACCCTCCGAGTCAATTATCTAAACAACCCAAATAAATTGACCTTGGTCCACCACTACAAACTAGTCAGTCAATTAATTTCCATAGTCAATATAATAGGACTCCAAATCAACTCCAATCCCTCTCTTCTCCAACAACAATCATGAACATGAAGAGGTGAAGTAGTCTGGATCAATCCAACTGCATGTACAACAATGTCAAGAAGTACAACCACTTCAATGGAAAGAAGAAATACAAGAGGATCAAACTCTCCATCTCTTGATAATAATCCACCCACTTTACTAACTTGGCTGTAATCCACATCCAATAATGACATCCTTATGACAACTCCACCATGGAGATCCCTAGGGGCTACATGTCCCAACAAGATGGTGCTTCCGTCCTAGACCCCAAGGTGGTTGACTAAATGATAGTGGAGATTGAGACACAATGAATGGAAATATCTATTACTGACAAGAGTTTCATCTTGCATCACATGCCACCGGTACAACAATTGGATAGATTTCCTAAAGACAACCCACAACCTTGCCTGCCTTCTCACTCTATGTGGTTTTCCCCTTAGTCATGCAAGTTCAAGCCCAAAATCACTGTTAAAAAGAAGAAGTGATATAAGGTGATGGAGTCTGTTGATGTGCATATTCCATAGAAATCTTACCAAAAACTCGATAGAATCTCAACATTAAGCAATCGATTGAGAATGATACCTATAATGCTCATTTCTCTAACTCTTCCCCTTCAAATTAAGCTTGTTCTATGTAGATATCACTCTTCCATTCCTTGCCTCCAACATTAAGCATATGCCAACACATAATGTCTACAAATGTTCCTTAAAGATGTTTAGTGAGGGGTACAAAGTACATGATAGATATTTAAGAGAAATACGTCTTGGCATTGATGTAGAATAGTTGTAAACATTAAAACATCGACAATCATTACCATCATGACAAGAAGTTATTCATAGGGAAATTTTGGGTGGAATTTTCTGGTCTCACTCCTTCCTTCCCCAATGAAGCCAGAGCATCATGCATTCAAAACATATGATAAGGCATCTTAATTGCATTATTTCTTGCAAAATTTTAAGTAGGGTCACACAGAAGGTGTGGTATAATACACTACTATTTATTCACTCTGGTATATTATAAATGATGAATCTTTCAACTGGAAAGTGCATTGATTGAACATCTTCACCTAATGGTTGCCTACAACATTATCTCTCAATTTATTTAGTCCAAACCAATCAATGTCATTGCCTCATACTAAAGCTACATTCACATTACATATGAAGCCCGTACCCACAATAATATGTGAGGATCGACATATATAATCTATAAGCATTCACCTTTATTTGTGCATCCTCAAACAAATGTATTTACTTCTTGTTGTTCAAGGACATCCCCACATTACTTTCCCTCCCTAACTCATGCTCATTTTGTCATGGAAAATCTCTCCTATGAGCTTTCAGACTTGAAAATCTAGATACAATGCTACTTGTATGAGCACCTTTCCATTGAGGGTGATATTCCTAACCCACTCTCAAGATGTTGTACTGCCTCCATGGAGGCTCAACATTGCCCGAAGGAACGTGCTCCTAACAACACATGTCCCTCTAGACCATGTGACTTCACTGACCTCTACATCCAACTTGGAAACACTGAGGATGCCTAGACCAACATGCAGTGAGAAAAAGAGTCAGGGCTACAGCTGAACCACATGTACCTCTTGCAATAAGTGCCACACTAGTGGTGTAATAGTCAGTGTGAGTACCTCAAAAGATACCCTTACTATGAGGAGCATGGGGCACACCAAACCTACCCCAACACCTTTTCTGATTGGGGGGGGATTCTCTGAAGATCCATTACAACAAATAGCTCCTGAACCACATGCATCAACACAGGGTTGGGAAGACACCCCCATTTTAGCCTTCTTACCATGCCTAGTTCTATCCATCACTGCTACAATGACATGATCCACTGCCAATCAGAATCATGAAAACTAGTGGCCATGCTCGTTCTATTCTTCCCCTCCATTCCACATTTAGAGGTTTCTCGGGGATGAGAAAATTTCTAAGATTGGGGTGGAGAGTTGGTGGTACAAATCTCCCTCCACCACCACCTATCTTCCCTTTCTTTTTTGTAGTATAGAATCCATTTGAATTTAGTGAAATTTTTAAAGTTCTATTTTTCATTGTAGTGTAAGGAGCCAATGCTTATCTGGCTTCATTCATCCCTTTTTTCTTAGCATCACATGCTATTCATTGAATTCACGCCCTCAAAGTAGTATAAATCATTGCTGTAAATTTTACTATGAGAATTTTCCAATGCATACATTCACCCCAAATTATGATGTTCTTAATCTACATGGTCCCTCAAAATGATGACATGCCATTTGGAACTAATGGGAATTAAATGGAATACTCCTTTTTACTGATTAGCATATCATGGGTATGGAAATGTCAACTATTCCTAGTTTTATATCATTTTTAATGAGATGAATGTGAATACCAACCCAATTCAGTAAAAATGAACTAAGTGAATGTGCATGATCCAACCCCTTTTCTTCACTTCTTTCTCCATCTTCTTACCATCTAGCCACAAAAATTAATAGAACTCCAAAAAGAGTGCTAATCCTTGAGTTTGGTTGGAACAATCTCTCCCCTCTCTAATCACACCTTCCATACTCCTATGTAACATGGGTGTATTACAAAGGTAAAGAAAAAGATAGCAATGTGCATAAAACAAAAGAGAGTGAAATGCATGTATTTTCAACAATAAAAAGGTAATCTCAAATAAAAATGATGAGAGATTCACAAACACCCCTCCATACCTTTTGTCATTCAAATTTCACCCAGGGGCTCGAACTATAAACCACTACATCCGTTTTCACTACCAATGTTGTATTATGTGCACTGCCACATATTATGCATGCCTCTTCAATTTTCTTCAAAATTCTTATGTATGTTTGATGTTGTGAATCTTGACTTTGAAATAGGTATGTGAAGCGAAGTTGGGAATGAGGATGGATAAAATTGCATTATGTGATTTTAAAAAGTCAAGGTTGCTTGTATATATGTCTGGTGGTAGGGAAAGAAGGCATGTTTGAGATAGAGAGGATCAATTGAGTTGTTAGTATTATTTGTAAACTTCATAATTCTATGTAACTCAAAGACAAACATGATTTACTTCGGGGTTAATTGAAGAATTCACATTCATCCTAACTTATTCAATGCTATTTAGAATAGAATTGATGCATTTTGTGTGCATTTCCTCTTTTCATGCTTAGTTAGATTTGTATTGATTTTGTTCCCTTTTAGCTTGTGCTATGTGTAATTCTAATTTTTCTGTATGAAATAAAGAAAGAGATATTTCAAAGTTTTCTTCAAATTGATTCAGATCCGTCTCCCCCATATCTGAGCTCTGGGAAAAGATCCAAGGTGATTTTCATCACAACATTCCCTCACAAGGCATTCCCATCAGAATACTGATTCACTAATGGATTAATTGTGTTACTCCCCCAAGAGAATAAGTCATGCTAAGTGAGTGGACCAACTGACTTTTTTTCTTCTAATCAATCTTTTTCTTGCAAGAAATTAAACAATAGGATCAATACCTTTGACAATTTGTGAGTAGTCGTGTAAGGAGTGGACCCAGAGGGGATCCACTCCCTACTAAAAATGTGAAGAATAGAACCTCCAGTCCAAACACATCCAAAGATATGTTGGAATGGGTGTACAATTTTCAAATATTAATTAATGGTATACAAAGGACCAAAGTAAAGTAGCAGAAGAAAAATATTGACTATATTCAATTTATACAAAAGATACATCATCATCTCCCATATAGGGTTTACATAGATACTCCACCATAAGGATCTAGAAGAGGGAAATCTAATCCATAACAAGTTTGTCTCCAAGCTTTAAACTCATTATGCTAAGTCCATAACTTCATGCCATGTCCTCCTTGTCCTTCACTAGGGTTGGAAGCATACCCCAGTAAGAAGAGAAAAATAGATGACATCAAGAAAGGCTGGTATGTACAATCTAAAAATGAAACTGAGAAATATTATGAAATAATCAACATCAAATATAAAGGCTTCCCACAGAAAAGATAAAAGACTACCCAATCAGGCATAAAATAAAGAACAACAACAAAAGAGATACTTGCCATAACCAAACAAATAAAATCGTTCCATACTAGCACACATAAAGGGTATAGTCAGATTAAACAAAAGTTGCCATCATACTAATGGACAACATAAACATCCACCTCACAAGTGGGAAAAAGACATAACATGTCATCATATAGAGTTCCAACGTGAAAAATCATTATAAAGAAGCAAGAGAGTGTCCAAACATGATCACAAGATCAGTAACAAATAAGATACTTCATATGAAGCATAATTTCCAAAAATACAAGATAATGTGTAGGCTAATGTCCATAGGACCAAGAGAATGATAAAGATAGGTTATTGCTAAATATATAAGAATAGGAGATGCAAACATACCTTAATCAAGAATCTAAATGGTCCAAAGTCAATTTTTGTTCCAAGCCTAGGTCTCCAAAGCACCTATGATGCATATATGTAGATTTAGGGTTAGGCTTTCATTAATTATTCAAAACCTTAAAAATCACCTTTTTAATATTAGTGAACTAGGTTATCAAAATCATGGCATATTTTAGATTATCTTTTTTTAAGTTCAAAATATATTTTATTATATTTTCCTGGCATTGTAAATACTTAGTTATGAATTTTGCAAGTTATTACTTATTTAGGAAATCCATTAAAATCACATATTTTCAACATTGGATTTAGTGGCAAAACCAACACCATAAGATAGCTCTTATTTTTTTGATTTCATATCATATTTTATTTTACTTTTTTGAACTATGGATAATATGTATTACTTCTGAATGATCTTGTTTCCATCTCATAATAACTCTTTAAAGAAACTTGTAAAAAAATGCCTTAACAGAAGAGCGGGCAACAAATTGAGCTGACAATCCTTTCTGAATGGCAAACCCTATATACCTAAATACAAAATTGCTGGAAGTAGAAGGAGAAATCATAAGATTCCTATATTTATTACATTTTGTAGGTGATGAAGAAGGGAAATAGCATCATCGAAAAGTACCCCAAATATATCAAAAGCAAAAGGTAGGAAATGGTGATGATTTGCCTCACAAGCTGTGCCATGCTTATGGACCTTCTGTGCCGCAACATTAGAGGCTGCTTGACCAGCTTTAAAACGGCTTGAAATGGTGTCTGGCATAGGGGAAACTTCAGTAAGGTCTACACAAGTGTGTTTTCCATCATTCCAATCAAATAAAAGGATATCAACTGGCCATTGAGCATGAAGACCATCAGGACGCGTACCGATAAATGCCACAGGAGCTTCCTTCAATACCTTTAATCTAGAACGAGAGGCAAGGTCAAATAAGACATCACGTACAACATCGTGATGGTATTTAAAACCAGGCCATGAATGACAATGGAATTCATGATCATCAAAGGCATCAATTCTGTAGAATTGCAGAGTGGGCAATGTTCATCACCAGGGTACAAGGGGACCATGAGACGATACCAAAGGATAGATCGATATTCAATAAGAGACATAGACAAGCCGAAATCTTCAATAGGAATAGTAAGCAAGAAATATTATGCATGATCATCTTGTAGAGAAGAAAGAACCGCATGTTGCCGTGGAGATAAGCCATTATCCATAAATTGTTAAAAGATTGTCCTGTAGTAAGCGTCTGCCAAAATAGACTGGATCTTTGGAGTGGCAAAAGGCATACCTGAAAACTTTGACCAACTGAAAGAGGCAGTGCAGTACACAAGGAAGCATGCGCAGAGTCAAAATAAAACCCCATAGGCACATAACCAAACTCTCACAAAATATGATTTTGAAGCTCTTGGGTGTGGATCCACGAAGCAACATAAGCAAATTTGTAGACATGATGGCATGAATAAATGCCCAGCCCTTCAAGATGCATAGGAAGTGTGGCCAAGCACCATTGTAGATCACCAAATCCCTATCCACCACCAACCACAATCCGTTCTAGACAATGGAGGAGGCCATGATCAAAATCATCCAAGAAAGATACAATAGAAGAAGGTGGCATAGTTCTGAGGCCAAACAACATCTTGGGCATCCCAACATAAGACCAAAGAAGAAGCAGTCCACATTGTGGATCCTGAAGTAAGATTAGCTGATCCATAATAGCAAGAGATTTAGTCACACACTTTTTAAGAAGATCTATAGGGAAAAAAGGGTCTATAGAGACGGGACCGCCTAAAATCTTCACCCCACGCTCGGGCCGAGAAATATCAATAGGAAATAAGCCTAAATCAGATTCTTGTCTTGGGTCAATAGAAGGCCAAAAGATTTCCGTCTTTTTTGTATTGAGATGAAGACCGAGGAGTGGGCCTCTCTCTTGGATGAGACGAAGAGCTTTAGAAACTTCCACAATATCCCCAATTAGAGTACCATCATCAAGATAGAAAGAAAGGAGGTCAAGGTGGCATTCATCCTTCACCTGTAAAATAAGAGAATGTAGAGCGAAGGAAAATAGGAGAGGGCCCAATGGATCGCCTAGTTGAACACCAACAACTGAAAATAAAGGTTCATTTTGATCCATATATAGGGGAGAATGGGAGCTATAACAGAACTCAACCCACCGTACAATAGAAGGACAATGAAGGCAAACCTCTTGAAATATGGTAGATCTATCAACCATGTTGAAGGCATTGCTAAAGTCAACAAGGGCCATAGTGATTGTGGAACATTGTTGTTGGTCATTGACTAATTGATTAACCGCATGTAAAAGGGCCTCAATGCTGCCAGAAATACCAACACCATATTGATGATCCCTAAGATAAGAGATTGCATCTGACAATACACTCTTTGAACCAAGTTTAGAGACCAATCATCTCCATATTGTACCCACAACTATGGGTTGAATACCATTGTCTGGCTTCTGAAGAGGGGTCAAAGTAGTACTTGCAATATAAGGTTCTAAAGAATCAGGGCAACGACCAGCAAGCCAAAGATTGACCACAGCCAAGACGGCATATAAGAACTCATCTTTCACTACGGCAACTGCTCCCCGCATAGCGTCAATAAGATGTTGTGCTCGAAGTCCATCACATGCACAAGCAGTCCCTTTCTTGAAAGATAAAATAGCCTCTTCAACCATATCACGAGAAGCAACAAAAGGAGAGCAAGATAAGTGTGATGCAGGTAGCACCACTGGAGGAGGAAGTTGAGGATGTTAGCTTCAAGTTCCGAATGGGTGGCAACAGTGGCAGGGGAAATGCCGCTAGCGGAGAGAACCTAAATGGCAGCGGAAAATTGGCCATATTTGATTTTAGACTTAGCACGAGAAATGTTCGCTTCAGAAGACTGTACTCGGTCACAAGGTTGTGGATGGGCCAAAACTCGTGCAAGGAGTTGCTGAATACGGTAAGGACCAGAGTTCCACATTTTCATAGACTTGAGAATCATAAGTTGTTGAAGAGATGCACATTTACGAGAAGAGCGTTCTTGGGCAGATTCTGGGGAGAAACGGTAGAGGACACATGTAGGGAGTCGTAAGAGGAACACCCACACATCAATCGAGAGCAGACAAGAAGCCACTTGCTGTAGGGAAGCACGAAGAGTGTCCACAAAGGACAAATGACACATAAGTGGAATGCTCTTTATTGTAGGAATTCCCATGCAGAAAACAGAGTCCAAAAGATCTACACATAGCTGAAGATGAGTCACTAGAGGAGGTGGTGGCTCAAGACGCTGGTGAGATGAAAGAGTGCAAGGAATAGGAACCGGAGAGCCAACTTTAATGGGAGCAGGAAACCCAACTATCAGGTCCACTGGAGCAATGCCCGTATGACGAGGTAGACTGGTAGAAGAGTCGTTGCCATTAGAATCTTGGTGAGCACAAGTCTTGGACCAAGGTTGGATGCCAAGACAGATTCCACACAACCACCGTTTGGAAGAACGAAGAGCAGTTAATAGAGCTTCCCAAACATCGGTATACTCTAACACCTTGTGAATGTCAGCAACTCATGTCGGTGAAGATAGATGAACCATCCGAAGATGATTAGTCAAATTGCTCGATGCAAAAGGCTTTCCGCGGCAGGTATGAAGACTCTGAAAAGGACACATGATATGCCTGCATGGTACAGCCGAACCACCTGATTGATCCTTATCATCGTCCAATTGAGAAGAAACAAGCACAATTAAATTGCTCGGATCCATCTCACTACTGATAGCCAACTGCGTTACCCAGGCTGAAAAAGACACGTCGGACAAGTAGATCTGAACAAGCCGATGGAAACCTTAGTGACCAAGCTCTCGATGGTAAAAAAATTAGGAAGAGCCACCTAGAATGAATAGATGTCCCTTGTGAACAACTTGCCTTGGTGAATTCTCAAAGGCACAATAGAAATCAAGCCAGAATCTGTCGAGCAAACAGGAGGAATGACCAAAGAGGAAGCGGTGGCCTGTAACACGCAGAAACACCAGTAAAAAATGGACAACAAGAGACGGCCAATATCACGACGCAACAAGGCACAAGGGACAACCTGATGACCATGTACAACAACATGGCCTCGATAGCCTCATCGAGAGAGATTGTGCCCTACCGGCCAGCACTATGACGCTAGAGCGACCGTGTGATAAACAATCTTGTTTTGAGATGTTAGGATTAAGGAACGTGGGGGCGAAGGAATGGAGTAAGTCTGGCACATCAGTAAAACACCTGAGAGAGAGAGCCCGTACTGAATTGGCCTAATCATAGGTGGCCAACTTAGTCGACCCCACAGACAAGCTGACAACTCATCTCAGAACCTTGGTGAATTCATAATTAATTATGAATTTTAGAAAATTGACCAATCAGAATTTTCCACATCAACTAAACACCTGAGAGAGAGAGAGAGCCCGCACTGAATTGTCCTAATCACATGTGGCCAACTCAATGGACCCCACAGACAAGATGACAACTCGTTTCAGAATAGAAACAAAACAAACCAGCGTACAATGACCATTATACCCCTGGAGGAAAACAAAAAGGAAAAGAGAGGAGGGCTAGAAACATGAAACGTTCGACCATCATCTTCCAACCTAGGCGGTGGACACCGTGAAAGCACTGAGTCCTCGACACCATGGTTGTCACAAATAGAATCCCAAGAAACTTCAAGGAAGGGAAGTGAGAACCAGATACAAGACCTGAAGTGGCTCAATGTTAATTGAAGTCACACCAAAGGCGAAGGCAACGAAAAAGGGTGACTACCAATCATTCAGAACAAACAATAGCACATGAAGGCACAAAAAGGGGAAACAAGAGCTTACCCTGAATCAAAGAAACCCAAAGGACCAGATGACTTCAGACGGACTCCATGAAGGTTTCTGGGTGCTCAGATGGTCTCCCATGAAATAGAATCCCAGAGACAACCCCATGACAACGACCAAAATCCAACGTATGAAGGGAGATTTGGGTGATCTACTTGGGGTTGGATGAGATCAAATTAGAACTAGGGCATGACTCTTGGCGATGCAGCGAAGATGTAGAATAATTTACTGGTGGTCTGATGGCCTCGATTGGAAAGGAGAGGGAAAAAGAAGAGGAAGCAGGGGACAAACATAGCAGGGGGCGACAGAAAGAAACCAATGATAGAGTTGTAAAGGAAACAATTTTATGGAGTCATTTAGTTTGGGAGCCAGTAGGGAAGGTGGGGGAGAAGAAAGCAGAGAAAAAGGAAGAAGAGTGAGGGAGAGATCGGGGTCAAAGAAGGAGCAGGGAGTGGGCGCAAGAAAAGGAAAGGGGAAGTAGAAGGTGGAATCTAGGAGAGAAAATCATAACCACACAACCAAAATGAACAGTCATGATTAGATTCGATATCAAGCAAAGATATAAGTCTCACATGACAAAACAAAATCTCAGTACTTTAGGAAATCCGAATCCAAAGTAAAGTGACATTCATTTAATTATGTCTTTTGTTCCCATCTTAAATTGAGGGTACATACATTATCAAATTAAGTGAAATTTTGCACAAAGGCCAAATAAGACATGTAGATTCCAATTATGCAATTAGATTTGCTTTTTAAAACTTTAATATGTTAAATAAATTAAATACTATTTTCTCTTTCCTCATGAATTAATGACTTTAAGATTCTCCAAATTTTATGAAACTTCACATATAAGACACATTTAATGTGTTGGATATGAATTTGCTATCAATTTTACATGATGGAGTTGTTTGTATATGTATTTAATATTTTGAAGGTTCGACACCCTTTCTCTCTCCTGATTTCATCTTTTAATCAAATTTTGTCCAAATTGAGTGAAAATTCACCCAAAGGCATGTTTTATTATGTAGGTTATGAATCTAAGATTATTTTCCACTTTTAGAGTTATTAAATATTTTATTTGTTATTTTGGGGGAAAAGTCATATATTTTCTTTCCAAATTACATTAATTATTATTATGTGAATAATGTGAAACTCAACTCCCAAGGCAATTGGGACCCAAGAAACACAATTCTTAACTTAGATTCTACTTTTGGGATTTATTTGAATGGGTTATATCATAATTAATATTCATGGCCATTATTATCACATTATATCATTATTATCACTATTGTTCATTCAATTATGTTTCATAACTTAATACTTTCACCAAAAGAATTATGTGTGATTATTTGCAAGAAATTTTATATAATTCATTATTATCTCATGTGACATATTTTATGTGTCTATTATTGGACCAAGACTAATGTGATAACATTAGGTTACACTAGGGTGATTTATATATGTATTAGTTCATTAGTTTACAGTAAACATCCTATAACCTCATCCTTATCTGGCTAAGCTCAAAAATTCAAAATTCTAGGGTGGGGTTCAAGATCTAGTATGTTACATTCCATATGGTTTCTACGTCGATTGAATGACCAATAAAAAGCTTCCCCAAGCTACATGTCAGTCGTCTGGTTCACTCTCTAAGTTAAACGACCGAGAAATCCTTTATAGCAGCTCACTAGTGACCATTCACCTATTTTTCTAGCAGTCATTTGACATGATGTTCCTTCCCACGCCTTTGTAATTTCAAGCCCCCAGGTAGTCATACAATCATTTTGAGTCACTCAACTACGGGACATATCCCAAAAAGCATTGGCCATCAGTCGATTGACAAGTAAAAATCTAGTGCATAGAATCAAGTCACTTTAGACCAATTGCTAACTTGACTAGTGGTGTGGTGGTGCCCCTACAAAAGAATCTCTAGCCTAAGGCCCATGGATTCGACACCCACAATACCTATCACGACTTTTGGTGGTCAGAGACCACATAAAAGAAGAAGAGATAGTTCTTTCATTCCTCCTACTTCACCAGATTGTTGACCTTTTTGGAGTACCACTCACTTATCAGATACCAAAGCTTTAACCCTTCCCCTCTAGCATCATTGATTCTTCTCATACTATCTACTTTGGAGTCTATTTCTGTACCATGAGAAAGTATATCTTCTCATTGGGGTGTGGGGTATAGCTCATCTTCTTGTATCTTGTACCTTACATTATGAATAATTTTTCACTTGCATATCTAGATTAATTATTGGTTGTTATAGCATGCTTGTTAGATTCATCACCTAGATTGTTAGTTTGTTATAACCTTATATGCAGAAACATTAAAAGATATGGTTAGAACCCTAATTAATGTTTTTAACCCTTGATGAGACCACATAAAGGAGTTCAGTATGGAGACATAGAAAGGATATGGATTTCCTTAGCCCCAATCTAGATAGCCTTGAGAATGAGTGATGTACTGTAAAGGAAGGATTATGTAGGTGGTACTAAAACCCAATCCATCCTAGGGGTTTTCCTTTATTCAATCCTACCCAAATTGCTTTCCATTGACTTCTTCTACAACATAGTTTAAAAAATCAATAAACTCTTAATCTTATCTATTGATCAAAATTTGAACTGAACTGTTAAGAATTTTCAAATTTTTTTATCTGTAGGATTTGATCATAAACTATACTGCAATAAAACTTGTATTCTTGCATGTGGTGATTACTGTAAACAAAATAGGTAAAACACGGTGATTTATCCCTAGTTGAATTTTCTAGTGCATTAAAATGAATCACATCAGATCATTTTTGAGATGATGAAACAGTCACAAAGAACCAAACGGGAAAAACAACGATTGCTTTAGAATTTATCAAATTGTTTACACAAAAATGAACACCTCGATTCACAAACATGATTGGAGACATATTTGATGATTGTAGTGGCCCCATATGCTTCCAAAAACTCTCAGTGGATCAAGGAGGTAGATCAACTTCGAGTATGGGGCTACAAGGAACTTGACAATGAGTGCTAGATGTTCTTGATTTTTTTGAGGTGTCATGAATGTTTACTAAGATTTATACTTATATGTGGTGTTGGGTATTTTCTAAAGTCATATATGCATCAAGTAGGGACATTGACTCCATTTGGGATCTTAAGGGGATGGTATCCCGTTAGATTGGGGATGATCTCTTAGGAGGACACACCATTAGTCAAGAAGGGATTTGTTGGTTGTGGCATCTAGAGGAGAAGTATATAGAGTGAGGGAAACATCCATTATCTTGTAGAGTCTTAAGGCATTGAGATGGGTGAGGGAGATGATCTTCAAACATCATATAGATTCATAAAAATGAGGAAATAGGATCAACTTTTAAAGTAGTGTGCTAGGTTCATGAGGAGATGGTTAAAGAATTGAGTGTTACACTCTCTAATAGAAATTCGACTATGCATGATACTAGAGATAACATGTAAGAAGGAACTCAATATATCTACCATCAAGGTGGGTTATTTAAGGGGTCATGATGACCTCTAGGCTATGAGGAGTTAGTAAAATTAGTTTTAGTTCACATGATTGAGGTTTGGCATGATGCAAAAATGTGGTATACTACCATAGCTAGGATAAACATCAATAGATAGAATACTAGATAACAAGCATTAGAACCAAGATTGAGTGGGATTTAGGGTTTATGATTTGGGGTCAAGTGCAATCCACAGTTACTCATGGTTTTAATCATGGACACTAGATCTAGATAGCACCATCAAGATGTCCAAGGCCTAGCATGATCTATTGGCTTAGATTACCTCATGCATGGTTGACTATCAATATGTTTCATCTTATCTTGGTAATTTTAGGGTGGCTATTTGGTAAAACCAATTTAATGGGAAAAAGGCGTGTATTGGGTTTTCCAATTTTGTTTTCTTCTATTAATTCTTCAATTCTAAACAATACTTCTAAAAGTTATGGGATTTTAATCCATTATCTACTATTAATGATCTAATTTTGAATTTTTCAATCCAATCTCTACCATTAAGGATTTGATTTTGAGTTTTCATTTGTGTTCCTACTAGTTATAAAACTTTATATAGTGTTTCTTCTTAGATCATGTATAATCTACTTCAAATTTTCCAATTACCCATTTTTTTATTCTTGTCGTTTGTATTGTTTATTTCAATACTTCAAAAAAGAAAGTATAACCAATTCAGTGCATATTGACAATTGACTTATAATGTATAATTTGTACAATAAAAAATAGGCAAAAAAAGGATGATGGCTAAGATTTTGAAAATTAGTGGGAAAAATAAAAACTTAGGGAGCCCTTGAACATCCTTCTTGATATATACTAGATGTGATTACTTCATTTAATAATTTTTTAACTATAAAAATCCCATAATCTTATCTCAATTAAGATCACCTACGGTTCACACATCCATATGGAGAAGGGTTGAGTGTAATCTGACACTAAATTTATATTTGATACGTCAAATGGCTACGACAATAATATGGGTCCTTGAGTAGTAGGAGGGGTCAAACATAGTGAAAAGGGTCACACGATGACTAAGAGTGAATGCCTTATCTTAACTAAATCTAACCAAAAGTTATATTAATCATTCCTCATGAAACAAGGTATCCAAAAATATTACATTTTTATGAATGCCTTATCTTAACTAAATCTAACCAAAAGTTATATTAATCATTCCTCATGGATGTTAGACCTATAAATATTTCACTTATCAATACCCTATCCGAATTAAAATCATATATCCATACAATACTTGACATCAATCCCAACCACTTCTCTATCAATATATCTTATCTTTTCCCTGGAGAAGAGCATATGCCAACTACATAAATATCTTTTCCCAACCACTTCTCTATCAATATATCCATACAATACTTGACATCAATCCCAACTACATAAATATTTATAGGTCAAACTCCTCGTTTGTGTCTTTACCACAAATACTTACCTCACCTATCAGGACATACTACCATCCATAAAAATGAATAGCACTAAAAATACTTCCTATGTATTCTTTAATACAAAATGATATATATATATCGATATTAGACAAAAACCAAAGTGTTCATATCTTGTTTCTGCATGCGATTGGAACATATGGAAAGGAAAAAATAACATATTTTAGTGGAAATTACCAAGGAAGTAAAATTTTTAGACTCTTCTTATCTCTTCTTGGACTAATATTTAATTATTGCAGACGCTCTCTCAGTGAAAATAGTCGAGCAATCATAGTTCTCTTATGCACATCCCTCTTCAAGTCAACATATATGGACTGTGGTGCTGGAAAGAGAATAGTCCAGTTGACAAATTCTGCTGGTTCCCAATGAAAGGATCCGGGTCCGGAACCACACAGAGAAGTATTTTTTTATTTACATTTTTTCGGGCATCCACAGATTATGGGAGAAGAAGAGAGATATATTTCTCTCTTAATCCCATATATGAACTGTGGTCTTTGCCCGTCTCAAGGAATAAAAGACTGCCATCAAAGACAACGTGTGGATAAAGATTGTATGTTGCAGTTATAATGTCCATCTCTCAGTTGCTTTACCAGAGGGCCTTGTATGAGCCTCCCCTCCCTTTAAATGTTGAACACCTTCATTTTTTCTTGAAATTAAATAGACAAATTTCATTATGGATGAGCCATACATCATCTACATGAGGAGAAAAATTAACTAAAAGGCCACACAAAGATCAAGAACATATACAAACCACCACACAAACTCGTATCGAAATCTGATAAAAACAATAATGTATAGATCCCTCTTCTCCTTCACTGGATAATGCAACTTTCTATGAGGAATACCTTCAACTTGAGTATGTATATGTGGTAGAGTATCTGTACCAAATCGGTATTCTAAAAAGATATTTCTCCCGTACTTGCTGCCATACAACACCACAATAAAATTGACTGAGAAAGAAAAATCTACTACGAGAAGAGAAAGAAGCGCCGATTAACAACGAGAGAGATAAAAAAAGAGAACAACTTAGTCTAAATAGGAAGAAAGTAAAAGAGAAAGGAGGTAGGAAACTCATCGTAGCCGGGATCCACGACAGGGAGGAAGAAGACCGCTGCCTCCAAAGACAACACACCCACACACCTCCCGAAGAATAGACCCTGCTGAAGACGGGCAAAAAGAGGCCGAGGGGGAGCGGGGCACCGCTTTGCGACAGCCAAATCCCCCTCCCCCAACCAGCCGTCTCTAGAGGAAGAAACCCTAGCTCCGCTAGGGTGAGAGAGCAGCCGCCTCGACCCCTTCAATTTTTATTTAATTTTCCATAGGTTCCTCAATTTACAGGTTTGGGACTCATTTTGCCTCTCCTGGTCTATTGTGATCCCACTACTCATGAGCTATATCAACAATAGCCCAGGAACAAAGTCCTCATCCCATAGGTGTACTTTACATTTCTATCTTTTCCTATTAATGGTATAGGCTTTCATAATATGACGTGATCATAAGATATATGTAATTAACTTACTCTCAGCCGAAATAAGGACTTGATTGTCGGGCCTAGCATCAATATTTCTCTAATAAATATAAGCACCAAATAATGCCCGGTAAGACCAGTAGTTGAGAGCAAAAGCCAGAAATAGAAATGACCAACATATCCCAAATACCCAGATCCATGCACCATACAACTACCAGTCTACCACAATTTATGCGGCATCATTGAAGCAAAAATGTATTATTTATTCCTAAGAAGGTAAAAAACCAAAATGACACGTTTGCCAATTTTAATTCCTAGAATAACACGTTCTTGAACTTAATTCCCAAAATGGCACATTTTGGGGGCAATGCGTCCCCTCTGGAGACACATTTCTCTCTCACGGAGCAATGTGTCCCGCTGCAGGATGCATTGGCCCCACAGAGGGGAAATGCATTCCGGAGTGAGACGCATTGGTCCCACTATAGAGCAATACATCCCACTTAGGGATGCATTGCCCCTGTGTGGGGCCAATGCGTCTTGAAGCCGGATGCATTGCCCTTTGGTGGAATCAATCGTGCCGTCTCGAGACGTCCCAACGACTAATTGGGGGCAATGCGTCATGGCTGGGGACGCATTGCTCCCCCGACTATTGCAACATAGCCGTTGTGGGTCGCGAATGTTGCCATGTGGGGGCAATGCGCCCCCGCCTATATAAAGGAGACGAGATCACCCCCAAACCCGCACCATTCCTCAACATTTTCAACTTATTCTCTATTTCCATTACTCTAGAGTTCCTTGCTCGGATTTCTATTGCTTGGAGCTGATTTCGGGCAATCATGGAGCTTATTTCAGGCAATCTTAGAGCTATAGTCTTCTTCTTTCGTTGTCTAGCCGAGATTCTACTTCTCTTCTTGGGTATTGAGATCTCGCCATTTGAAGTATTTTTTCTACTATATTTTTAGATTCAAAAATTTGTACCTAAAATTACTATGCAATATTAAAAATGAAATAATTGTATTGCTACTATTTAATTGCACATTACTAAATTAATGTTATAGAAGATGATACTTGAAGGTTAATTACTATTAAAAATTTTATTGCTCTAAATTCTAAAATTATTGTTCTAGAATGTTAATGTTATAGAAAAAATATTGTTCCAAATTTATTTCAAAATTATTGTTCTAAAATCTTAAATACTCTTCTAAAAATGATGTCAATGTTCAAAAATATTAATTCATGCTATAAAATATTAATTCATGTTCTACAATATTAATTATTGTTCCAAAGTAAAAGTATAGTTCAAAATTATTAATTACTATTTTACAATAATAGGAACATGGCATCTAGTTCACATTCACAAATTGTCAAGTTTCGATATTATGGTCAATTTCTCTCTGATGGGTCTTATTCTAGTCGATCTGTTAGACCTATAAATATTTCACTTATCAATACCCTATCCGAATTAAAATCATATATCCATACAATACTTGACATCAATCCCAACCACTTCTCTATCAATATATCTTATCTTTTCCCTGGAGAAGAGCATATGCTCATACAAGTTGATGATGATGATGCATACATAACCTTGTTATCACTTTCATCTGATACCTATATTGATGTGTTTCTTGAAAAAATATCTTTCCACCAACATTCTAGTTTCACTAGTCTATTAAATCAATTTGAATCCCAACCATGTAGCAGTAATGTAACTGCTGAATGGAATCAACCACCTGAATTCTCTTAAAATCCTACCATTGAGAATATTTGTGTTGAGGTTGAGGAGGGAGAACAAAATATTGAACAAGAAGGTGATGATAATAGTGATCATGAAGGTGATAATGATAGTGACCAGGAAGGTGATAAAAATAGTGATCATGATGATGAGTCTTTGACTGAAACTGATGATGAGCGTGAACATCCATTCCCTGACTCTATTATAGTATTGAGTTCCGTTCCATCTATATTTGATAAACAATGGCCCCGACATGAACACATTGATACCAACTATGAAGCTTTTCAAGATGAATAATGGGTGGAATATTTTTGTCAAGAATTCCGTCTCAATTACAACCCTTCTAGCACTGAAATATATGAGGGTGCTTTATTTACATCCAAAACTATAATGGTAGAGATGATCCAAAAATAGTCAGTACAAAAGAATGTCCAATATCATACACAACACTCAAATAATCACCATCTTAAATTTGTTTGTATCCATGACCAACAATGTCCTTGGAGTTTGACTGCTTACCAGTCAAAAAGAGCAGGTGGCATGTGTAAGGTAAAATGTTATAGTACAAGCTACAATTGTCAACTAACTGTAAGAAGGACCATTGTCAAGTCACATCATCTTATATTGCTCATATGATAATGTCAATCCTAGTATCACGATTGGATATGTCCACACGAGAAATTCGTGACAAGGTGAATGCTGAACTAAGACTCCATATATCTTATAAGAAGACATTTCTTGCAAGGAGGAAGGTTGTCTGTAATGTATTTGGAGATTGGGAATTATCATATCATACTTTGTTTCCGTTTCTGATTTCTGTGTCACAATATATTTTAAAAAGTATATATTCCCACCTTATGGATGATTATGCCCTTCAAACTAAAAGTACGCATAGATTCAAGCGGGTGTTCTAGGCATTTGGTCCATCTGTGAGGGATTGGGCCTATTGCAGACATATTCTTACTGCTGATGACACATTTCTAATAGGAAAATATTTTGGCACACTTCTCATTGCATGTTGCATAGATGCTGATAATGGTATATTTCCACTTACTTTTACTGTTGTCGAGGCAGAAAATAAGGACTCATGGGAGTGGTTCTTTGGTTATCTACAAACTTGTATTCCAATCATTCCACGCCGTACAGATCTGTGTATTATTTCTGATCGAATGAGTGGAATTTTTCCTGCACTTAGGTCACAATTTCACTGGGCTCAATATCGTTATTGTCTTCGACATCTTTGTGAGAACTTCCATCAAAAGTTCAAGTCACAGGAGTTGAAGGAACTTTTTTTGAAGATGGGATCCACAACTGATACACATGAATTTGATCGTCTAATGGTTGATATAGAAACCATAGAACTTGCGGCTAAGGAGTATTTGATAGCGCAAAATCCAGTATAGTGGTCTCTCACATATGACATAGGTTACATGTATGGGTCACTTACTAGCAATCATGTTAAAGGGTTAAATGGACTCTTAAAAGCTGTTAGAGGTTTACCAATACATGCACTAATTGTTTCCACATACTATCTCTATGTTACAATGTGGTTGGAGAGGCATAACAAAGCATATGTTCGTGCACAAAAGGGACTTAAATGGACCTTTAGGTTTCATGATAAGCTTTTTAATCTATCACATGATGCAGAAAAACTAGCAGTAAACATCCGCGTGAACAATGATAAATGGCTTGTTGATGACATGGACGGAAATATATTTCAAGTCATAGTGCGTCCAAATGGTGCAAGTGAATTCAATTGTGGTTTTCCACAACAATGGCATTTTCCATGTTCTCATGTTTGGGTAGCTGCAAGATCTTTCAATTATGATAATGATGCACTTGTGAGCCCATATTTCACAAATGATGCTTATTTAAATGCACACATAACTAAATTTTGTGGTATTCTTGACAAGAGGTATTGGCCCCAATTTGATGAAAGTATAGGTATTTATTCCTTATTACCCCAAGGAAACGAAGGCACACTGGAAGACCAAAGAAAAAAAGAAGACCTTCAACTATGGATGTTGATCCAAATCAATATACATATCATTGTCATAAGTGTGACAGAAGGGGCCATAAGAGAGACACTTGTCCTAATGTAATATGATGTCTGGTCATGTAATTTTTGCAATTTCAATTTGTTCAAGTCATGTAATGTTTGCAATTTCAATTTACGCAAGTCATGTAATATTTGCAATTTTAATATACTCAAGTCATGTAATGTTTGCCATTTTACTAAAAGAATGAATTTATATGGGTTAGATTTAACTAATTTAGGACTCTTATTTGTAAATTATAATTTGTTATTTTTATATATGGCTCATCGAAGGACATGGATATTTCACATGTCTGTAGAGTTAATCTAAATAATAGCTACAAAGTGCCTACAAGGAAAAATGGCTCATCAAACTCTATTGGATGATGACTGGAATGGCATACCAGATTTGTTTTACAACAAGTTAGGCTTTATAGTGACAAAAGAACAAGCAAAATTTCATTAGTAATTTTTAAAGCAAATGTTTCACATGTATGAAGAACTTCTTGAGCTACCTGGTTGGTGTTGGGATCACACAAAACAGAAAGCAATGCCAACCAATGCACAAGTTAAAAACTAATTAGCTGTATCACATCCAGAGATTAATCAAGTTGTACATCAAATGTGGCCATTTTATGAACCTCTAGATGATATATTGAATCAAATACAATAACTAATTATTGTAATATTTCTCTTTTAGTAGTTTATGTTGTATTTTAATATTGTTTGGTAGTTTATGTATTTGAATTAATTTTATCTTATCTGATGAAGAATCTTGACAAACTTATATGTTGTACAATATTTGCACTTTTTCATTTAATGTAATATTTGCACTTTTTATTTAATGTAATATTTACACTTTTTATAGATATGGCTCCTAGAGAAGCATCCTTCCGACTCTCTCAGTACCACTTTATGTTGTCACAACGGCCTATTACTGACCCATGTGTTTTGGAAAACATTTCATTGGCTGGTTTTGGTCTTGTTCATAGGCTACGACCCATCCACCTTGATCCCAATTTAAACACTGCCTTAGTTAACCGGTGGGACAACTCTACCAATACTTTTAGATTTCCCCCTTTTGAGATGAGTGTAACCCTTCGGGATGTTGCAGCTCTTTTAGGCCTTAGGATTGATGGGCCACCTGTTATATCTTCATATCCATTAGGCGTAGATGAGGGGAAATTTTCTTCATGGTCTCACCTTTGTGAGAATTTCTTAAGAGATGCACTAGATGGGATGTCTAAGAGGCATATATCCTTGATATGGTTGCATGATACCTTTAGGGATATGGATTTCACTTTGGGAGATGAAGAACAACAAATACAAATGAGGATACAATATACTAGAGAACATATATACTTTTTAGGTAGTTACCTTATTCCTGATAGTACCAGGGATAGGGTTCATGTACGGTACATCACACTTCTGTCCAACTTTTCTAGTTGTAGAACTCTATCTTGGGGTGTTGCAACTTCAACATATTTGCATAGGGAGTTGTACAAGGCTACCACCCATTCTAGGAAAACCACCCACCTGTCTAGTTGTGTATGTCTACTGCAGATGTGGTATTGGGAGAGGTTAGGAATTGGACACCTAGGTTTACTGGTTATGAACTGGTGGGAGTGGCCAGAAGATGTTCCCTTGGTTTACAGGTAAATATTTACACAATTTATTTATACATTTGTTCAAACATTTTGTAATGTTTATCTAAATTTAGTTTGTCAATTTAATAGGCGGTCTACATTTTTTGAAAGGAGTGATACTACGAGAGGTGTTGGTATGTATTCCCATAGAGCAAGTCACGTGATGATTGTAATGGGATACTTTATAAATGATTTGAATAATAATAAAAGCAATTTCTGATCTATATGTTTAAACTATTTCTGAGATGATGGTGTAACATGATAGATGTCTAAAGAATGGTTTTACTCAATGATGTATGCTTTTGGGTTCATGACCTAAACGATGAGATAATACGATTGTTAAGAGTATACATTCTTGTTTAGTCCCTAGTCGGTTGTTATTGTGGAAATAACCATAGACATCAATAACATTGAAGACTAGATTGTGTGTTGGTTGATGACAGAATCTCATTAGTCATGATATAGTGATATCAAACCAAGCACATAGGTACTTGTTAGAGAATAAGGTACCAGACAGACCCACCGTGAGAGTAACACATGGAACCATGACTTGGTAGTCACAGTCAGCTCTCACAGTGATGGTGGTGAGTGTGATTCTTAGACCTGGAATCACTACACTCAACACATGTCGTTGGGTAAACTTTGACATCATCAAACACAGTCATGAAACATGGGTTGTTATAAAGGTGATGATTGGGTGGCTTTGACACATGGGGCTTTTGAGGGGTGAGTGATAGATCTGAGATTTGTCCCTCCTAAGGGAGTTTGATATCCTTGGCCACTTGATGAGTAGGATTGAGAAAGGCATGCACATGCACGTGTGAATTAATATGTGATATTGATGTCATACATATCTCACCAATCTGCTCTGAGATCAAGGAAATGAATGAACGTTGACATGATGATTGTTCCATGCCTCGAGTTCGTTCAGGATATCAGTGACAAAGGAATTATACATTCAATGTAACACCATTCACGGATTGTAGGATTGAAAGTTGTTCTCCAACTTTCTATTTCACTTGGGTAGAACTGATGTGTGACTAGTCACCGCTCTTTGCTTGTGAAGTCATTAGTATTATGGACTTTCACTGCCAATGTGAAATGGACCTACAGGGTCACACACATAGGATTTATCCTAGAAGAGGAGTTTTGTCCAAAAGCAATGTTTAGATTGATTACTAAAGGAGTTTAGTAGTTCAATTAAATACTCAATTAATCGATAGCTCAATATCATAAAGTTCAAGGTGTTGGACGCGTTGATTGGAGTATCAGATTGATTGAAATCGCAATTGACTGATTCTGCACAATCTGTGCTCCCAACTGATCAGATCATGTGATGAACCGGTCGAATGAGCTTGGTGAACCGATCGGCTCAAGTGTTGAGTCGATCGGCTCATGGTCAGGGTGAAATGATTGGTTCAAGTGTTGAAATGATCGGTTCAACTGATGCAACCGAACAAGTTGGGAAAGTAAGATTGGTGAGAATTTTCCTTTCATTTCAAATTGCCCAATTTGATTGGGAATAGTATTGGTATTCGATACCAATTGGAAACAAAAGAAGGAAAGTCAATGTGGAACCAACCAGGACCACCAACTGATCAGTTCAGGAGTGAAACGACTGGTTCAAGGGTCCCAACCGATCGGTTGAGGTGTCAACCGACCGGTTCAAGTCCCCAACCGACCGTTTCAGTTGTAAAACGATCGGTTCAGGTTGTGAGTTGTTTGCTTTTGTGGAAAATCTTGAACCCTTCTACTCCTGCTTTTAGTCCCATATTGCCGGGGACAGAGAACCCTGTCCCATGACCCACCTATATATATAGTGGTATTGGGGGCTTCTCAGAGTATAACTCAGTGCAAGTCAGTTGCTCTTCAAAGTTGTCGTTCTATCTGGTTTTGGTAACCGAGAGAGCCCGAGCAAGTGCTACCCGAAAAGGGAGGCACAACAAGGGAAGGACAACTACAGTTGCAACTGGTAGCAGGAGAGTGAGTTGGGGACTAGTACGCCAACAGAAGGGTGCGACACCTTCCACTTCCTTGTGGGACAAGGAGTGTGGAGTTCCAGGTGGTCCATTTGGACAACTTCAGAGGCGGGAGGTCATTGCCGCTCGGAGGATGACTGTCAACCTCGACAGTCCCGGTGAGAGGAGGAGTCTTCAGTCCTGGTGCGACTAGGAGCTGCACAAACACCATACAAGACCGGAGGTGAATACCGCGCAAGGTGCGAGGTACTGTCGCCGAGCAAGCCTCGGGACAAGGTATGCATCCACAAACCATCTTTCCTATTCTATAGACGTTGACGCGATTCCTCTTGTTATGGGTTCTGGGGAGAAATTTTTTTGTTTCTGCTGCTTCTCTGCCTCCTCTAAAACCCAACAGTGGTATCAGAGCCACATCAATTGTTCTATATTTTTGGATTATCGATACGATCGATTTTTATTTGTCGCCTTTATTTATTGCATGCGATGCGAATAATATAGGCTTTATACATGTCTAATCCAAAAATACCAAATATACATATATGATATGTAATATTAATACACTCGATATGTGTCGCCCTTAAACAAGTTTGGTGGTGGATGTGTAGCATGATTATGGCCTATAAACCCCTATATCTGTGTGTGGTTGTATGTAGTTTCTTGCATCTCGGTCTGCGTACCGATTCCCCTTCTCTTATTCCTGATGTAACTCGAAATAATTCGAGAATTCTCTTCCTACCTTTGCTCCCCCCGAATGTAACTCGGGGTTTTACAATTAAATTGTAAATAGGATAGATTTTATTTCCTGTTATGTCAAAGAACGGCGGACAACCTGAGACGATCGGTTCAAGGCGTGAACCGATCGGTTGGTGATCCAGATGGCCGGTTCGAGGAGCGAAATGAGCGGGTGGAAACCTGATGAGATGCACGACGACCGATGAACTGACCAGCTGGAGGAGCCATTCGATCGGATGGTGGCACCCGAACAACCAACCTGATGGCGAGCCGATCAGTCATGGAGATGAGCTGATCAAACCCAGAAAGGCAGGCACAAATTTCATCTTATACATGTTGCATGTGATGTAGACCTAGATGACCATGATTCCTCTTGGCTCGAGGAATCACAATAGGATGGCCATAATCATTGCTTTTTATCGTTTTGCATGTTTTCTGTGGGATATAGCATGCATATGATACTTACTATATATTGTGGTGATTGGATATGTATATGTATATAAAAACCAAATCCCTCATTAAATATTAAGTTTTAGTTGCCTTCCAAATGTGACATATGTGAAAAGCTTGATCGACCAAGTGTGGGCACGCCCTAGCGTGGTGCACTGTCTATCTCATGGAAGCGTGAAGGATGAATGTGTGAGTCTGACCTAGCAGGGTGCATATTCATCGTGTTGGCTTTGGGTCGGACTTAACAAGGTGACCTAGATAGGATCTAGCACCTTGAGGCATGGAGATCATCATAGAAAGGAGTTTCATATGACATCTTTCAAGAGTTGCATATGATGCAATTGGAAAGAGTTGCCTACCTGATAGATCTGAGTTGTGGGTGACAACACTAGCTGGTCCATGGATCAGAGGATTTCAGGATATTGACCCACTAGAAGATTGTACGCTGCAATCTTCCAAATTGATGGTGAGGGCTATCAATTTGAGTCAAAATAGTGGAGTGGTAATTAATTAAAGGCCTAATTAACTATCATCAAATTTTATTCAAATCAAATCAAAAAGGTTTTGACAAATGCAAATTTTCTCTTATAGAATGGCAAAAGAATCATCTTTTAAAATGGGTAAATTAATTGAGAACAAATTCCATAACTGGTTGAGGACTGTGAGAAGTGTTCTGCACAATCCAGATATACCAGGAGACTTTGAATCCACTCTATGTACTCTTAATGCGTTGGTGAAGAAGAAAGTAGGTAAGGGAGAGAAGGGTTCTCTCGCCAAACCAATTTTTTCTACATGGAGAGGATGGAGGGAACAATGGAAGAGGAAGTCAGAGATAGAGATCTCTACTTCTGGTGTATACGTGATAGAGATTAACTTTACTACTTCTTCGTCATGGGTACTTGATACCGGATGCGGATCTCACATTTGTTCAAATGTGAAGGATCTTAAGAGAAGTAGGCCTTTAGGAAAATGCGAGGTTGAACTACGTGTTGCTAATGGGGAAAGGGTTGCCGCCAGTGCCGTAGGAACCTATGAGTTAACTCTACCTAGTGGGCTAATAATAGAGTTGAAGAACTGCTATTATGTCCCTGCCTTAAATAGGAATATCATTTCTGTCTCTTGTTTGGACAAAGATGGATTTGAATTTCTTATTAAGAATGGAAGGTATTCCATTTATATGAATTTCCATCATGATATAGTGATATCAAACCAAGAACATATGTACTTGTTAGAGAACAAGGTACCAGACAGACCCACCATGAGAGTGACACATGTAACCATGACTTGGTAGTCACAGTCAGCTCTCACAGTGATGGTGGTGAGTGTGATTCTTAGACCTAAAATCACTACACTCAACACATGTCGTTGGGTACACTTTGACATCATCAAACGCAGTCCTGAAACATAGGTTGTTATAAAGGTGA
Source organism: Alisma plantago-aquatica (assembly GCA_963693085.1). Lineage (NCBI taxonomy): Eukaryota > Viridiplantae > Streptophyta > Magnoliopsida > Alismatales > Alismataceae > Alisma > Alisma plantago-aquatica. Next base: position 309,551,131 of record OY856415.1, read on the forward strand.
TGATTGGGTGGCTTTGACACATGGGGCTTTTGAGGGGTGAGTGATAGATATGGGATTTGTCCCTCCTGAGGGAGTTTGATATCCTTGGCCACTTGATGAGTAGGATTGAGAAAGGCATGCACATGCACATGTGAATCAATATGTGATATTGATGTCATACACATCTCACCAATCTGCTCTGAGATCAAGGAAATGAATGAACATTGACAGGATGATTGTTCCATGCCTCGAGTTCGTTCAGGATATCAGTGACAAAGGAATTATACATTCAATGTAACACCATTCACATATTGTAGGATTGAAAGTTGTTCTCCAACTTTCTATTTTGCTTGGGTAGCACTGATGTGTGACTAGGAACCGCTCTTTGCTTGTGAAGTCATAAGTGTTATGGACTTTCACTACCAATGTGAAATGGACCTGCAGGGTCACATACATAGGATTTATCTTGGAAGAGGAGTTTTGTCCAAAAGAAATGTTTATATTGATTACTAAAGGAGTTTAGTAGTTCAATTAAACACTCAATTAATCGATAGCTCAATATCATAATGTTCAAGGTGTTGGACGTGTGGATTGGAGTATCAGATTGATTGAAATCACAATTGACTGGTTCTGCACAATCTGTGCTCCCAACCGATCAGCTCATGTGATGAACCGGTCGACTGAGCTTAGTGAACCGGTCGGCTCAAGTGTTGAGTCGATCGGCTCATGGTTAGGGTGAAACGATTGCTTCAAGTGTTGAAATGATCGGTTCAACTGATGCAACCGAGCAAGTTGGGAAAGTAAGATTGGTGAGAATTTTCCTTTTGTTACAAATTGCCCAATTTGATTGGGAATAATATTGGTATTCAATACCAATTGGAAACAAAAGAAGGAAAGTCAATTGGGAACAGACCAGGACCACCAACTGATCGGTTCAGGAGTGAACTGACCGGTTCAAGGGTCCCAACCGATCAGTTGAGGTGTCAACCGACCGGTTCAGGTCCCCGACCGGTTCAAGTCCCCAACCGACTGTTTTAGTTGTGAAACGATCGGTCCAGGTTGCAAGTTGATTGCTTTTGTGGAAAATCTCAAACCCTTCTACTCTTGCTTTTAGTCCCATATTGTCGGGGACAGAGAACCCTGTCCCATGACCCACCTATATATATATGGGTATTGGGGGCTTCTCAGAGTACAACTCAGTGCAATCCGGTTGCTATGCAAAGTTGTCGTTCTCTCTAGTTTTGGTAACCGAGAGAGCCCGAGCAAGTGCTACCCGAAAAGGGAGGCACAACAAGGGAAGGACAACTGCAGTTGCAACTGGTAGCAGGAGAGTGAGTTGGCGACTAGTACGCCAACAGAAGGATGCGACTCCTTCCACTTCCTTGTGGGACAAGGAGTGTGGAGTTCTAGGTGGTCCGTGTGGACTACTTCAGAGGCGGGAGGTCACTGCCGCTCGGAGGATGACTATCAACCGTGACAGTCCCGGAGAGAGAAGGAGTCTTGTAAGGACCCTGACCTTCATTTAGGGCTTACCCTGTTTGCTTTGCTTAACCCTGGTGCTTTGTTGCTTGCTAATCAACTTTAGTGGTGATTAGGGTTTGGTTGTGCTTTGTTGAGAGTTGGAGGTGCTACTTGCAAATAACCTAAGTGTAGGGCTTTGTAGGAAAGTTTGCCACCTTGTGAGGTGTTCCTCCCTCTCTTTGATTCCTCTAGTGTAGAGAGGTAGGCTTGGTCTCGTTGCTTGAGTTCTTTGGGGCCTTGTTGAGCTTGTTGGACCTTGAGGTGCCTTGTTTTGCTTAGGGTTGAGCCTTGTATCGACCAAGTGTGGATGTGTATCGACCAAGAGGTGTGTCACCAAAGGAGCAAGTCGTTGTGTCACCCATGATGCTTGACCTAGCTTTGACCTTGTTTAGTGGACACTTGGAGCATATCTTGGACATATGTATGAAGCTTGCTAGAATGGTGATTCGTGCACTAGGACAAGTGTCCCTAGGCAAGTGACACCTTGCTTAGACCAACCTTGTTTTCTCCTCCCTTTCCTTCTATATAGGCGGTTCCTTTCCTTAGCTTTAGGTCCCTTTGGTTCCTCTCCACCTTGTTGCACAACACACCTTGGAGAAGCAAGTGGTGGCCGATAGCCTTGGAGTCTCCATCTTCCTTGCTTGGTGGTGCTTGGAGCTTGGAGCTTGGAGTTGCTTAAGGCGGGTTGCATAACTTCTAACCCTAACTACACTATCTCTTGTTATAATCTTGTTTATATGCATGCTAGTAGCTTAGTTTCTTTCTTAGCTTCCTTGTTGGCCGATCCTTGTGATCTAGGGTTTGTAGGTGAGCAATACTCCTTTCTCCCCTTGGTCTAGAGGAGTGATCTTGAGCTTCTAGTGTCATGGGAAACACCCTTTTTTCTTAGTCGATTGAGGTGAGCTTGTGTTCTAGTTGCTTAAGAAACACTCTCCTCTCACCATGGGCTAGAAGGGTGAGCTCTCTTTGGTGGTGACTCTTTTCTAGGGTTTCGGGTGTCCATGTGTGAGGTGGTAGATGACCTTTGTTTGATGTACCTTGGACGATATGGGCATGGGGAGGTGCTTCCCGACAGCCCTCTTGACCTAGAACCGTTGCACGACACATGTATGGCCGATACCCTTGTGAAACACCCTGCACGGATAACACCTGAGGTACGCGTCGTTGCACTGTGGTGGGCAAGCATACTACCCCTGCACGCCCGGCAGGCTGCACGCCCGACAGGCTGCACGCCCAATACATGATGCACACCCAATATAGCTTTTAGTGAGGGATGTGAGTACTTCTTGTGAGGGTTCTGTTTGTCATAGAAAGCTAATCTGTTGTCTTTATTCTTGTTGATCAATAATGACTCGTTGCATGATAATGATCTTTATGATAAAGCTTGTTCATCTAAACTTAATATGGCCATATACACGAGTGTGAGCACCTCGGTTGTCTTATTATGATAAGAGTATTATTGAGCATGCATTAGGGTTTTCTTGATGATGTGTCTCATTCATGAGATTATGAGATAAGGCATGGTTAAGAAAAGGATACAACCAATAATGTTATTTGTGTTGATAATACGCCTAACCCTAAATGTCACCATGTGTTGATAATATAAGTTTCTGAGTTATTCATGTTGATTATTGAATGATGCTAACCATGCAGGTAATGCATAACTAAATGACAGGCTATGAGGAATGATCATATGAGAACAATAAGATGACAGGTATATTATGAATGATGTTCCATGATGATGATATAGCCTTGAGAGGCAGTGGCACTATGTGATGAGGGATTGAGATCCCATGGTATGTGATGATCCCTGAGGTGGATCTGGATGATTGGAAAGAGGCCAAGTGATAACATGTGATGTGGGATCCTTGTGATGGATCAGTATGATGTGAATTGTAGTGAAAGCATAATGTTGAGTTTATGTTGTTTATTTCTTTTTATAGCTTGCATGCTATACAACTTGGTTGAATCTTGCAATCCATCTAAAAGATACTAATTAATCACAGTGAAATCTATCATGTAGTTTCCCTGGCCATAGATCCATCATCGTCAGGATTTGGTGATGGTGAAATGGGTTATAATGCGGGTTAGCCTGGAGTGCATATTTTTAATATGTGGGGTTTCTCCTAGCCTCAAATAGAGAGGGAAACGAGTGCAGCTGCGGTTGCAGACTCGGATATGTGATGAGCATGGTGAACATGCCCATGGCTCCGGATATGTGATATGATGAGCATGAATGCGTTCATGGATCCGAGTACGGTTATAAGGCTCGTGGCTAAGTTTTACTAGCGCCGTGACCTGTACTAAGGTGGGATAGAGGAAGAATAGCCTGAGGAGCTGACCCTGTGGCTTAAGACCACTTGAGCACGAGACTGCGGTCCTGCTTTATTTCTTGTGTACTGACCATGAGGGGTGAGGTCGTGGATTCCGTCTCTTCCATTGACCTTGTATGGCACCGGTTATGGGATTCACAGCCGAAGGTTGGATTTGAACGGTACGGTTCACTTCCCCAGGGCATAATAAAACATAATCCAGCCGTTTAGTACTTACTGCTTAAGACAAACACGAAACATTGGTTGAGGCCTTGTTTGTGTAGATACTCTCTTTATATCTTGTAGTTACTTATATGTTCTTCAATGGTAGTAGAACTTGGATATCCTGTCTTGTTAATCATGTTTCACATATAATACTTGGTTACATACGGTAAGCTTAGATAGCTTTATTTCATACGACTGCTCTTGCTATACTTCTCATCAGTTAACTGCTTTAAGCATATGTTCATATGAGGTTTTGTAGTTTGTGCGGGGAGTTATGTTTCCCGCTGGAACAATGTTCAATTGTCTCACCTCGCTGGTTTACACCCCTTTTAGGTGGTCGAGCTAGGCGTGGTGGTGGTCGCGGAGCTGTTTTGGATGTTTTGTAATAGAGTCTAGAGTTATCCCTATACTCTCAGGTCCTTGGCCATGTTTTGACGTTGTTTCACAATGTACGACTATAGATGTTTTGTATATCCTGCTATTGGCCGGATGTGGGCCTCTATGTATATAAACAGGTGATGAACTCATGTGACGACAAGACAACTATTGCTCTAAGCTGTGAACATGTAACAAGCTTGTATATATGTGTGTAACCTATTTTCTTACAGAATGTGGACTGGACTGTAATAGTTTCTCTGTTCTGCAATCGGTTTTAATTAACCCGTGTTTTCGATAATCTGTGGTTATGGTGATTTCCGCACGTTTTCACATAACACCTCGCTGTCTGTGTGATAGTGGGATGTGTTGCCACAAGTTTTAGTATCAGAGCTTTAGGTTCGCTGAGTCTACAGGGATCTAGGACTATGTTGTGTATGTTCTTATGCGTTCTCCAGATTTTCTCAGGATCGTCTTCTGCCCTCAGCAGAAGAAAAGCCAAGATGTCTGAAAACTATGAAGAACTCGCTGTTGAGCATAGCGATGTTACATCTGTTGATGGAGCAGTAGGCCAGACACATGAAGATCGGGTGCCTGAGGTCCCCCAACCTGACCCAGCCATTCTTGAGCATCCTGCCTACCAACAACTTTTGGGGAAGATAATGGCTACGATGAATCTCATGGTTGAGCGATTTCCAGTGCCTCCTCCGAGAGCACAAGCTCCCCATGGTGAATCATCGGGTATTGGGAAGAGCTTCGAGCGTCTTCTTCGAGTCGGAGCTTCAGATTATGCTGGAATGACTGATCTAGCGGATGCAGATCTGTGGCTGACAAGTCTTGAGAAGGCTTTCCGGATCCTCGACATCCCCGAAGCATACAAAGTAAAGCACGTTGTCTACCTTCTGAAAGGTAGTGCTGGTCACTGGTGGAACATCGAGGAAGAGAAGCGGCTTGGTGAGGTGATCTGTTGGGAGGTCTTTCGTCGTGAGTTCGTCAACAGATACTTTCCCAAGACCTATCTGGATGAGAAGATCAGTCAGTTTGAGAGTTTGCAGCAAGGAACGATGAATATCACCGAGTACGAGGCCAAGTTCATGGATCGGTTGAGGTTTTGTCCTCACATGGCGGCAACAGATGAGGAGCGGATCAGACATTTCGAGAAGGGTCTGAGTGCTGAGATGACGACACCAGTTTCTGCGTTGGAAAACCGGGAGCAGTTTGCGACGTTTGTGGAATCCGTCCGGAGGATCAAACGATCGGTAAGGGAGAAGAGAGAGTCTATTTATAAGAAGAGACTTGCTCAGTTTCAAATGCAGAGGTTTGGTGACTTTAAGAAGCCCATGTTTTCAGCACCGTCTGTGATGAGAGGTTCTGGTGGATCGTCTCAGTGGTCTCTGAATAGAGGAAGAGGTTATGTTTCTTCACCATCTAAGGCACCAAGTTCAACTTCTATGGAAGTAACAAGGCCATCCAGGCCACGGGTTGATGTTAGGACATGATATGCCTGTGGCCAGATAGGGCATGTCAAGTCGAGTTGTCCCTACAAAGATGATGAGGTGACACAGCAGCCGAGACAAATTATTCAAGGATCGGATCGACAACAGCCTAGTGGTAGTAGAGGACGAGGATGCGGTCAAGCTTCTCAATCTGGATCATCTTCTCAAGGGGGCAGAGGGCGTGGACAGCCAGCAATGACTCGATTCTATGCCATGAGTCAACCGGAGGCGATAGTCAACCCGCGAGTAGTGACATGTTAGATGGAGTTATTTCATTCTGATATGTCTTCTTCTTGCCTTATATCTGTTCTGGTTGACCTGGGTGCTACACACTCTTTTATCGCCTATAGTATGATTGAGAACCGTCGTTTACGTGTTAGTCGTAAGAAGGATAGTTTGTCGTTAGAAACCCCTCTTATCGATTCCTCATTGCTTCGAGAAGAGTGTCCATCTTGTATCTTGTCTTTCTCAGAACACCACATTCAAGTGGATCTCATACCTCTTGATATGTGTGGTTTTGATGTTATCCTTGGGATGGATACCTTAGAGAGATACAAGGTTTTTTTAGACTGCGGTACCAAGTAGGCGGTGTTTGATGATGCTAGAGAGAAGTGGGTCTTTCAAGGTGACAGGAAGATTCTTCTGACGTGTCTGGTATCCGCTCTGGTGGCAGGTAAGTTGTTGCGACAAGGATGTGAGACATTCTTAACTCACGTGGTAGATATCGTTGTAGCTACCAAGGCAAAAGGTCCTAGACTTGAAGAGGTGCCAGTTTTCCAGGAGTTTGTAGATGTGTTTCTTGAGGAGTTTCTTGGTGTTCCCCCACCCCGAGAGATTGATTTTGAGATAAATCTGGTCCCAGGGATGCAGCCAGTTGCACAGACACCGTATAAGATGGCTTCAATTGAGATGGCAGAGTTGAAGAAGCAGTTACAAGAGTTGCTGGACAAAGGTTTCATCTGACCGAGCACGTCACCTTGGGGTTCTCCCGTGCTTTTCGTCAAGAAGAAGGATGGTTCAATGTGGTTGTGTATAGATTACCGGCAGTTGAATAAAGTCACGATCAAGAACAAGTACCCATTGCTGAGGATAGATGATCTGTTTGATCAGTTGCGTGGTCTTACAGTGTTTTCGAAGATCGATTTACGGTTCAGATATCATCAGCTGAGGATCAAGGAGGAGGACATACCAAAGTCAACCTTTCAGACGAGGTATGGTCATTTCGAGTTCGTGGTTATGCCGTTTGGGCTAACCAATGCACCTGCTGCTTTCATAGACCTGATGAACAGAGTGTTCCGTCCGTTCTTAGATCAGTTTGTTGTAGTCTTTATTGAAGACATCCTGATCTATAGTCGGGACAGGCTAGAGCATGAGCAACATCTTCGTCGAGCGTTGACTCTTCTTCGCCAACATCAGTTGTATGCCAAGTTCAGTAAGTGTGAGTTCTGGTTGGATGAAGTGACTTTCTTTGGGCATGTGATATCTGCTGAAGGAGTCAGAGTAGATCCGAAGAAGGTGGAATCCGTTGCAGATTGGGAACAACCGAAGATGCCGACAGAAGTTCGCAGTTTTCTGGGTCTAGAATGATACTACCGGAGCTTTATAAAGGACTTCAGTTCGATTGCTTTGTCGATGACAAAGTTGACGAGAAAGGATGTACCTTTTGTTTGGGATGATTGATGTCAGTAAGCTTTCTAGAGTTTGAAGGAGAAGCTGACCAGTGCTCCAGTGTTGATCCTGCCAGAGCCTGGGAAGGGCTACATGTTGGCTAAATTGGACATTATGATAAAATCTCTTTGTTTTGATGATGACAAACATTTCATTCTTGTTGATCTAACGTGCTACTTGAGTGTTGCAGGAATAAGGTGGATGACAAAGCATCAGGGAAATCTATATGCTTAATGATTGTATTTTCATGAAATGTAATCAATTTGTAAAAACTTGTACAAACATATAATGTACAAGTACTTAGACTTCATGTAAATCAAGCGTTAGATCTTCCCTAGCTAAACACCAAACTTAGATAGGTCATCCCCTTCAATAGTGTCACATATGCACACTCATACACACACTTAGTGCCTTAATTGAAATATTGAAACAGGGTCAATCTCGGTCGACAAATCCCTCGACCGAGACACTCTCGGTCGACAAACTTCTCAACCGAGAAAGACCCAAGTAGCCGTTAGACACAGCTGACAAGGTAGTTGGCATTTGGAGATGAACGTTGCAAACACTTGATCCAGAGAGCCTGTCGGTCGAGAAAACCTCGACCGAGTAGGTGTCTCGGTCGACAATTCCTCGACCGAGATGGACTCTGACAGCAACTGCAGAATTAATTAACTAGCCGTTGCTAAAGCAACTAAAGTGTACCTAACAGGTAGTTAAGCACTTAGAACCCCCTACAAAGTGTCTAGAACGTCCTTAAGCACTTGTAGGTCATTCCTATAAATAGGACATTCCTTAGGACACCTAAACTCACTAAGCTACACTTGTGATACACTTGAGCATACACTTGCATTAAGAAACATGTTTTGAGAAATTGAGTATACTTGTAATTGGCTACTCTTCTACTTGCTCTAATTTCGTGTCCTATAGGCTAGTATCTCCTATCCACAACAATCACACTTCCATATACATTGGTTAGGAGATCTACACGCTTGATATAGGCAAATCAAGCCTTGTGCTTCAAAGGAAGTGTAATTTCCTTTTTCCTTCTTGTTCCTTTTATCCTTTGTATTCTCCTTGCTACTCCTAGGGTTGGAGGCTGCGGATTGGAGAAGGTTCTTCTCGATGGAGAAGGTGGAATTCGAACTACTTCAAGAAGGCTATTGCAACGGGAAGCTATTTCAAGAGGAAGGCTACTTCAAGGGGGAGCTTGAAGTTACTTCAAGAAGGCTGCTTCAAGGTTGGTGCAATTACTTCTAGGTGAAGGCTGTTCGAAGGGTTTGGTGAAAGAATTGTAATTTATGTAAAGTCCTTGCGAGGTAATAAAATTTAATTCTTTAAAAATCCCGGTTGGGTAAGCAACCGGGTAGTGGACTGAAGGCCTTAGTATTTGCTAAGGTTGGAACCACTCTAAATCCTTGTCCCCTTGTCCAATATTCTTGTGGTTGGTTGTTTGAGTTAAATAATTGTCAAAATTTTCATAAAACCCTATTCACCCCCTTCTAGTGGTTTTTCACTATGTGGTTTTCTGTGATGCTTCCAAGAAAGGCTTAGGTTGTGTGCTGATGCAGGAAGATCATGTGGTTTCTTTTGCTTCGCGACAGCTTAAGAAACACGAGGAGAACTATCTGACTCATGATTTGGAGCTGGAGGTAGTGGTTCATGCGTTAAAGGTTTGGAGACACTATCTTTATGGGGAAGTATGTCAGATCTTTACGGATCATAAGAACCTGAAGTACATCTTTACGTAGCAAGAGTTGAACATGCGACAACGTCGATGGATGGAGTTGATCAATAATTACGACTGTACTATCGAGTATCATCCTGGTAAGGCTAATGTGGTAGCTGATGCGCTCAGTCGAAAGTCTTCTTTTTCTTCCAAGAAGGCACATTTGAGTTCCCTGGTATGCCATAGGCGGGATATGTTTGTCTCTCTGTGGAAGATGAACGAGCAGATGGAGGTTTCCTCATTAGCTGGACTTCTAGCACAAATACAAGTCAAGCCTACGTTGAGACAGTAGATCAAGGATGCACAACAGACAGATGATGCAGTACATCTGATCAGATCAGAGTTTGGCAACAAAAAGTGTGATGGGTTTCATGAGTCCGAGGATGGGCTAGTCTACTATCGTAATAGGATGGTGGTTCCTGATGTTGATGAGATAAGGAAGTTGATGCTCGAGGAAGCACACACATTGATGTATGATATGCATCCAGGTGTCACCAAGATGTACCATAGTCTGAAGGACTTGTACTGGTGTCCAGGCTTGAAGAAAGATGTAGCTGAGTTCGTGGCTAGATGTGCAGTTTGTCAGCAAGTGAAGGTTGAACATCAGAAGCCAGCAGGTACGTTGCAACCTTTTACGATACCACAGTGGAAATTGGATCATATAACCATGGATTTTGTAGTTGGTCTACCCAAGACAACTAGGAATCATGATTCCATTTGGGTGGTTGTGGACAGATTGACAAAATCTACCCATTTCATACCTGTGAAGACAACGTATACAGCTGAGAAGCTCGCCAAAGTGTATGTGGATGAGATAGTCTGTTTGCATGGTGTACTAGCTACGATAGTTTCTGACAAAGGTTCTCAGTTCACGAGTCGTTTCTGGGAACAGTTGCACAAAGTGTTGGGAACGCAGTTGAGGTTCAGTACCGCTTTCCACCCGCAGACAGATGGACAGTCTGAGAGGACTATTCAGATTTTGGAGGATCTCCTTCGAGCTTGTGTTTTACAGTTCCTTGGCAGTTGAGATGTGCATCTGAGTTAGATAGAGTTTGCTTATAACAAAAATTATCACTGAAGCATCGACATGGCTCCTTATGAGGCTTTGTATGGAAGGAAGTGTAGATCTCCCTTGTGTTGGTATGAGTCTGGTGAGCATCAGTTGTTGGGTCCTGAGTTAGTGCAGCAGACAATGGAAAAGATCAAGGTGATATAACAACAGTTGAAAGTGGCACATGACATGCAGAAGTCTTATGCAGACAATCGTCGACGACCTTTGGAGTTCCAGGTAGGAGACAAGGTATAACTTAAAGTCTCTCCATGGAAAGGTGTGCTGAGGTTTGGCCGGAAGGGTAAGTTGGCACCTAGGTATATGGGGCCTTATCCAGTTATAGCATATGTTGGAAAGGTAGATTATGAGATAGAGTTACCTCCAATGTTCCATGTCAGTATGTTGAAGAAAAGGCATCCAGATTCAGGAACAGTGATACAACCAATTGAGGTCGAGCTTGATGAAGATGTGACCTACGAGGAAGGTCCTATGGCGATCCTTGATAGAAGGGTTAACAAGCTGAAGAGGAAGGACCGGGTTCTTGTGAATGTTCTTTGGCATCATCGTGGCATTGAGGAAGCCACGTGGGAGATTGAGGAAGAGATGAGGAGGAAGTATCCCTCGCTTTTCTCTTCAGATTTCGGGGATGAAATCCCTTAAAGGGGGTTAGATTGTAAGGACCCTGACCTTCATTTAGGGCTTACCCTATTTTCTTTTATTAACCCTGGTGCTTTGGTGCTTGCTAATCACCTTTAGTGGTGATCATGGTTTGGTTGTACTTTGTTGAGAGTTGGAGGTGCTACTTTCAAATAACCCAAGTCTAGGGTTTTGTAGGCAAGTTTGCCACCTTGTGAGGTGTTCCTCCCTCTCTTTTCTTCCTCTTGTGTAGAGAGGTAGGCTTGGGCTCGTTGCTCGAGTTCTTTGGGGCCTTGTTGAGCTTGTTGGGCCTTGAGGTGCCTTGTTTTGCTTAGGGATGAGCCTTGTATCGACCAAGTGTGGATGTGTATCGACCAAGAGGTGTGTCGCCCAAGGAGCAAGGTGTTGTGTCACCCATGATGCTTGACCTAGCTTTGACCTTATTTAGTGGACACTTGGAGCATATCTTGGACATGTGTATGAAGCTTGCTAGAATGGTGATTCGTGCACTAGGACAAGTGTCCCTAGGCAAGTGACACCTTACTTGGCCCAACCTTGTTTTCTCCTCCCTTTCCTTCTATATAGGTGGTTCCTTTCCTTAGATTTAGGTCCCTTTGGTTCCTCTCCACCTTGTTGCACGACACACCTTAGAGAAGCAAGTGGTGGCCGATAGCCTTGGAGTCTCCATCTTCCTTGCTTGGAGGTGCTTGGAGTTTGGAGCTTGGAGTTGATTAAGGCGGGTTGCATAACTTCTAACCCTAACTACACTATCTCTTGTTATAATCTTGTTTATATGCATGCTAGTAGCTTAGTTTCTTGCTTAGCTTCCTTGTTGGCCGATCCTTGTGATCTAGGGTTTGTAGGTGAGCAATACTCCTTTCTCCCCTTGGTCTAGAGGAGTGATATTGAGCTTCTAGTGTCATGGGCAACACCCCTCTTTCTTAGTCGATTGAGGTGAGCTTGTGCTCTAGTTGCTTAAGCAACACTCTCCTCTCACCATGGGCTAGAAGGGTGAGTTCGGTTTGGTGGTGACTCTTTTCTAGGGTTTCAGGTGTCCATGTGTGAGGTGGTAGATGACCTTTATTTGATGTACCTTGGACGATATGGATATGGGGAGGTGCTGCCCGACAACCCTCTTGACCTAGAACCTTTGCACGACACATGTATGGCCGATACCCTTGTGAAACGCCCTGCACGGATAACACCTGAGGTGTGCGTCGTTGCACTGTGGCGGGCAAGCACACTACCCCTGCACGCCCGGCAGGCTGCACGCCCGACAGGCTGCACGCCCGACACAGGATGCACGCCCGATATAGCTTTTAGTGAGGGATGTGAGTACTTCTTGTGAGGGTTCCGTTTGTCATAGAAAGCTAATGTGTTGTCTTTACTGTTGTTGATCAATAATGACTCGTTGCATGATAATGATCTTTATGATAAAGCTTGTTCATCTAAACTTAATATGGCCATATACACGAGTGTGAGCACCTCGATTGTCTTATTATGATAAGAGCAATAACGAGCATGCATTAGGGTTTGCTTGATGATGTGTCTCATTCATGAGATTATGAGATAAGGCATGGTTAAGAAAAGGATACAACCACTAATGTTACTTTGTGTTGATAATACGCCTAACCCTAAATGTCACCTTGTGTTGATAATATACCGTTTTGAGTTATTCATGCTGATTATTGAATGATTCTAACCATGCAAGTAATGCATAGACAAATGACATGCTATGAGGAATGATTATATGAGAACAATGAGATGACATGTATATTATGAATGATGTTCCATGATGATGATATAAGCCTTGAGAGACAGTGGCACTATGTGATGAGGGATTGAGATCCCATGGTATGTGATGATCCCTGAGGTGGATCTGGATGATTGGCAAGAGGCCAAGTGATAACATGTGATGTGGGATCCTTGTGATGGATCAGTATGATGTGAATTGTAGTGAAAGCATAATGTTGAGTTTATGTTGTTTATTTCCTTTTATAGCTTGCATGTTATACAACTTGGTTGAATCTTGCAATCCATCTAAAAGATACTAATTAATAACAATGAAATCTATCATGTAGTTGCCCTGGCCATAGATCCATCATCGTCAGGATTTGGTGATGGTGAAACAGGTTCTCCTGCGGGTTAACCCGGAGTGCATATTTTTGAATATGCAAGGTTTCTCCTAGCCTCAAATAGAGAGGGAAACGAGTGCGACTACGGTTGCAAACTCAGATATGTGATGAGCATGGTGAATAGGCCCATGGCTCCGGATATGTGATATGATGAGCATGAATGTGTTCATGGCTCCGAGCACGGTGATCAGGCCCGTGGCTCAGTTTTACTAGCGTCGTGACCTGTACCAAGGTGGGCTAGAGGAAGGGTAGCCTGAGGAGCTGACCCTGTGGCTTAAGACCACTTGAGCACGAGACTGCGATCCTGCATTGTTTCTCGTGTACTGACCACGAGGGGTGAGGTCGTGGATTCCGGATCTTCCATTGACCTTGTATGGCACTGGTTATGGGTTTCACAGTCAAAGGTTGGATTTGAACGGTACAATTCACTTCCTCAGGGCATAATAAAACGTAATCCATCTGTTTAGTACTTACTGCTTAAGACAAACACGAAACATTGGTTGAGGCCTTGTTTGTGTAGATACTCTCTTTATATCTTGCAGTTACTTATATGTTATTCAATGGTAGTAGAACTTGGATATCTTGTCTTGTTAATCATGTTTCACATATAATACTTGAAGCTTAGATAGATTTATTTCATACGACTGCTCTTGCTATACTTCTCATCAGTTAACTGCTTTAAGCATATTTTCATTTGAGGTTTTGTAGTTTGGGCGGGGAGTTATGTTTCCCGCTGGGACAATGTGCAATTGTCTCACTCCGCTGGTTTACACCCTTTTCAGGTGGTCGAGCTAGACATGGTGGTGGTCGCAGAGTTGCGTCTGAGCAGCAAGAAGAGCAGTAGAAGGCAAGCGATGGATATGCTGTTGTTTTGGATGTTTTGTGATAGAGTCTAGAGTCATCCGTGTACTCTCAGGCCCTTGGCGATGTTTTGACGTTGTTTCACGATGTACGGCTGTAGATGTTTTGTATATCCTACTGTTGGACGGATGTGTGCTTCTATGTATATAAATAAGTGATGAACTCATGTGATGACAAGACAACTGTTGCTCTAAGCTGTGGACATGTAACATGCTTGTATATATGTGTGTAACCTGTTTTCTTGCAGGATGTGGACTGGAATGTAATAGTTTCTCAGTTTATCAGTTCTTCCGCAATCAGGTTTTAATTAACCCGTGTTTTTGATAATCTGTGGTTATGGTGATTTCCGCACGTTTTCACGTAACACCTCGCTGTCTGTGTGATAGTGGGATGTGTTACCACAAGTTTTGGTATCATAGATTTAGGTTCGCTGAGTCTACACGGATCTAGGACTAGGTTGTGTCTTGTAACATCCCTGACCTGGGTTATAACCTAACCCTGGAAGTTTTGCCTAAATATGTAATTATATACTTGTGAATATTCCCTGGCATGTAATTTAGTTCCTCATGAACATATACTTTCAATTTTTTCTCCTTTTTAAACAAAGTTGTAGCATTGTGTTGTATGCAGGGACCTATGTGAAAATTACCCAGTTTAAGGGTTCAACTTGCAAATTCACAAGGTTAAGATGTTCCTCTGATGTTGAAACATCATGAAGATGTTTATGATGAAGTTTGAAGGATTTCCCAAGCTTGAGCACCAAGGTGCAACTGTGGAAGCAATCCTTATGTTTGAAAACCCTAATTTGGAGTAAAATGCAATTTACCCAAATTGAGGGGTGTAACTTGTAATTTTCACCTTCTAGAGCATCTTTTATAACTCTTGTCATCATTTAGAGTAGAAATGATGAAAGGGGCACATGAATGAATAATCAGATGAGAAAAATGATCTTTGTGATAAAAATCACCTAAAATGGCTTTGGAAACCTTTCATGTATGTACCCTAGTTGAAAGTTAGCTTTCTTTACCCTTAGATCTTGAGATTTCATTAGCTTTTCATAAGCTTAGATGAGTGTGGACGTGACCTTGAGCAAGGAGGGACTTAGATGTAAATTTCCATACTTTAGAGGTCCTTATGGTGTAAAAAGGGCTAAAGTATATAAGCTTTTTCCTTGCAAATGAGTGAACGGATCCTTCATTTCCTTCACTTCTCCTCTTCCTTCTCAAACGACCAAGGATAGCTCTGGAGATCAGGGGGACGACCAACCTGTTCTAGGTAAGAGACCACCACCTTCTAGCTTGAATTCATGGAGGAATTCATCCTTTAAGGTTGGTTTTGTGGATAGCTTACTTAGTCTTCTTGTTTTAGCCGACCAATCCTACCTTTCCTTGGAGGAATCACCTCTGGCCGACTTGTGGAAGTTCAAGGACGCCATTAAAGCTTGGATCTTGGAGGTTTGGAGCTTTAGGAACAACCTTTAGGCGGGTTTTATAACTCTAAACTCTTTGCTTTATATGCATACTTTGTTCTTGCAAAATTAGCATGTTAGTTCTTCTTCTACCTCCCTTCTTCCTTGCATTTTTGCAAGCAAAATGGTGGGAGAACCGACCTTGACAGAGGTTGAAGATGAGGGGCGTGAATCCCTATGTTACTTTATCAAACGACCTTGGACCCTTTTGGTCCAAACGGTTGCAAACCGTTTGGGGTCAAATGGTTTCAAACCGTTTGCCCTCAAACGGTCTTGCAAGACCGTTTGGATTGAAACGGTCTCAAGACCATTTGATATGGTTGACCAAGGGACGACCATTTGAGGGTCTGTTGGTTATATATTGAATTTCATTCCTTCAAAGAATCAAAGTTTAATTCTTAACCAATTGAGAGTTGAAGGCACTTCAACATCCAAACCCTAATCGGGTCAAAATTGTTGTTTTAAAACATAGATCTTGTTGAGTTTTGGGTTGAAGGAACCAAACGGTCTCAAGACCGTTTGGGGATTCCTCCAAACGGTCTCAAGACCGTTTGGGCACAACCCAAGACCGTTTGAAGGTCTAGGGTTGAGATAATCTAATGGTTTGAAGGTCCAATTGTAATAAGTTGATGAAATTGATAAAAATGCTGATTTTTGACCTAATTGGAGTTCAACCCTAATCTAAACGACTTGGTTAAGGGTCAAACTTTGGGCAAACGGTCTCAAGACCGTTTGGATGATGTCCAAACGACCTCAAGACCGTTTGGGCCAAGTTTGGGCCCAATTGGAGGTCAATTTATAGGTTCAACCTTGAATTGATTCACATTGTTGAATATTGATGACCATCCGATTTGAAACCCAAATTGAGAAGGATTTAACCCTAATTGGCTTTCAATTGAGGGTCAATTTATGCCCAATTGATTAAGGCTAACCCTAATTGACTCAATTTATAAGTGGTTAACATGTCTTTGGCCAATTGAGGGCTTCAACATACATATCCATGAACAATTGTAACTTTTGAACCACTTTGGAGGTCCAAACGGTTTGAGCCCATTTGGACCAAACGGTCTCAAGACCGTTTGGATCCAAATGGTCTCAAGACCGTTTGAGGACAAACGATCTCAAGACCGTTTGGGCCAAACGGTCTCAAGACCGTTTGGGCCAAACGGTCTCAAGACCGTTTGGGCTCAAACGATCTCAGGGTCGTTTGGACCAATCGATCTCAAGTCGTTTTGATCAAACAGTTTCAAACTGATTGAGCTTCAAACGGTTTGGAAAGTCAACCCTTATAAACGGTCAACACATCCAAACGGTCTCAAGACCGTTTGAGGTCAAACGATATCAAGACCGTTTGAAACCAAACGGTCTCAAGACCGCTTGGTGGTTGAAGGTTGAAACCGTTTGAAGGTTGAAACCGTTTGAAGGTGTTCAAGGTGGTTTGTACTTAATCAATTGATGATGTAATTGGTTCAATGATGATCTAATCTAAACCCTAATGGTAACCTAGGTCATTAAGGGACTAATTGATTAATGAGTTGACCCATGATGGTCATCATGAGGCAAATTACCAAAATACCCTTGAGGGGTTTAATGGAGTGAAACCTTGTTCTAATCAAACCCTAACCACATGATAGTGATGTTTTGGCTTATATTACTCAATGAGGACTTAACCCAACCTGATCTAGAGTGGTGTTATCACCATCTACTAGTGAGAGGAGAGAGAAGGTATCCTAAGAGGGAGAAAGTACCCTTTTATGGTGGAAACTCAAGTAAGATACTTTTAATACACATGAATGTGCATGATTAAGGAATGATCCACCTATGTGAGATCATGGAAACCATAATTATGATGTCTAATAAATCTTAATCTTATTTAAGAGCTTTAATGATGATGTTTCTCTTACATGATGATGTAATGATTATAATTCACCATGAGGTGAATAGTAAACCCTAATTCTAGGGTGATGATATGAAAGATGAATAGTAAACCCTGATTGATGAATTGTTTACTATTATCAGTTGAATTAATCTTGCAGGTTGTTATGAGATGATGATCATATCCAGGTATGGATTACAATACTATATTCATTGAAAGCATGTCTTAAGCTTTATGAATAAGTGAGATATCTTGATGCACTGCTAGTGACATCTATTGAGATTTATGGGCTGAAGAGCCATAAATACCATCAAGGTCATGCTTAACAGATGACTTGTGATGAGATGATTGAGAACTGATGATTGAAAAGAGTTAGGCTTGCTACATTTTAGTATTCTCATTTATAGCAGTTATGCTAATGTTATTGTTTGAAAAACAATGTATTATGTTAAAAGAATACTGAATGTACCTAACTAAATCAAGTGTAATGTAGAGCCCTGATCATAGATCCATCATTGTCAGAGTCTAAATGATGGTGAAACAGGTTTTCCCAAGGGAACTCCTGGATCACATACTTTTGAGTATGTGGGGTATATGGATGTGTAGAACCTTACATCCTAGTGTAGGAATTGATGTAGATTTTTATAGTCCGTCATACCTTCACTACAGATCCCAAAATAGGTGAGATGTATCACTATTCTCCCAAAGTAAACACAAACACCGTATCGGTGAAAGATAAACAAGAAATCTTCCGATGACGAAGAGAGTACAGAATGCCACTGTAACTCTAAAAACATAGCGAAGGTCCAGTTTACCCTGGTGAGCTATAAATAGCAGACGTCCCTCCAGATGTCCTGCAAACAATCCTCTAACTGACTGAGGAAGATGAGGTCATAAGAATCCAAATCTTTTAATGACCTATGTATGATACTGATGTGACTTCTTAGCGATCAGTTGGAGTATGAGTGGTATGCCTCATCTCCACAGGGCATAATAATGTTTGAAAAACATAATCAACAACGTAGTATATATGTTAGAATTAACTACGAGTTACTTGATTGATGTTACACTGAATAAAGTATAGGTTCTTCATGTTTCATAAATGTTGAACTCTTTCTTGTCATCAAAACTGCTATTGAATACTTTGAGAGCTTTTACTGCTTAAGTTATTCTTTGTTTTGCTTATAAAGCTTCTAGTGGAGAGTTATAACTCTCGCTGGGGCAATTATGTATAATTGTCTCACCCCGTAGACTTCAACTTTTTAGGTGGTCGTCGAAGACGGAGGAACAAGAATACAGGTGACCAATCCCAGCAACAGCAGCACCAGGAGAAGCAGTAAATCTCAGGTGGAGATTCAGCCTGCTATATGGTGTAGTGAGAGTTAGTCCTATGTGTCCTCTGTACTCTTAGGTCTTGGAGTGTTTTGGTTATGAGTTCTTGAGATTTTGTACCATGTTGTATATAATTACTCATAAAGTAATTTGACAGAGATGTATACAGTTTAAATCCTTTTTCTATGGAAAAGGTTTTTGGTTTCAAGCTCTTATCTCGGAAAGTTTTAATTTCCCGTGATTTTCGTCTTCCTCTGATTATCGATTGCTTCCGCTTATGTTTAAATCATGATTATATCGTGGTTTGGAGATCGGAGCCCACAATTAAGTGGTATCAGAGCTCTAGGTTCGCCGAGTTTACAGAGGCATAAGACTTAGGAAGTCGAGTCTATCTTTAGTATTCCTTCCTTATCTAATAGAATCTTCTGCTCCTCAGGAGAAGAAGATACATAAGAATGTCAGAGCCACATGATGAGAATGTGGTATAAAGTAGTGCTAGTGCACCTCAAGGCGGTGCAGGAGTACCAGAGATAGAACAGCCTGTACCAGAACAACCCAGACAGCCACCCCAGTTCGACCCATCCGACATGGGTAACCCAATAGTTCAGACAATGTTCGGGCAGTTTATGACTGCCATGACACATATAACCGACAGGATGCCTATGCCTGTACCCAGGGCACCTGTCCAACCAGAAGGTCAAGGTATCGGGAAGACGTTCGAGCGACTATGTCGTGTCGGAGCTACCGAGTACCTTGGGACTGCTGACCCCGCAGATGCTGATCTGTGGTTGATGGAGCTGGAGAAGGCTTTCAGGATCCTTAATATCCCTGAAGCTGAGAAGGTCAGACATGCTGTCTATCTTCTCAAAGGAAGCGCTGGTCATTGGTGGACAATGGAAGAGCAGAAGAGACCTGGAATGGAGATCTCGTGGGAAGATTTTCGGCGGGAATTTGTACATAGATATTTCCCAAAGACCTTCCTAGATGAGAATATCTCTCAGTTTGAGAGACTGAGACAGGGCATGATGAACATTAGCGAGTATGAAGCTAAGTTCATGGAGTTATTGCGGTTTTGTCCGCACATGGCTGCCACAGAAGAAGAAAGAATCAGGAGGTTCGAAAGGGGTTTGAATGCTGACATGAGTACCCCTGTGTCTGCCTTAGAAAACCGAGAAAGATTCTCTACCTTCGTTGAGTCAGTCCGAAGGATAGAGAGATCTGTGGTTGAGAAGAGGCAAACTCAGAAAAGATATCCACAGTTCCAGGGTTCTTCATCTAGGGACTTTAAGAAGCCTAGATCCTCTGCACCTAACACTCCACCACCTAGATCTAGTTCTCAGACTCCGTGGTATCCAAGTAGAGGTAGAGGACGAGGACAACCACCTAGGGAGACTCAGAGTTCTGCATCAATGCCCGCTACTGGACCACCAAGACCACAAGAGAGAAGCTGCTACAACTGTGGTAAGGTGGGACATTTGATGAAGGACTTCCGATCTAAGCTTGTCAGTGTGACACAGCCTCCGAGACAAGGTCAACAGGGATCACAGAGAGGGCAATCTCAAGGAGCAGCTCGAGGACGCGGGCAAGCGTCTCAAGCTGGATCATCAGCACCACCTCAACAACAGGCTACAACGAGGTTCTATGCTATGAACCCACCAGAGGCAGTGGTTGATCCACAAGTGGTGATAGGTCAGATGGAACTTTTATATTCTGATATGTCTAAATCTTGTGTAGTATCTGTTTTGATTGACCCGGGTGCTATACACTCTTTCATCACTCGAAGAGTGATTCGTAACTGCAATATGACAGCTAGTCATAGGGCAGATAGGTTGTTGTTGGAGACTCCGTTGAGTGGGTCTGCTGTTTTGCAGGAGGTATGCTCCCCCTGCATCCTCTTCTTTTCTAAACATCGCATTCAAGTGGACCTTATACCGCTTGATATGCAAGGATTTGATGTAATCCTAGGGATGGATACCTTGGAAAGGTATCGAGTTGTCTTGGATTGTGAGTCCAAGTTGGCAGTGTTTGCTGATGAAAGCAACACATGGATCTTTCAAGGAGAAAGAAAGATTCTGCCCACCTGTCTTGTATCAGCTATGGTTGCTGATAAGTTGATGAGGCAAGGATGTTATGCATTCTTAGCCCATGTGGTAGATGTTACCAAGGAGAGTCCCAACCCTACTGAAGTTCCTATAGTCAGGGAATTCGAGGATGTGTTTCTTGAAGAACTTCCTGGTATACCACCACCTCGGGAGATTGATTTTGAAATCAATTTGGTCCCAGATACGAAACCCATAGCCCAGACTCCGTATAGGATGGCGCCTGCCGAGATGGCAGAACTCAAGAAACAACTTCAAGAGTTACTTGAGAAGGGTTTCATCCGGCCGAGTACCTCACCTTGGGGTGCCCCGGTTTTGTTTGTTAAAAAGAAAGATGGATCAATGCGGTTGTGCATTGACTATAGACAACTCAATAAAGTAACAATAAAGAACAAGTATCCTTTGCCGAGGATGGATAATCTTTTTGACCAGTTGCGTGGTGCAACAGTCTTCTCCAAGATAGACTTAAGGTCTGGATATCATCAACTCCGCATTAAGGACAGTGACATATCCAAGTCAGCCTTTAGGACAAGATATGGTCACTATGAGTTCACGGTTATGTCGTTTGGACTAACCAATGCACCAGCTGCATTCATGGAACTCATGAATAGAGTCTTTCGACCCTTCCTTGATCAGTGTGCTGTCGTCTTCATAGATGACATCCTGATTTATAGTAAAGATGCTCAACAGCATGAGCAGCATCTTCGCCAAACTTTGACTTTGCTAAGAGAACATAAGCTATATGCTAAGTTTAGCAAATGTGAATTCTAGTTATCTGAAGTGTCTTTTATTGGACATGTGGTATCTGCCTCGGGAATTCGTGTTGACCCTGCAAAGGTAGAATCTATTCTACAGTGGGAACAACCAAAGACACCGACGGAGATTAGAAGTTTCCTGGGAGTAGCTGGTTATTATCAAAAGTTTATTAAGAATTTCAGTTCTATAGCCTTACCTTTGACCAAGTTAACCCGGAAAGATGTTCCTTTTGCCTGGAGTGATAAGTGTCAACAGTCTTTTCAACTGTTGAAGGAGAGGTTGACAAGTGCACCTGTTATTGTACTACCTGAGTAAGGAAAAGAATATATAGTCTTCTGTGATGCCTCCAAGAATGGACTTGGATGTGTTTTGATGCAGGATAAACAAGTGATTTCTTTTGCTTCCCGACATCTTAAGAAACACGAGGAGAATTATCCGACACACGATCTGGAGTTAGCTGTTGTGGTCCATGCCTTGAAGATCTGGAGACATTATCTCTACGGAGAAACCTTCTAGATTTTCACATACCACAAGAACCTTAAGTATATCTTCTCTCAGCATGAGCTTAACATGAGGCAACGTCACTGGATGGAGTTAATCAAGGACTACGATTGTAAAATTGATTACCATCCGGGCAAGGCCAATGTGGTTGCAGATGCCTTGAGTAGGAAATCAGCAACATCAACCATGGATAGAGCACAACTAAGTTCCCTAGTATGCTCTAGGAGAGATATGTTTATCTCTTTAAGACAGGACAATGTGCAGTTGAAGGTGTCATTGTTAGCTGGTTTGTTAGCTGAGATGCACATTAAACCTACTCTAAGAGAGCAGATAAAGGAGGCACAACAAGTAGATGATGCAGTTCAACAGATTAGATCTGAGTTTGGTGACGAGAAGTGAGAAGGTTTTCATGAGTCAGATGACCAGGTGGCATGCTATCATGGGAGGATGATAGTGCCAGATGTAGATAACCTAAGGAAGATAGTTCTGGAGGAAGCTCATTCTTCAATGTATGCTATGCATCCATGGAGCACCAAGATGTATCGAAACTTGAAAGATATGTATTGGTGGCCTGGGATGAAGAAGGATGTAGCTGAGTTTGTTCTGAGGTGTCCTGTGTGTCAGCAGGTCAAGACTAAGCACCAGAAACCTGCAGGAACAATGCAGCCTTTACCCATACCACAATGGAAATGGGACCATGTGACCATGGACTTTGTTGTTGGCCTACCCACGACAAATAAAGGACATGATTCCATTTGGGTAGTTGTTGATAGGTTGACTAAGACATCACATTTCCTACCTGTCAAAACAACCTATTCTGCTGAAAGGTTATCCCAGTTGTATGTTCAGGAGATAGTGCGTTTGCACGGAGTTCCTGTCACTATAGTTTCTGACAGAGGTCCCCAGTTTACAAGTCGCTTTTGGGAGCAGTTACACAGAGCCCTAGGCACCAAGTTAAGGTTTAGTACAACCTTTCACCCACAGACTGATGGACAGTCGGAAAGGACTATACAGACCTTGGAATATCTGTTGAGAGCATGTGTTCTCCAATTTACCGGAAGTTGGGATCTACATCTGAACTTGATAGAGTTTGCCAATAACAATAGCTATCAGCATAGCATTGATATGGTACCATATGAAGCCTTATATGGTAGACGTTGTAGATCACCCTTGTGTTGGTATGAGACTGGTGAGCACCAGTTGTTAGGTCCTGATCTTGTGCAGCAAACTACGGAGAAGATTAAAGTTATACAACAACAACTTAAGATTGCACAGGATAGGCAGAAGTCGTATGCTGATAAACGTCGTAGACCTCTAGAGTTCCAGGTTGGAGACAGAGTATATCTTAAGGTCTCACCTTGGAAAGGAGTCCTTCGTTTTGGAAGGAAAGGGAAGTTAGCTCCTAGATTTATGCGACCTTATCTAATTGTTGAAAGAGTTGGAAAGGTGGCCTATAGACTAGAGTTACCTCAGGAGTTGCAGAAGCTACACCCTGTGTTTCACATTTCCATGCTGAGGAAATGTCACCCAGATACCGAGTCAGTTCTACAACCTATGGAAGTAGAATCGAATGAAGATATAACATATGAGGAGGGACCAGTGTCAATCCTTGATAACAGAACTAAAAAGTTAAAGAAGAAAGATATAAGTCTTCTGAAAGTCCTCTGGAACCATCGTGGTGTTGAAGAAGACACTTGGGAACTAGAGGATGAGATGAGAAGGAAATACCCTGCTCTCTTCTCTTAATACGCCTTATCGATTTCGGGGACGAAATCCTAGTGAAGGGGTGGATAATTTGTAACATCCCTGGCCTGGGTTATAACCTAACCCTGGAAGTTTTGCCTAAATATGTAATTATATACTTGTGAATATTCCCTGGCATGTAATTAAGTTCCTCAGGAACATATACTTTCAATTTTTTCTCCTTTTTAAACAAAGTTGTAGCATTGTGTTGTATGCAGGGACCTATGTGCAAATTACCCAGTTTAAGGGTTCAACTTGCAAATTCACAAGGTTAAGATGTTCCTCTGATGTTGAAATATCATGAAGATGTTTATGATGAAGTTTGAAGGATTTCCCAAGCTTGAGCACCAAGGTGCAGGTGTGGAAGCAATCCTTATGTTTGAAAACCCTAATTTGGAGTAAAATGCAATTTACCCAAATTGAGGGGTGTAACTTGTAATTTTCACCTTCTTGAGCATCTTTTATAACTCTTGTCATCATTTAGAGTAGAAATGATGAAAGGGGCACATCAATGAATAATCAGATGAGGAAAATGATCTTTGTGATAAAAATCACCTAAAATGGGTATGGAAACCTTTCATGTATGTACCCTAGTTGAAAGTTGGCTTTCTTTACCCTTAGATCTTGAGATTTCATTAGCTTTGCATAAGCTTAAATGAGTGTGGACGTGCCCTTGAGCAAGGAGGGACTTAGATGTAAATTTCCATACTTTAGAGGTCCTTATGGTGTAAAAAGGGCTAAAGTATATAAGCTTTTTCCTTGCAAATGAGTGAACGGATCCTTCATTTCCTTCACTTCTCCTCTTCCTTCTCAAACGACCAAGGATAGCTCTGGAGCTCAGGGGGACGACCAACCTGTTCTAGGTAAGAGAACACCACATTCTAGCTCGAATTCATGGAGGAATTCATCCTTTAAGGTTGGTTTTGTGGATAGCTTACTTAGTCTTCTTGTTTTAGCCGACCAATCCTACCTTTCCTTGGAGGAATCACCTCTGGCCGACTTGTGGAAGTTCAAGGAAGCCATTACATCTTGGAGCTTGGAGGTTTGGAGCTCTAGGAACAACCTTTAGGCGGGTTTTATAACTCTAAACTCTTTGCTTTATATGCATACTTTGTTCTTGCAAAATTAGCATGTTAGTTCTTCTTCTACCTCCCTTCTTCCTTGCATTTTTGCAAGCAAAACGGTGGGAGGACCGACCTTGACAGAGGTTGAAGATGAGGGGCGTGAATCCCTATGTTACTTTATCAAACGACCTTGGACCCTTTTGGTCCAAACGGTTGCAAACCGTTTGGGGTCAAACGGTTTCAAACCGTTTGCCCTCAAACGGTCTTGCAAGACCGTTTGGATTGAAACGGTCTCAAGACCGTTTGATAGGGTTGACCAAGGGACGACCGTTTAAGGGTCTGTTGGTTATATATTGAATTTCATTACTGCAAAGAATCAAAGTTTAATTCTTAACAAATTGAGAGTTGAAGGCACTTCAACATCCAAACCCTAATCGGGTCAAAATTGTTGTTTTAAAACATAGATCTTGTTGAGTTTTGGGTTGAAGGACCCAAACGGTCTCAAGACCGTTTGGGGATTCCTCCAAACGGTCTAAAGACCGTTTGGGCACAACCCAAGACCGTTTGAAGGTCTAGGGTTGAGATAATCTAATGGTTTGGAGGTCCAATTGTAATAAGTTGATGAAATTGATAAAAATGCTGATTTTTGACCTAATTGGAGTTCAACCCTAATCTAAACGACTTGGTTAAGGGTCCAACTTTGGGCAAACGGTCTCAAGACCGTTTGGATGATGTCCAAACGACCTCAAGACCGTTTGGGCCAAGTTTGGGCCCAATTGGAGGTCAATTTATAGGTTCAACCTTGAATTGATTCACATTGTTGAATATTGATGACCATCCGATTTGAAACCCAAATTGAGAAGGATTTAACCCTAATTGGCTTTCAATTGAGGGTCAATTGATGCCCAATTGATTAAGGCTAACCCTAATTGACTCAATTTATAAGTGGTTAACATGGCTTTGGCCAATTGAGGGCTTCAACATACATATCCATGAACAATTGTAACTTTTGAACCACTTTGGAGGTCCAAACGGTTTGAGTCCATTTGGACCAAACGGTCTCAAGACCGTTTGGATCCAAACGGTCTCAAGACCGTTTGGGCTCAAACACTCTCAGGGTCGTTTGGACCAATCGATCTCAAGTCGTTTTGATCAAACGGTTTCAAACCGATTGAGCTTCAAACGGTTTGGAAAGTCAACCCTTCTAAACGGTCAACACATCCAAACAGTCTCAAGACCGTTTGAGGTCAAACGGTCTCAAGACCGTTTGAAACCAAATGGTCTCAAGACCGTTTGGTGGTTGAAGGTTGAAACCGTTTGAAGGTTGAAACCGTTTGAAGGTGTTCAAGGTGGTTTGTACTTAATCAATTGATGATGTAATTGGTTCAATGATGATCTAATCTAAACCCTAATGGTAACCTAGGTCATTAAGGGACTAAGTGACTAATGAGTTGACCCATGATGGTGATCATGAGGCAAATTACCAAAATACCCTTGAGGGGTTTAATGGAGTGAAACCTTGTTCTAATCAAACCCTAATCACATGATAGTGATGTTTTGGCTTATATTAGTCAATGAGGACTTAACCCAACCTGATCTAGAGTGGTGTTATCACCATCTACTAGTGAGAGGAGAGAGAAGGTATCCTAAGAGGGAGAAAGTACCCTTTTATGGTGGAAACTCAAGTAAGATACTTTTAATACACATGAATGTGCATGATTAAGGAATGATCCACCTATGTGAGATCATGGAAACCCTAATTATGATGTCTAATGAATCTTAATCTTATTTAAGAGCTTTAATGATGATGTTTCTCTTACATGATGATGTAATGATTATAATTCACCATGAGGTGAATAGTAAACCCTAATTCTAGGGTGATGATATGAAAGATGAATAGTAAACCCTGATTGATGAATTGTTTACTATTATCAGTTGAATTAATCTTGCAGGTTGTCATGAGATGATGATCATATCCAGGTATGGATTACAATACTATATTCATTGAAATCATGTGTTAAGCTTTATGAATAAGTGAGATATCTTGATGCACTGCTAGTGACATCTATTGAGATTTATGGGCTGAAGAGCCATAAATACCATCAAGGTCATGCTTAACAGATGACTTGTGATGAAATGATTAAGAACTGATGATTGAAAAGAGTTAGGCTTGCTACATTTTAGTATTCTCATTTATAGCTGTTATGCTAATGTTATTGTTTGAAAAACAATGTATGATGTTAAAAGAATACTGAATGTACCTAACTAAATCAAGTGTAATGTAGAGCCCTGATCATAGATCCATCATTGTCAGAGTCTAAATGATGGTGAAACAGGTTTTCCCAAGGGAACTCCTGGATCACATACTTTTGAGTATGTGGGGTATATGGATGTGTAGAACCTTACATCCTAGTGTAGGAATAGATGTAGATTTTTATAGTCTGTCATACCTTCACTACAGATCCCAAAATAGGTGAGATGTATCACTATTCTCCCAAAGTAAACACAAACACCGTATCGGTGAAAGATAAACAAGAAATCTTCCGATGATGAAGAGAGTACAGAATGCCACTGTAACTCTAAAAACATAGCGAAGGTCCAGTTTACCTTGGTGAGCTATAAATAGCAGACGTCCCGCCAGATGTCCTGCAAACAATCCTCTAACTGACTGAGGAAGATGAGGTCATAAGAATCCAGCTCTTTTAATGACCTATGTATGATACTGATGTGACTTCTTAGCGATCAATTGGAGTATGAGTGGTATGCCTCATCTCCACATGGCATAATAATGTTTGAAAAACATAATCAATAGCGTAGTATATCTGTTAGAATTAACTACGAGTTACTTGATTGATGTTACACTGAATAAAGTATAGGTTCTTCATGTTTCATTAATGTTGAACTCTTGCTTGTCATCAAAACTGCTATTGAATACTTTGAGAGCTTTTAGTGCTTAAGTTATTCTTTATTTTTCTTATAAAGCTTCTAGTGGAGAGTTATAACTCTCGCTGGGGCAATTATGTATAATTGTCTCACCCCGTAGACTTCAACTTTTTAGGTGGTCGTCGAAGACGGAGGAACAAGAATACATGTGACCAATCCCAGCAACAGCAGCACCAGGAGCAGCAGTAAATCTCAGGTGGAGATTCAGCCTGCTATATGGTGTTGTTAGAGTCAGTCCTATGTGTCCTCTGTACTCTCAGGTCTTAGAGTGTTTTGGTTATGAGTTCTTGAGATTTTGTACCATGTTGTATATAATTACTCAAGAAGTAATTTGACAGAGATGTATACAATTTAAATCCTTTTTCTATGGAAAAGGTTTGTGGTTTCAAGCTCTTATCTCGAAAAGTTTTAATTTCCCGTGATTTTCGTCTTCCGCTGATTATTGATTGCTTCCGCTTAAGTTTAAATCGTGATTATATCGTGGTTTGGAGATCAGAGCCCACATGTATGTTCTTATGCGTTCTCCAGATTTTCTCACGATCGTTTTCTGCCCTCAGCAGAAGAAAAGACAAGATGTCTGGAAACCATGAAGAACTCGCTGCTGAGCACAACGATGTTGCATCTATTGATGGAGCAGTAGGCCAGGCACATGAAGATCGGGTGCATGAGGTCCCCCAACCTGACCCAGCCATTCTTGAGCATCCTTCCTACCAACATATTTTGGGGCAGATGATAGCTATGATGAATCTCATGGTTGAGCGATTTCCAGTGCCTACTACGAGAGAACATGCTCCCCATGGTGAATCATCGGGTATTGGGAAGACCTTTGAGCGGCTTCGCCGAGTCGGAGCTTCAGATTATGCTGGAACGGATGATCCAGCAGATGCGGATCTGTGGCTGACAAGTCTTGAGAAAGCTTTCCGGATCCTCGACATCCCCGAAGCAGACAAAGTAAAGCATGCTGTCTACCTTCTGAAAGGTAGTGCTGGTCACTGGTGGACCATCGAGGAAGAGAAGCGGCCTGGTGAGTTGATCAGACACCATCCAAGACCAGAGGTGAAGACCGCGCAAGGTGTGAGGTACTGTCTCCGAGCATGCATCGGGATAAGGTATGCATCCACAAACCATCTTTCCTATTCTATAGACGTTGACGTGATTCCTCTTGTTATGGGTTTTGGGGAGAAATTTTTTTGTTTCCGCTGCTTCTCTGCCTCCTCTAAAACCCAACAAGAGGATCAATTCAATTTTATGATTCAACATTTGATCATATTTTTCCCTCTCAAGTATAACTTACTTACTTCTACTAACATGTTGTATGATATATGTTGTATTTTTTATGCAATTTACTCTTTTTTATATGATACATGTTTTATCTATTTGATTAACATATACAATTAACTCTTTACACTGCTGATATTCTAGAGAGACTTCCAGCTTTTTGTCGAGAGGGTCGAAATATTTGATTGACACGAGTGCCTTTACTGTGCTACACAGTAGTAGAGTGGCACTTCCTTGACAGAGTATTTGGACAATTTAGATTTGTTCAAGTACAACCTACTCTAGAGTTGCCACACCTTAGTACGATAGATGGGAGGCGTCATGCGGCTGAGGACTGGTTGCATCATTATAGGAGGGAGGTGCAACTGTGGAACAACATGCGTGAGATCTTAGACCCCCTTCCACCAGTAGAGACAGTCTTCAGTCCACAGGCACACTACATATGGTATCATCCCTAGTACGTACTGCCCCCTCCAGCTCAACTTCTGACTACATACTACCCACAAATTTATCATCAACAACAATTTGTGAGTATCATTTATATTTCTTTTACAAATTATTATTATTTATTTTATTATTTGTAATATATGCAATTGGTCTTTATTATTTGTACATACTTTGTTTGAATAGGTGGAATCACATGTGTGGATCTGAGCGACTTTACAACATGCCCCTATACAGATCAGAGATGACATCTATGGCATCCAGGGGACATACTTTGACAGTCTTCCTGACTATGCTTGCTCGTATAATCCCATATCCACTCATACCACATCCCCTGAGCCCACTCGTACTCCTACTCCTGTGCTTGCTGCTGATCCCACTCCCACTTCCACTTCTCAGTTCATGGCATGGGGACCGACATGGTCATACTTTTTAGGAGCTGGTTCATTTTCTTCATACATCACCCTACCTCCACCAACATCCTATTATGGAACATGTTCTTCTTCTGTTCCATACACTCCACTCCCACCACCAGTTATTCATGACAGTCGACCACCATCTTATGTCACATACTCACCGACTCTATTTGATTTCTCAGGATGCACCCCACCTGATGCTCCACATCCTAGTATTCAGAGACCCCTCACCCCACCTCTAGCTTTTCATTACTTCCATGGTCCTCATCATCTTACTGATACACAGTTGTCCCCCATTGAGGCATCTCCAGATGACTTCGGTACTCAGGAGCTAGATGTATAGGGAGGTGGGCGAGGATGTCGTGGGCGTGGAGGACGTGCTTAGATTTTCATAGTTTTATACATATTGTGTAGTGTTGTATATATGTCATTGTTCATGCATTTATTTTGCTTGTATGTGGATCTATCATATTATGATATCATATTGATTTATTTTGGATCTATTAGATTGTTCTGTTTTGTATTATTTTCTTGTCAAGTTGGTTCATGTTTTAACCTTATTTTTAATGATTTCTCATTTTTTTAGATCAATTTCTTCTTATATAATCAATTAGGAACCAACTAGTGTTGGTTGCGATACCACTTCTATAATCCATATGCATGTTTAGAGCTATTGAAATGAACAAATTTATAATAATTTGTTATATTATAGACATTCAAATACAAGTGAAAGAATAGTAAATGTGCAAATATAATCAACGTTGTTAATATACAAACAATATGCATTAAAGAATAATAATGAATGCAATTTTTTTTATAAAACAACAATATACGTCCTGCTTGGGGATGTATTGCTCAATACATCCCCATGTGGGATGCATTGCTTCAATGCGTCACAGTCCTACTGCAGGACAATGCGTCCAGCGTCAGGATGCATTGTTATGCGGTAGCACCAATGCGTCTCGCCCCGAGACGCATTGATCTGTCGCAGAGCAATGCGTCTTGACCCTAGACGCATTGCCCTTCGGTGGGACCAATGCGTCCCCGTTCTGGACGTATTGTTTTGTGAGAAAGCAATACGTCTCTATAGAGGACGCATTGCTCCAAAATTTGCCATTTTGAGAATTAAGTTCAAGAATGTTCTATTCTCGGAATTAAAATAGCCCATTTTGATTTTTTTTGCCTTCTAAGAATGAAGGTACAAAGCAACAGCATCAGCGGATATAGCTGGAACGAAAAGAAAGGAAACAACTGCACTACACTTTTAATGAGTGTAAACATTGTAACGTTGAGTTATCTACAAAATTAGGTGCAAGCACGACTGTATTCTATAGAGACGGGGGTTGCAAGAGTCTATTTTTTTCTGTTAAAGATGATCATCTATATTCACGTTAGTCCAACAGCAGCCAAATAACATCAACATCCAAAGGGACGTACAAGGTCAATCACAGCAGAAAACCCGGCGTTCAAATTTACTGTTGCAAGTTGTTCTTCTACTTACTGTTGTATTTCATTTTGACTTTATATTTAACCTAAAAAATCCAACTCTAACAAAATTAATTAGGTATTTCACAGTTAAGATTTAATGTAACACGCCGGGGCGTCCTAGGAACATAGAATTTAGACCCGAAAACCCACCCCCACCATCTCACCAACTTTGTAAGAGTCCCACCCAGCTACGAGAAAACTTGGATAAATTAAATGCTGCAGGAGTCCAACACTCTTATGAAACAGTCGGTCTAAATGAGTTATCTTGCTTACTCGAGTAGAATAAATTAAACGCACCCCACCATCTCACCAACTCAGCAAGACTTCAACCCAACTACAAGAAAACTTAGATAAATTAGATGTAGCAGGAGCACAACACAACACTCTTATGGAATCAATTGGACGAAACGAGTAATCATGCTTACTAGAGTAGAATAGTAGATATGTAATTTGTTCCGCACTCAAATTAAGACTTAGCCTCGTACCTTCCTTATACCCAATTCTATCCACCGAACAACTACCACAGTTCACACGGCAATGGAGCAATCTTGAAGCCAAAAACTAGCAAACATGCAGCGTTTGAACATCCGGCAACGGCAACAAGTCAACAACTCCAAGATGTAAGAGTTGAGGGAACAAAGCAACAGCAACATCAGATATAGCTGGAACGAAAAGAAAGGCCCTTTGAGAAAAAACCCGCCCATTGCCATCCCTAAGAAAGGGGCAGCTGCAATACATTAATAACAAGTGAGCGAACAGGGACGGGCAGTCGGCCAAAAAGCAGTTGGATGCTACTGGAGCAGCGACGCTCGTGAGAGAGTCCTGACCTCATCGGAGATTCTTCCTGCCTCGGACCCATTTCTTTCCTTCCTTCCTTCCGAACACTATAATATGCAGTGAAGTCGAGATAGATGTTATCTACAGGCAGACCCAGACGTCCTATTCTTAATCTTCTTGCCAACAAATATCAAAACCCCCACCTACTGACTTTTTACTATGGGCATGTTTTATCTGGATTTTTCCGTACTGACTTGTATTTTGAACTTTATTTCTGTAAATTTTATGAGAACCCCCTGACTTTTTACTATGGGCATATTTTATCTGGATTTTTCCATACTGAATTGTATTTTGAACTGTTTTGTAAATTTTATGTTTAGTTTGTAAGATTGGAAAAATGAGACTAATTTTGAGATTTTCATACATAATAAGAATCTCGTATTTTGATCTCTATTAAAATTCATCCAAACGTCAAAATCCAACATGGACAAGACAGCAGACACGAAAAATAATAAATCCCACATATACAAAATCCAACAAACCAAATATAAAATTTTATGTTACGGGATTTTAAAAATGTAACAATAACGTGGGGATGGACTATATACAAGATTTCTGGAAATCCTGTTAAACCTTATCGATTGCTAGCAGCGTCGGTGAGGAGCAGAGCAGAGATGACGAATCACAGTCCACCTTCCTCAATATATACCGGCCCGGTAGTTTCCAATGCAGGAATGCATTCACTATACTTTGTGAAGAAGACAGACGGATTTGGTTACGCTGCGTCACGACTTCTACGAAAAGGATAGAACTAACAATCCATTAATCACCAACAAAGTAACGTGGCACCCAACAGCGGAGGCGTCAGGTTACAGGAATCCCAAGACAACGGTTCTCCACACTCCGTCTAGATAACTATCAGTCAGCACATGCTATGAGGGAAACTGGAAAAGAGCGGGGGAGAAAGATAAAAAATCATTAGTTATTGGCCATTTCGAAAGAAAACATAATTAAATACCCCAACAGCGACAGGTGCAGGCATACCAGTATTCATACGTGGATACACATTTTATTATCGCGCCTCGCCAATTTTGCTCGATAGTGTTTGAAAAAACGATTGCATATTTCCATTCGTCGCTCATTGTCCCTCGCCGATAATTTATTGCACCAATTTCTCATGATGAGAAACGAGGGATCGGTTGATCGAACAAAAAAATAATATAAGATAAAAGTTGTTGGCATCTGCGCGTTTGACAAAGCGGGAAGTAGTGTTTGATTTGCCGTTCGTTAATGTTCATTCTGCCGGAACAATCTTCATTACTTTACCAAACAAATCATAAATATGGGAATAACATGATAATATTTATTTTAGGCCTAACACTATTGGTTAATTAGACCAGTATTATAACATAGATCAAACCAAACCGAACAAGTATTTTAGTAGTTTCAAGATGTGAAAAAGTCATAGTTCACCCAAGTTCCAGTAGTAGTAGGCAAGAATGTTGGGAGAAATAGAAGAAAGAGTAAGCTATATGACATAACCTAATCTTCGATTTTTTTGTTGTGTTATGAATTGGTGTAGTTGGGTTCAAGATTGTTGTTAGCATTCAACTATACAATCACCTACAGTAAAAACACGATGAGAAGTAGTGGAATAAACAAAATAGATAGAGGGATAAATAGATACATAGATAGATAGTTAGATAAATAGAGAGAGAGAGAGAGGCTTGATTTAAAAAACCATAAGATTCAAGGGGGTTGTTGGATCAAGAACATTAAAACACCATAAATCCCATAATATTATTTTAGAACTGAGGTGATCAAAGTAGCTAATCCAACTATGTATGTACTTTTCTCATTTTATCTCTATTACATTAGAACAAGTTGATGAGAATATTGTCACATATACATTCAACATATATTACAAACCACATAGTGATCTTGTCAATTTATATTTACAACATGTTCATGTACATAAAAACTATTATTACAAATTGTAAACCAAGAAGAGAGATTGTATTATTTTAACACCTTACTATTCCAACACTTTCTTTTCAACACTAAAGGACCTAGAATAGACATGAATCGAGACTAGATAAGTCTACACTAAATGCTCTTTGAACAACCTTGGTTGGTATCTATATGAAAATATTGTCTCCGTAGTCAATAGCAACATCTGAAAAATTGTTTAATAAAGTATGTATTATTGGGTCAATAAATGAAATTTAATAAAAAAGATAATTTGTATTTGATTAATTAATTAGATTATATCATGTATTATATTGCATTAAATAGGAATATTATGAATTGTAAAACATACTAGAACACTAAGAATAAAAATAAGTATTATATTTTTGGATCTATTTACTTAATTTATGTTATTTTATCAATACCCTGGACCCATATGAAGTGTACAACAACATGTAAAAGTATCACAACAAGCTACCATCTTATCCTACAAGACTTAGAGTTGATCTGAATTTTAAGTCTAGTATACTAGCTTCTTGACTTGTAATGGGGCTATCATGTCTGGTCACGATGGTTGTATTTAGCTAGGTGGATAAATTAGACTCCTCTTCTAAATATGGGCACACAAGTAGAGAGTCACTCTTGCTTAAACTGACTGCATGAGTAGTTCCATTAGGGTTGACTCAATGAGTGATAAAACAAAATGGAGATCACTAAAATCCCGAGCAATGTTGGTTATCTAATAGTTGCTTTATCAAAACTTGGTACCATCATGATCTCTAGTGAATCTTGAGTATCACTCGGTATCACCATGCTCTCTTATGTTTATGTTAGATCCCACGACTATAATTTAAAACTTTTCCTTTTTGTGTGTAGCCTCTTATGGTGGATGACATGCACCAACGACCTTTTCTGGCATGTTCTAGTGGCATACTTTTCATCAAATAGGGACCTCCATGTAATCTTGAGGTTGTTTGGGAATTTGATGTATTTTTTACAAGTTAAGCCTATAATATAATATAACAAACACTTTTTGTATTATGTATGATATTAGTTCTACTAAATACATTGTAATATTATTTTTATTGAAACGGTTAAAACATCTTGAAGAATCTATTATATAAATGGAATACTAAGATATATACTACATACTTTTTAGAAAAGCAAAATATATTTCTAGAAGTTTGGAAAGACGTATATTACAATTGAGATATTGACATTTCAAATTGTTCCTTACTCAGACTAAATGAATTGAGCATTCAATGTACTTTTTGTAAGACTCAAATATAGCTTTACCCTAATGTTACTTTGTTTGCGTTGGTCATATGATTTATTTGGATTTATATGAAATTATTTTGAAAAGTTTAAATATTCAAAATAATACATTTTCATATGATCTATATATTTCTAGAAGAATAACATGCTTAAAAATGAAAACCTTAGCGTACACACTTTTGGGTCAATCGATGCATGCATTGGGGTCAATCAATGTGTGCACTAGGGTCAATCAATGCATTTGGATCGTGTATAGGTTTTGTTAGCCTTTGACGGGTCGCATCGGGTTGGATCCCTAGGGTGGGCCTTGAGGACCAATGTGTGCCAAGGAGTGATTCAACCCTATTTTAGGGCTTCATCTTGTGTCATTTTGCATTTCAATCACATCTATACCTTTTAGATTATATGTTATTTCCCTCAATATGCATATTTGTGTAAAATGTGCTTATGGACATTATTTGCATGTTTTTCAGGCATTTAGACCATGCTTGATGGAAGAGAGAGAGAAGGAGTGATCCTAGGGTTTCTATACCCTTAGAGAGACCCAAAGTGAAGTCTGATACTCCCTCAACCTACCCCTAGTGGCCAAAGATCCATTGAAGCAAAGATGTCCAAGAAAATCCAAAGAATCAAGTCAAAATACTGATCCAGAACCAGCACTGCCGTGGTACCAGAGAACGGCCGTGCTAGGACACTTGCAAAATCAACAGGTTCAAAGCTCATTTTGTGTAGAAATTCCCATGGCTGTGGTACCACAGAACTGCCGTGGTGCACTGACACCAAAATGGCCATGCTGCCCAGCACGACTGTGGTACCTGCAGAGAGAACGACTGTGGAGCTAAGAATGGGAAACTGAATTTGAGCCACCGCGACTGTGGTACCCACCACATCCGTGCTACCCTTACCTCAACATGGTTGTGGTGACCACAACAGATGTGCCAACTTCAGTATAAAAGTGGCCTATTCCATGTGATTTTCACATTTTAATTCACATGACCATTCTACCCCACCATGACTATGCTCACGCCTACCAACCACGGCCGTGGTGATCCAACATGACCGTGCTACTCACAAAACCTAGCTACTTCTGCACTACTTTTCCCATACTACCCCAACTTGACCTAGTACTTCCCCCCACACCTATATATGCCTAGGCGGCAGCTCTAGTACGAGGTTAGATACCACCTAACACCTCCTAGCTCCCCATTTTCTCCCCTTATCCATTCCACTACATTTCCACCTCCATTTCACTCCATTTTACAATTTCCACCATTAAAACCCTAATTTTCTTCCATTTCCACCATCATTCATGCCCCTACACCTTGGAGGAGAGAGGAGGATGCCCTAAAACAGCTGAAGTGTAGGATTTCTTCATCTACACTGAGCTCCATGGCATCTTTTATCCCCTTCTCTTCCCTTTTTGTATTTTGCATTGTCATGAGTAGCTAGGCCCCTTGGTTGGGCTGTTTCGGGTGTAAAATATTACTTTGATACCATGTTGGGAAAAACAATCCATAAATTTCTTGTTGATTTGTGTGTGAAATCACCAAGGAATTTAAGGAAATTGGTTATATGTGTGAATTTTGGCAATTGCCCCTAGGTCCAATTCTTAGATCACTAGGTTGCCTCCCATATTCCTACATCCTAATCAATATCACTAAGCCTAAGTGAGAGATCTAAGTTGCTAGATTAGATAAATTTACTGCAATTAGCATGGAGCCTTCTCAAGGCTAGAATGTGGGGGGAATTGGTGTAACAACACCGCCTCCCAGTAACCCCCAATTAAGGGAGACCAAGAGGTCCGAGCCGTTATCCCACTTTCCCAGATCAACAGTTTGACAAATAAACTGTGGCAACACATCCCATTATCACACAGATAACGAGGTGTTACACGAAAACGTGCGGAAATCACCATAACCACAGCTTATAAAAAACACGGGCTAATTAAAACCGATTGCAGAAAACGGATAAACTGAGAAACATATTACATTCTGGTCCATATCCTGCAAGAAAACATGTTACATATATATCCATACAAGCCTGGTTACATGTCCACAGCTTAGAGCAACAGCTGTCCTGTCGTAACATGAGTTCACCACCTGTTCATACATATAAAGGCCCACATCCGGCCAGCAGCAGGATATACAAACAGCATCGGTCGTACATCGTAAAACAACGTCAAAACACCGCCAAGGACCTGAGAGTACAGGGATGACTCTAGACTCTACTACAAAACATCCAAAACAACAACATCTCCAAAGCTTGCCTTCTACTGATCTTCTTGCTGCTCGGCCGCAACTCCGCGACCACCACCACGACAAGCTCGACCACCTAAAAAGGGTACAAACCAGCGGAGTGAGACAATTGAACATTGTCCCAGCGGGAGGCATAACTCCCCTCCAAAACTACAAAACCTCAGATAAGATAGAGCTTAAACAGCAGATTACTGATAAGGAATATAACAAAAGTAGTTATGAAAACAAGCCATCCTCACCATCAGACTTACCAACTGTACCAACATATTTCCCAATGGAACATGATTGACAAGATAAACTATATATGAAACTCACCACATAGGAGTAATGCACAGTAACTGCAAGATAAATAAATTTAACTACACAAACAAGGCCTCAACCAATGTTTCGTGTTTGTCTTAAGCAGTATACACTAAACGGCTGGATTACGTTTTATTATGCCCTGAGGAAATGAACCGTACCGTTCAAATCCAACTTTCGGCTGCGAAGCCCATAGCCGGTGCCATACAAGGTCAATGGAAGAGCCGGAATCCAAGACCTTCTCCGCCTCATGGTCTGTACATGAGTATAACATAAGCAGGACCGCAGTCTCATGCTCAAGTGGTCTAAAGCCATAGGGTCAGCTCCACAGGCTACCCTCTGCCTAGCCCGCCTCGGTATAGGTCACGACGCTAGAAACTGAGCCACGGGTCTAAACACCGTGCTCGGAGCCATGAACGCATTCATGCTCATCATATCACATATCTGGAGCCATGGGCCATGTTCACCATGCTCATCACATATCCGAGTCTGCAACCGCAGCTGCACTCATTTCACCTCTCTATTTTAGGCTAGGAGAAACCTCACATATTCAAAAATATGTGCTCCGGGTTAACCCGCAGGAGAACCCGTTTCATCATCACCCTATCCTGACTGGTGATGAATCTATGGCCAGGGCAAACTACATTATAGATTACACTGTGATTAATTAGTATCTTTTAGATGGATTGCAAGATTCAACCAAGTTGTATAACATGCAAGATATAACAGAAAGGTAAACAATCATAAACTCTACATTATGCATTTTCTACAATTTACATCACACTGATCCATCACAAGGATCTCACATCACATGTTACCACTTGTCCTCTTTCCAACCATCTAGATCCATCTCAAGGATCATCACACATCATGGGATTTCAATCCCTCATCACATAGTGCCATAGCCTCTCAAGGCTTTCATCATCATTATGGAACATCATCCATAATACACATGTCATAACAATATTCACATTAACCATTTCTCATAATCTTTCATTTAGTTATGTATTTCTTGCATGGTTAGTACCATTCAATAATCAATGAGAATAACCAAGGGACTCATATTATCAACATAAGATGACAATTAGGGTTAAGTATATTGCCAGCACAAAGTGACAACAATAATTATATCCATGTCTCATCTTACGATTATACATGTAAGCACACTATCAAGCAACCCTAATGCATGCTCAAGATCACATTTGGCATTAAAGAAAGAGAGTAATTACATTCATACGCATGTGCTTAGCCATAAGAACATAAATATCATTATCAAGCAATGAGTCATCATAAAAGCATAGCTGACATGTCACCTTTCCATGACAGACCGTGCCCTCACTAGAGATGCCAACAACCCTCACTAAAAGTCATCCCGGGCAGGACCCATTCATATCTAACCCCTATCAGGTGTGCAATTCTAGCAGGCGTGCAGAGTGTCCGGGTGAAAAGGTGCATCGGGCAAGACAGGGTGTTAACTGGGCGTGCACGGTTCAACTAAGGCGTGCAAGATGAAGCTAAGCGAGCAGAGCAGAGCAGAGCAAGTATGTATCGGGTGAGCAGGCCTGTCGGCCGACACGGGCAGGTGGCGAGTGAGCAAAGGGGTGTCGAGCAAGCAAAGCACGTCGAGCGAGCAGGGCACGTCAGGGAAAAATCGGGTGTGCAACATGGTGTTGGGCGACACAGCTAGGCGAGCCAAGGAAAGCCGGGCGAGTAGGTATCGGGCGCGATGGCTAATGCCGGGCGAGCAAGCTTGTGAGGCGAGCGAGCAGAGTGCGTTCAAGCGTGTAGGGTGTGTCGGGCACTTATCCGTGTAGGATTCTCTGCCGAGCGAGCAAAGGAAGGCCGCGTGAGCAACAAAAGCTGGGCGAGCAGCCCTCCGGGCGAGCAGAGTTAGAATGCTCACCCGCACAAGGAACAAAAAGGGGAAAACATTGCTCACTCAAGCCGTGCAGGGGAAAACTAGGACAAGGGATATCGGGCAGCACCTCCCCAAGCACATCTCGACCAAGGCACAACTCATCAAGGTTATCTTAAATGAGCTCACCATCTTGCCCAAGGTGAGAAGAGGGTATTGCTCGAGCCACTAAGTCACAAGCTCACCTCAATCGACTAGGAGGGAGGGGTGTTGCTCATGGCACTAGGACCCAAGCTCACTCATCTACACCAAGGAGAGAAAGGAGTGTTGCTCCCTAAACCCTAGATCACAAGGATCGGCCAACATGCAAGCTAAACAAGGACCAAGCTACTAACGTGCATAGACAAGCTTAAAACAACATATGAGAAAAGAGAGTAGAGTAGTTAGGGTTAGAGTCATGCAACCCGCCTTAAGCTCCAAGGAAGAAGAAGCACTCCAAGCTTCAAAGGATGTCGGCCACCAAGGCTCCTCCAAGGGGGTGTATCGACCTCCACTCTTCTTCTCCAAGGGTGTGTCGACCTCCAAGCTCCTTCTTCAAGGGTGTGTCGGCCACCAAGCAAGGGAAAGAGGGAGTGTGTCGTGCACAAGAAGGAGAGGAACTAAAGGGACCTCAAGCTAAGGAAGGGACCACCTATATAGAAAGGAAGGGAGGAGAAAACAAGGTTGGTCCATGCTAGGTGTCATCCACCCAAGGGACACTTGTCCACAAACTCAAGCCACCACTCTTGCAAACCATAAGACACTTGTCCAAGATGTGCACCATGTGTCCTCCAAACGTGATCAAGGTTGGCTGAAGCATCATGGGCGACACACCAAGCTTGTACTAGGACGACACACCTCCTCTCTAGGCTGACACAAGCTCTACTTGGCCGACACAAGGCCCAAGCAAGCCCAAACAAGGCACCTCAAGGCCCAAACAAGCTCAACAAAGGCCCAAAGAACTCAAACAACAAGCCCAAGCCTTCCTCTCAACCCTAGAGGAAGCAAAGAGAGAGAAGAACACCTCTCAAGGTGGCAAACTTGCTCACAAAACCCTAGACTTGGTTTATTTTACAAGTAGCACCTCCAACTCTCAACAAAGCACAACCAAACCCTAATCACCACTAAAGGTGGTTAGCAAGCATCAAACCATCAACGTTAAGCAAAGCAAATAGGTAAGCTCTAAACGCAGGTCAGGGTCCTTACATAAACAGTAATAATTTTAAAATTCTACCAAACTATACTGAAGGCTGGTATAAAATAAAAATTTGCATACCTTTTGGAAACTTTGGATATCTAACTTCTATCCACGGCTAAAGCTGATCTAACTAATCCTCCTTGTACTTTAATTCATGTATTCACAATATGTCAATTTACTGTTTGTCCTTTTGGGAGTTTTTACCTAAATTGCCGACAAATAAAACGTCAGTCAGTATAACAAATTATACTAGTATGTGGGGGAATACAAAAATTGTGGAACTATGGTAACAATGTAAGCACCCAAATATCATTTAACAATAAAGGTTACGTTTTAAGCAATACTACTCAATCCATACCTATCCCCTATCTCTATGTTGTCCATGTAGTGGACTTGGATACTACCTATCTCATATGGTAGATCCTTACCCCCATGGTCCTACCTCACAAGTAGCCATTACTTAGGGTTGTGGAGTCAGATGGCCCTACCCAAAGGTAGCCCAATCTCTGACTCATGGTGACTTGATGGACCCACCCCATAGGTAGCCATGTACTAAGTCATCCAATGACCTGATGGACCTATCCCATAGGTAGCCATGTACTAGGTCAACCTATCAAGCTATAGAGGGGACTAGGATCTGAGCTAGTAGGCATATATCTTAGGGGATAGTCATATCCACATTATAGTATGCATGAAATAAATTCATCCAACAGTTTAATTCAAGTCACCGACGAAAACTTCAAAAATCCTCAGAAAACTAGTTTAAGATATTCATAAGCGTAACCACATACCTGATCCAGAGTAACTTGATGTCCAAGCAAGAATATTCAAGAACAATCAATCAAGCAATCAACAACATCTTGAAATTAATGCATAACATCCAAGTGTCATTGTTTTATTCAAAACATTCTCAAGATCGACTTGGATTCCACCTTAGGATTTCTAGGCCAACTTTAGGGTTTTATTAGGGTTTTAGCCTCCATAAAGCTTTTATCACTTTTAATGCTCATTTAGTTCACAACCCTAATTTCAACATCATAAGCACAATTATCATCTTTGGTCTCTTTCGAATTGACAACTCACGTTTTATTATGGTCTAATTCACATATGAACCCTAGTTATCGCTAATTTCAAATTAATCCACTAGAAAACCCTAATTATCAAATTAAGGGTATTTATCAACAATTAGGAACTTTTATACTTAAAATAGCTTAGAATCATCATATCTCATCTTTATTCTTGGATTTGAACAATTAAAGACACTAAGGGTCGTAATTACCAAAGTTAGGGTTTCAAGACCCATTAAAGCATATTCATGTACATGGAACCCTAAATTAATCAAATTATGCATAAATACCATCCTTTTAGATCTAATGTGTCCTTTTTATAATCATCATGTTAATATCAAATTTAAATACCCAAATAACCCTTCTCGATTCATTAATCATCGTATATTTGGGTTTCTTAATCATTAATGCATTAAAGTTGATAACTTCAACTAATTTTCGAATAGAAAGAGGAAATAAGTTCTAAAACTATTTTTATTGGATTCCTTGTATTTTTCTGAGCAATATTGATATATTACTTGTATTAATCTGAGCTACCATTAGTTAACTACGAATTTCACAAGTTTTACTTACTTGGTCCAATGAGGGGATGACACGTCAACCAATCGAGCCTTCTTTTCTTTTTCATGCGGTTTGGGCCCTAGCACGGAGGAAAGACACTCCTGCCCTTTTGTTTCTTCACTGGAGTCAGGGGCAGAGGGGTCTTTTCCCCTTTCTCTTCTTCTTCCTTACGACGCTCCCCACGCGTGGAGTAGCTCCCGCAGATAGTCAACTCTTTAGTTGACTCCGCCGCTCTCTCACCCTACTCACCAGGAGAAGGTCGCACACCCTCTGCCATGGTCGTCTGAAGCTGCCTAGGCTTTCAATTGTGCCGATCACAACCCAAGGTAGAAGAACCGACTTTCGACCCTCCAATGAGGTTCCTGCATTGTCAGGACCAGCATCCATGGCCTTAACTGAAATTGCTAGCACTACCTTACCCGCAATGCTCGAATGAAGCCAAGGAATCTATTTTCCACTCTGTTAGAACTCTGAGGCCCCATATATATATGCCTCCCTATGGTTTCCGTGAACTGCTGAGTTCTAGATTGGGAAAAAGTCTTAGACATGAGGAA
Source organism: Alisma plantago-aquatica (assembly GCA_963693085.1). NCBI lineage: Eukaryota > Viridiplantae > Streptophyta > Magnoliopsida > Alismatales > Alismataceae > Alisma > Alisma plantago-aquatica. Next base: position 309,594,373 of record OY856415.1, read on the forward strand.
ACTCTTGGAAACTAGGGATAAATCAACTTGGATTGATCCCCCGAATCTATTGGGAATGTTTTCTGACTCTGACGTGTCTTGGTTTGCAAGAAATCCGATTGGGAGACTCAGTTCCCACTGCTTCTATTTCCCGTTTCAGCAAGAGATAGGGGACGACTTGTTCCCTGATTATTCACGTCATTCCTTATCTGAAAATACATCCTAGATATATTGCGACATTTAATATGATTTAAGGATTATCCATCCACTTTAGTAAATCTTGTAAAAACCACATCTCTCTCCTCATTTATCCTTTTTCATTCAAATTTTAGGGGAAAGTCCATGATGACTTAACCTACTTGTGTGTCAAGTTTGAGACTCATATACAAAAATATGAGAGACTTTTCTTCATATGTAAGTTATTACTTAAAAGGCATATTTCATGCATATTTTCTCTCTTATTCTTTAATATCATTTATTTGGATTCCTTTTATCGTTATAAACCATGTGGATTCAATATCTCATCCATGATGAGTCAATCACACCTCTTTCCACATATATCCTATAATTTCATTATTATCTCAAATCTCCTTCATAGTAATGCTTTATTCGATTTTATCTCTTTCTTCACCCATTATCTTTGCAACTTGGACTCCTTGGGACCCAAGAAATCCTAAGATTTCGAAATCCTTTATGAAGGATGCTTATTATCCTTCTAGATGCATCTACATCCATTGTTTCTCATTATCTTACTTATTTCTTTATTAAAAGATTTCTTTTCAAGGATTTCCCTTTATCCTTTATTCCCTTTTTCCTCCTTTCCTATTTATTCCATTAGGACTCACATATACACGAAATTTATTCAATTGTGGCCATTAATGCCACTTTCTAGAGATTTCTATACATTTCTCATAAATGCATTACTTAAAAATCCATTATCTTTTATCTTTCTCTATTATTTGAACTTTTCTTCTTTTCTTTTCTTTTATATCCATTATTGGATTAATAATAATACAGTAGAAATCACGAATTTCCTATTAAAGGGGATATTTTGCAAAGAATCCCACCCTTTGAAACAAAGCATACAACCTTTTCAATGCAAGTCCATATTCCTAACCACATTACATTTCAATAATAACACATGGAAAAAATTGTGGCTGTAACAATTGGGGTCCAAAACCCTAATTTCACCTCCCCATTACTACCCTCGACCCATGATTTCCCTAGGAATATCTAATCTAGAACCCTAGAATTGATTAGAGTCTAATTGAATTGAACCTAATCCCTAACCGATGTGAGCCCACAAGGGTAGTGGGGAGTGTGAGGGACTAGTTCTCCTATACACCACCTACAATATCCATGGCCAGTTAGTATCTTAGGAAAATTCATCAGAATCTAACTTGTTGTTTGGTTTGTATAATCTAAATGGAATCATAATGTTCATATGTCACCTCCCAACATGAGTGATAAGTGCATCCCCTAAACAACCCACATCTTCATTAATTGCTTTAAAATCCTAGTTCCCATCTTGCTTAATTAGTGTTAGCTTAACTAGCTCTTTTCTTGCCTAGATAGATTCTTGCCCTATTCTTTCTTTAATCTTGCTAGTTTAGCTCTTTAATTGCTTTCTTGTTCATCCTTAGTTTAACAATCAAAACAAACTTCAAACCCTTAACCCTAGTCTCCACAGTAGGAATCTAGCAAAACCAACCTAGATCTAGTGCCCTCTTTTCTCCCTGTGGATCAACCCTACACTTGTCGCACTCCTATACTATAACACGACCCCATGCACTTGTAGGATAGTGTTTTAGTAAACGTAATGTATTGGTTTAGGTCAATATAAATTTTGAAAGTTTAATCCACTTGTGTGTTTTGGTCTCGTGGGGCGCATCTAGTCGAATCTAATCAGTTAGTGTGTGCACCTCTAGTGGACGCACCAAGGAGGCTACCTGGTGACCTCATGCGGGTGTGGCTGACCAACTGATGTGCGATAGGAGGCTTCCTGATGTGGGTTCATTGGTAATTTCCTCGGTGCTCGATGCACATTAGGGGTGGGACCCATGTCTATCTTCGATTATGGAAGTGGTTGGATCAGGTTGAGTTTCAACACTTATGGTGGATGTAGGAGCTTGATGGGGGCCTATATATGGATTGTTGTGTAATGTTTCTCCCCCCTAGACTAAAAATTCACAATGCCATTACATTTGTGCTCATTTTGGAGAAAGAGGGGTTGATGCTATGGGTGTTTCTTGTGCTTTTTGATGCTTGTGTTGAATTAATTTTCCAACTTGTTAAGCACAAAAACATGTAAGTACTTCCATCTCTTCTCATCTTATTTGTATTTATTCTCTCTTCTACACTCTTGCTTGTGTTTCTTGGCTTTACATGGTGGACATTCCTCTCTTTACCTATAAATATTTACTTTAGCCTAGTTAGATCTAGAGCTATAGCTAAAAAGGACATGTGCTTTCAACTATTGAGTACAACTTGGATCTAGAGATTTATGATTTTTGCTAGAGTTTGTGATCTTCATGTCCTTGTCATTCTAATTCTACACACAACTCTAAATCTAACTATATACATGATATAAAGGCTACAAAGAGAAATTCGTAGGTTTTTGGGTTGTAATTTTTGGAACTGTGGAATCTTAACCTATGTCACTGTTCACTGTTAACTTCTATAATAAAATGAAAATGATACATTTCAATACACTCATTTTCCTATAAATTTAGAATTTTATGTGATTCTTGCCCTGAAATGGTCTTTTTAGGAATCTTACTACTTTTGCAATATCTTTTGCATATAGTTTTATTTTTGGACAAAATGTTGCATTGCGGTTCCTTATGAATACAAAGATGTATGCCAACAATTAATCATAGATTTTGGGTCCTTATGAGGATATGAACTTTGTTTGGTCTAAATAGTGATTATGGCTATGTACCCTTTCTTTAACATGATTGGAATTTAAGTCTATAATGCTTGAACGATAATATATCATAATGTTAAGTTTTATCTTATACCATGTTTGCTTCATGAAAGATGAGTAATTGAATTAACTAATTGAAGAACTTCAATTCAAGCATTGCCTTATAACTACACAGACTCCAATTATTTTCAAACTAGGTAACAAAACAAGCTTCTTTTTAAAAACTAAAGGGTTGTGACAATGTACTCAAAGCTGTATGTTATTGAGTATATGTTGGTATTGAGAATCTATATGAGGTATGTTCCCCTCGATTGAAACACCCCATCTATACATTTCTGTTCGAGGTCATAAGTCCACTGATTAAGACATTCTTGAATATGTGTTTGAGAAAAGAAATGTGATATTATGATAATTCTAGTAATAAAACCCATGACATATGACAGTCTTCTTGACCTGAGTAACTAGGGAATGCTTGATGTTTTATATACATTTGTACAATCAGACCCTACTTTATATTGTTGCTTTGGCCAGGTTATGATGAGTTCTTACGGGATCCAAATAATTGTAAGACCTTCTATTGTGAGATGGGGTACTTGATAGTCACTATAGTGGTGTGGACAATATGTCCCAATTACCTATGACTTAATAATAAAATATGTGATTGACACATCTAGCATTGTATGTGTAGTTATCTTGGTGTTCTACATTGTAATTTTTTTTCTCTTCTCTTATTTATATATTTCTTTTTCCCTTACCTTATATCATTTTTATTAGCTCCTAATTACCCAGTCTAGATACATGACTTTAATTTTATATTATCTCTTTTGTTAACCAATACTTTCTATAAGTTTTTCTTATCTTGTAACTGCTTAATTAGTACATACAATAGATCATGCATATTTAGTATGGCATATATATGCTTATTTTTTATGGATATTGGTCTCACTCTTATAGTTTCCTAACATTGTTTGTTCCCAAGACCCATCTCAAGATCTTTAGAGTGAAGAGTCACCTTTCTCAGGAAAGTAATAGATGAAAGTTGGTGTCAAGTCTTTTGGTTGTGTCAAAATGTGTCCCTATATACTCTAGTTTAAAAAAATATTTACATAATGTAAATACTCGATCCACCCATTTGTCTTCTAGGTATAGTATGATGCAATTTACACTAAAAAGTATTGCATATACAAATGCCAAAAAATATATAAAAGTAAAAGGTATTTGTATACTTAATAAGATAAACACATTTAGAGATAGTCACAAATGATGCATTTGAGGAAATTATACATGACACATAATTACACCACATAATACACATTAGTAGTACATAATATATTTGCATGTCATACATAAAAGTATAATTCATAATACATCCAAACAATAACATCAATACACAACACATAAATAACAAGTACGATGTAAATTTCCTTATAAGATAAATGAAATTATATGTATGTTTAATTACAAATAAAACTATGCATAAAAGTGTATGTACATATATGCAACAAAATATGCAATACATATTGCATGTAGACTAAACATAAAATATACAAACAATAGATAACAATTTTTCTATATGCTAATGTGAATGCGCTCTCGCATATCAATGGGCTATAATTCCTAAGTTAATATACGATTTGAAAGAAATTCAAAGAGATTATACATAAGTAGGGATGGAAAAAACATACTAAAAATATAGAGCTTTTAGGAGACTTGGGTTGTGTCAAATTTAGTAAGAGACAAATATGATGAGGTTTACTTTAGATTAGGTCAAACTAGATTTTTAGTGTACAATAATAATCATTTAATTTTCTACTAATATTTATAAAAAATATTTTATAAATTTTGGTTTAGCTCTTGTTGAGTTTGATTTTAATGTATAAAAATTCAAGTCACACTTTTACTTGTCTGTTAGGTTGACTCGAGCCAGTTTTGGGTTGAATATGTTTTGTTTGAGTTCATTCTGAAAAACTCCACTAATTTCCATGACAATTCGTGTGGTTTTATCTTTGTGAAAAGAATTTTTTATTATAAAAATATCATGGTTACAAAGAGTCATACATATAGTTTGTCTCAAGGAATGTTGTACTATAAAAAAACATAACATATGCTAATTGATACTAATGGGCCTGAGTAGGGGAATCCCAGTTAGTGAATACAAGAGAAAATAAATAACATAAAATACCAACAACACCCCCAATAAAAGAGTACATGTTGTTTATTCCCATCTTTCCACACATATAGGAGAAGGATGAAGGTGGAAGAGGCTTAGTGAAGATATTAGTCGTATATTATCCACTATTTACACATGGCTTAATAATATTCTTATCATGAACTATGTCTCTCACAAAGTGGCATTCAACCTCAACATGCATAGTATGTTCATGAAAAATTGCTATAATAATCTATAAAAATAGTTTAATGACTATCACACTTGAGAGTTTCTAGAGAAGAGAGACAAAAAGGTAATTTTCAAAGAGTAAATTTCATCCATTGAGTTTCACAATAAGCGTGTGTCATAGAAGGATATGAAATGTGTTGACTCAAGGTCAATTAGGTCAATGTTGAATCACATCTAAATTGACTAAACCCGTGTTTTGATGATGACTAACCATTCCACATATTGCTGTCTAATGCTTCTACTTGAGTGATTTCAAATTAGGTATAGACACACTCCAATTGACCTAACTTGCGCATATCAAATTGGAGAAAAGACAAGTCAAAGTTGTGGGCTCTGATCTCCAAAACCCAAGATAAACATAGCGGAAGCGATTCAATTAGCAGTGGAATACGAAAAACCACGAAAAATTAAAACTTTTTGAGACCAGATCTCGAAATCATAAACCTCCTTTCATAGAAACAAGTTAAACTGTTTACATCTCTGTTACATTACTTCTCGAGTAATCATATACAGCAGATTACAAAATCTCAAGAGTCAAAACCAAAATCTCAGACCATTAACTCCAAGGACCTGAGAGTACAGAGACGACATGGGACTATCTAACAACATAACTCAGCAGTCAGTATCTCCACCTGAGATTCACTGCTGCTCCTCGTGCTGCTGCTACTGGTATAGGTCACCTGTAGATTGGTTCCTGCGTCCTCGTCGACCACCTAAAAAGTTGAAATCTACAGGGTGATACAATTTTAAATAATTGTCCCAGCGAGAGTTATAACTGTCCACCAGAAGCTTTATTATAGCAAGCAAGAACAATCATAAGTAATGAAAGATTTTAAAGCAATCAACAACAGGTCTATATTAAGCAGAACAACAACTGTTACGACCCCACCTCCCGATAACCCCCAATTAAGGGAGACCGGGAGGTCGAAGCCGCACCCATGACTTCCGGATCAAAGGTTCGGCAATTAACCAAGAATAATTATCAAATTTTAACATACTAAATTGAAAAGCTGTAAGAAAATAAACTTTGCATACCTTTTAAAATTTTTGGATCTCTAAACTTCTATCCATGCCGATACTAATCTATCTAATCCTCCTTTGTACTTTAATTCTCTTTTAGTATCACATGTGCCACTTTACTGTTTGTTTATTTCATTGTACCTAAAACGCCGACAAACAAAACGTCGGTCAGCCATAGCTGGTATGTGGGGGAAACAATAATCTTGCAACTATGATGACCATGTAATCATTCAATTAATCATTAATCAGTCAAGATTACATTTTACATATAACATCCGCGATCCACGAGTACCCTATCCTCTGTACTATCCCTGTAGTGGACCTGGATCCTACCTTCCTTATGGTAGATCCCCATTAAACCCCTCATGGTTCCCCCTATAGGTGAACCAGTTTCTAGGGTTGAGTCACATGGCACTACTCGTAAGTAGCCCACTCCTTAACTCATGGCAGGCTAATGAGTCGCATGGCACTACACGTAGGTAGCCCAATTTCTAACTCTCGATAACCTAGACCTTGCTCTAGGACTACCCCCTTTTTAGCCTTTTCAAAGTAATAGAGGTGGACTCGGATCTAGCCAGTTATATATATTCATTTATAGTGATAATCATAGTCACTCTATAATTGCATGAAATAAATAGACATCCAACAATTAATTCATGCATTGAGAGAAACATCGATAAAATCCTCGGGAAACTATTCGGTATAGTCATAAGCGTAACCACATACCTGATTCGAAGAGTCATGCAGATTATTCAACATATACTTCATGTGTATACAATCAAGTCAATCAACAGATCCAAGCAAGTAATTCAATCATCACATATTTCCTGAAAAGAATATATACTCTATTTATTACACATTTCATCAAGAATCTACTTTATTGACTTGGATTCTCTTTCTAGGATTTCTAATCCGCATTTAAGGTTCTATTAATACTCATTAGGGTTTCTTAGATCAATTTCTCGAACTTTGCCTCTTATAGGTTAACAAACCCTAATAGCACTCTTTTCCATTTATATAAATCCTAATTGCTCAAACTATTCATTTAATAGTCTTTTATACCCAAAATTGACTTAGGATCATCATATCCCTATTTATTTACAGATTTGAACAATTAAAACATTTAAAACTCATATTCACCTATATTAGGGTTTTCAAGCTCGTTAATGCATATTCATGCACAAAACCCTAAATTAAGTCAATTATATAAAAAGATTATCTTTTTAGATCTTATTTTCACTTTTATGAACAATAGGCTTAAATTATCCACTGATCAACATTAAAACCATCTATCATCAAATCTAAGGGTTTTTCATTAATTAAATCATTAAAGACGATAGCTTTACGTACTTTTCATATTTCAGCATATTTATGTACATAATCTTCAAATTAAACTAATTACGCACAAAGATCACCCTTTTCAATCTTAATGCACCTTTTTGCATTTAACAGGTTAATATCAACTCTCATGATCCACTAAACCCCATTAAACATATTAATCATATCAGATTAGGGTTCCTTAATCTTTTAAAGTATTAAAGATGAATATTATCAAAGTAAAGATCCCAGCTCTGGTAACCTTGGGAGATAGAATGACGGGAGACAGGGCAATTCCAAAGGCGATTGGGGGGGCGACTCCAGCGGCAGAGGGGGGTGCCTCGTCTAGTCATACCTCTGAAGTCCCCGAAGCTGCTCAGGGTGGTAATGTAGTAGATCTGAGCAACATGCTGAAGATCAAAGATCCGGGGAAATGGGGAAACATCAGATTTGGTTCCATCGGGGTCTCGTCTCAGCCGAAAACTTGGGCGGACCTGGTAACATCAAAGGTGGATTCCAGGGCCAGATCGTTTAAGAAGGTGGACATCCAAATGGAGAATGGTAAATTGATATATCCATCGTCCATTGCGGATAGGAATGTTCAGAAGTGGAAGCTGGCTGCTGCGGGGTACATTGTGGGTCTTATTCCGCATTGGGCGTCGCTGGTGAGGTTCCTTGCTCAGTTGTGGAAGCTGAAGGGTTTGCTGGAGATCAAGTCGAGGGGAAAGGGGTTTTTTATTCTTCTATTCACAAATGAGGAAGATCTGTCTACTGCGATAGAAGGAGGTCCCTGGTTCATTGCCGGCAAGCCCCTAATCCTGAAAAAATGGGAGAGAGGGGAGCCAATGGAAAAGGTGAAGTTGTCTGAGATCCCGATATGGCTTAAAATCCATGGTTTACCTCTTGAGCTTTGGGATGAGTAAATGTTTGAGAAGATTGGTTCCTATTTAGGAAAACCACTGCGTACTGACAAATTAACGGAGGACATGACTCGGCTGGAGTATGCAAGATTGCAGGTTCTTGTGGATGCAGAGTTCTCCTTCCCTGAGATCCTTGAAATGCAGTGTGAAGATGGACAGATGGATGTTGTTCGGTTTGAATATGAATGGAAGCCTACTGTTTGTAAGGACTGTGGAAGTTTTGGGCATGAGCATGGGCTCTGTCAACTGCGAGAAGCAAAGGGGAAGTCCCCTGAAGTCCAAGAGAATTCTCCTTCGCTGAAGCAGATTTGGGTGCCAAATAAGAAAATGCTGCATATTCCTTCTGCTGAAGAGGACGGGGAGGTCTTTAGTGATGCTGTGGAGGATATGATTTCTGTTCCTGAGTTAATGAACAAGACGACCAATGCTGTCCAGTTAGTGGTGGGAAGTGCTCAACCCACCATGATAACTCCCTCTCCATCTCCGGAATGGGAGTTACAAAGGAAAAGGTCGAAGTCCCCTCCAAGGGTGGCAGCAAAACCAGTTTCTGTGGTTAGGAACTTAGTTCTTTCCCCTAATGCTAACAAATTCTCTCTTCTTGCAAATATGGGTGATAGTGAAGGTGGAGAGGGCAGTGTGGATGAGGGGGTCCTTTCAATTCCTCATGGATAAACCCTTATCTATCAGTGTGTGGAATGTGAGGGGTATCCATAATAAACTACCTCACATTCGTGGGGAGCTTGGGAGAACGAAGTCGGACATTCGTATTGTGCTGGAAACCAGAACCAAGAAGGAAGATCTTAGTGATATTGTGGAAAATCTTTGGAGTGGTGCATCGTATATTTCTAATGAAGATCATTACACCTATACTAGGATCATGGTGCTTTGGAATGATCCAGACATTCTTATCAATATGCTGTTTAATAACGATCAGATTGTCCATTGTCAGGTTGAGTTCCTGAGTGGGAGAAAGAGTTTCTATCTTTCTGCTGTGTATGGTTCTAATGATGATGGTGATAGGGGTAACCTTTGGGAGGCTATGAATAGTCTTTGTCGGATGAAGGGTCTTGCTTGGTGTGTTCTTGGTGACTTCAATGCAGTGAGGTATCCCTCTGAAAGGCTTGGAAAGCAACCCCCGTCTAATAAAAGTATGAGGGAGTTTAATGCTTGTATTGAGGCTACTGGTCTCATTGAAATCTCTACTAAAGGACCTTTCTACACGTGGGATAGTCATAGTAAGAAGGGGGTGAGCACTTTCTCTAAAATTGATAGAATTTATTGTGATAGTGGTTTCCTTGCCTTATTTCCTGCCATATGGGGAGAGGTGGTTCCTAATTCCATTAGTGATCATAGTTTGCTCTCTTTGCATCTTCAAACTAAGAATAAAAAGGGCACCCCTTTTAGATTCATTAATTGTTGGATAGCTCAGCCTGGGATTCGGGAGGTGGTGGAAGAGGCTTGGAAAAACACTGATGCTGTGGGAGCTCCTATGTTCAGAGTTTATCGGAAGTTGAATGCTGTTAAGGGCGCTTTGTTGAAATGGAATAAAGATCATGTTGGTAATTTTTTATCCAAGGTGAAGGAGGTGGAAGCTGAGGTGCTGCTCAAGGTGAAGTCTATAGAGGCTAATCCTGACGTCCCTGCCCTTCATGTTGACCTTGCTAACTTAAGGAAAAATCTCAGTAAGGCCATCTTGGATGAAGAGGTTTTCATTAGACAAAAGTCTAGATCGATATGGCTTAAGGAGGGGGATAGGAACTCCTCTTTCTTCTATGCATCCCTCAAAACTAGAAGAATTCATAATGGTATCTTCTTTCTTCAGGAAGGTGAATCTATTATTAATGACGAGGAAGGGATTACTGAACATGCTGTTAGTTTCTACAAGAATCTGTTCAATGCTGCTGATAAGTCTGTGGTAGTTTGGAATGATAATTGGGAGCTGCCGTCTCTTTCTAAAGATCAAATCACTTTGTTGAGTAGATGGGTCACGAGGGAGGAGGTGGACTCTGTGGTGGAGCACATGAGTGGTGATAAAGCCCCTGGGCCAGACGGTTTTAATGGGGCCTTCTTTAAATCTTGTTGGTCGATTATTGGTGATGAGGTGAGCAAAGCTATTATGAGCTTTTTTGATACTGGCAAGCTCCTGCATGAATAAAATAGATCTTTTATTACTCTGATCCCGAAAGTCCAAGGTGCTTCTTGTCTCAAGGACTTTCGTCCTATATCCCTTTGCAATGTCATCTTTAAGATGATAACTAAGATTATGGCGAATAGGTTGAAAGATGTTTTTCCTGAGCTTATTTCGAAGAATCAGATGGCCTTTGTCAAGGGCAGAAGTATTACTGATGCCATTTTGTTGGCAAATGAGATCCTAAGTACTTTCCCTAATACTAATGGGCCCTCCTTGCTTTGTTTTAAAGCTGATTTATCAAAGGCTTATGACTCTGTTAGGAGAAATTATGTGATGTTTATTATGGAGAAAATGAAGTTCCCGGCTTGCTGGATTAATTGGATTTGGTCTTGCTTTAATTCTGCCTCTTTTCAGATTTTAGTCAATGGCATCCCTTCCAATCCTTTTGATGCCTCTAATGGGGTCAGACAGGGGGACCCGTTAGCTCCATATCTCTTTGTGATTGCTATGCAGGGTTTCACCTCTCTTATGGATGCTACTGTGAAGTCTAAAGATATTAATCCGTGCAAAGCTTCTGATAATTTTGGGGTTTCTCATATCATCTTTGCAGATGACCTTTTATTATTTACAAAGGCTGACGAGGATAATGTCAAAAAGCTTGCGAAAGTGTTGGAGTCCTTTAGTTATCTGTCGGGTCTGAAGCTTAATACTCTGAAGAGCCAGTTGTTTCTTAGTAAAAGTGCTGAGTATGTTGCTGATGACCTGGAGAATTTGCTTGGGGTTAAAAGACAGAAGCTACCTGTCAGATATTTGGGTCTCCCATTGTTCACTGGATGTCTTACCAAAGCTATGTGTGGTCCTATTGTTGAGAAGATTAAAAGGAGATTGGAGGCTTGGAAAGGTAAGCTCCTATCTGGTGCTGGAAGGGTTGAACTTGTCATCTCGACCCTTTCCACCTTTCATATCTTTTGGTCAGCTATGTTTCCTCTTCCCAAGGAAGTTGTGTTGGATATTGAAAGATACATGAGGAATTTTATTTGGGGGGACACTGAGAATCAAAAGCATGTTCATACGATCTCCTGGGATCAGATTTGTAAACCTAGGAAGGAAGGAGGTTTGGGAGTGAGGTTGGTTGGTGATTGGTCGAAGGCAGGGATTATTAAAAATTTATGGGATGTGGCCAGTAGCAAGGAGACCCTATGGGTCAAGTGGTTGCACGAGAAATACATTAAAGAAGCTTCTATCTGGTCGATTGGATGTAAGTCCTCGACCAATTGGATGATGAGAAAATTGCTCTCTGTCAGAAATCTGCTCAAAGTTCATATTGATTTTGTGGTGGGAAACGGTAAAGGCTTTCTGTTTTGGCATGATCCTTGGCTGCATAATAACAAGTTCCTTTTGGATGTCTGTGATAGTCATCTTGTGCTCCACATGGGCAAAGGATCCTACTGCCGCATTGCAGATTGTGTTTTGGATGCTGATTGGAATCTGCCAGATATTAGAGGTGTTGGTAGCATTATGGCTGCTATTGACAGTAGGAAGAAGTTGAGTAGTTTGGAGGATGCTATTGTGTTTAAAGGTAAAAATTTTTTCAGGTTGAAAGATGGCTGGGAGATAGTTAGGAAGGCTAATACGGATGTCAAGTGGGAAGATTGGGTGTGGGATTTGAAGTTTCCTAGAAGCTGCTCTATGTTTCTCTGGAAGTGTTTCTTGAAAAAACTACCCACTTGTGATTACCTCAGGAAGATTGGTTTTTGCTTAGCTTCTAGATGTGTCCTATGTTGCTCTGATACTGAAGATAGTGATCATATTTTTTTCAAGTGTTCTTTCTCTGCAAAAATTTGGCACCAGTTCCATTTGGAGTATGGGGTTAAACCATGGCGGCTAGAGGAGATTTTGGGGTATTCTGAGATGAGGAAGTATATAGCTGGTTTCGTTCTACAGAAGATATGGCAGGATAGGAATCAAAGAGTTTTCTGTGGCTTCAGTAGAAATCATTTGGAGATATGGAAGCAAGTTTGTATAGATACCAAACTGCTTCTTGATTGATGTACAGTTTGCTTAGTTATCTTTTTTTTTGCTCTTTTCTTTTGGGCTTGTCCCTAAGCATTGTACATACTCACCTTTTTTGCTTTAATGGAAAAGGAGACCCATGCTAGGTTCACCAAAAAAAAAAGTATTAAAGATGATTACTTCCATTAATTTTCGGATTGCAAATAGAATCAGACTTCAAACATAATTTATTTGGGTTCCTCTCGTTCTGAGGATCAATTTCCATATAAGATTTGTCTCAATCTGAGTTACGGTTTGCTAGATATGATTTTTGCATTAAACTACTTACTTGACCAATGAGAGGGCGCCACGTCACCCTGCTCTCATGCTGCAGCCCGGGTGACTTAAAGACATGACGAAATGACAGTAATACCCCTCGCTTGAGTTGGGGTTTCTTCAGCCCGCTGAGGGTAGACTTGTCCAATGCGCATGGCTTCTTCTTCAACCTTGGCAGCGACCGCCGTCGACCTGCAACTCGCGTGCGGTCGACCTCCTCTCCTCCATAGGGCCCCACGGTCACCGGCCATGGCCGCCCTGGCTCCGCCGTGCCCTTGCGCACGCGGGGTACCCCCAGGTCGCGGCCAAGGTGGCTGCCCCTAGGCGCGCCAAACCTGTGGCCGACTGCACTTGATTAGGTATTGCACGCGACCTGGCCGCCGTTCTCTCCTCTGTTTTGAACCCAACTCTTGCCAGGGACGGCTGTCCCAACTCCGACGTGCTCCACCGCACTGGACAGTGCCCAGAACCGCGGGTGAGCTGGCGCCGCTCAAGAGCAACTGACCGGCAACCCCGCAGCCGGCCTGCAGTCTTCCTGCAGGTGGTGTGCTTGAGCTAGGGCACCGGGCTGGTGTCTGCACTCTCCTGTGACATCGTGGGAGTATCGCTCTTCCATCGAAAATCAGATCAGGGCTTCTTGTCGCCCCAGGTCGTACTACCCCATAACTAGGATTTTAAGGGCAAAAACGAGGAAGAAGAAAAAAGAAGGAAAGAAACGCTTCCTCAAGATTATCTTTAACCCGGACCAAACACTCTACCCCTTATATAGGGATGAGTACAGAGCCCTAGGGCATGCCTCCTTGAGGACTCAAGTCCTATTCTTGAAAGGAAACATACCTTCCTTGGTTGCGAAGCAAACTCTCTCTCTCTCTTTCACTATCTCCTTGGATAATTATGTTATTTGAATATTCTCTTTCCTTTAAATATTAGGAATTCGAAATTTATACCGTTTATCTTCTTTGTATTTGCCCTTTTCATTTATTGGCACAAAATTATATTCTCTTTTTAATAGAAACTATTTCCTTTTTATCAAGACCTTATAATTTATTAATAAGGTACCACATTATCCTCTTATTTTTCCTTTTTGGTATTTTCTCTTTCTTTCCTCTTTATTGGGAGTATCCCAAGGTACTCAAATAATTCGAAATCCTTTTTATTGGATATACATTATCCTTCCAGATGCATCTAAATGCATCAGTTCACATTATCTTGTTTATTTCTTATTAAAATAATCCCTTTTTGAGAATTTCTTTTTATTTCTCTCTTATTTTCCTCATTGGCATCCCTTTTAATATTAACAACCTTATGGATACGAAATTTCCCCAAGAAATCTCATTTATGTCTCTTTTCATTCATTTTCCACATTATATCATTATTTCCCAATTTCTTTCTTCATAAAGAGATACTTAATTAATCTTTTCTTTTTCTATTGCTTTCTTTTTGCAACCTTGGACTCCTTGGTACCCAAGGAACCCAAGAGGCACGAAATCCTCTTTGGATTTGCCTTCTAGAGGTTTCCATATATTTCTTTTCTTAAAATTCAATTATCCATTTACTAATTGAATTTCCTTTGTTATTTTCCTTTTTATTGGGCCCAATAGCCAATAAAGCCCACAAATCAAACAACAAGGCTATTTTAAACGAAATCCAATTATTCTCAACCAAATATATGATCATTTGTTCAAACATCTTTAATATGAGAAATTACATTTCTCACCAAATGAACCCAAAAATTGGGGTTATAACAACAACATTTAAGAAATATGAAGAACACATGTACTGAGCAGTGTAACAACATTCATGTATCTCGTAGTTCAACCTAAGAAGATATACTACACGGTTGATTATGTTTTACAAACATCATTATTCCCTGCGGAGATGAGATATACCGCTCATACTCCAACCGATCACTGTTAAGTCGCATCGGTATCATACCTAGGTCATCAAAAGAGTCAGATTCTTATGACCTCATCTTCCTCAGACAGAGTGAGGATAAACATGCAGGACATCTAGTGTCTCTTCTACTATAGCTTACCATGGTATTCTGGTTCTTTGCTATTATAGTCACAGTGGAATTTTGCACTCTCTTCGCTATCGAAAGATTTCTTGTTTATCTCTCATTGATGCGGCATAAAGGACTTCCTCGGGAGAATAATGTTACATCACCCCAGCATAAACATATAGTGAAGGGTTGATGGATTAGGATACATCTACATCAATTCCTACACTAGGATGTAAGGAGTTACACATCCATATTCCCCCACATACTCAAAAGTATGTGATCCAGGAGTTCCCTTAAGAACACCTATTTCACCATCATATAACTTCTGACTATGATGGATCTATGATCAGGGCTCTACATGGTATGATTATACTTGATTAGTTAGGTACATTTCAGTATTCATTTAACATCATACACGTTCTCAAACATTAGTCATTAGCATAACAACTATGAAAGTAGAATACTAAATGTAACAAGTCTAACTTACATCAATCATCATTTCTTAATCATCTTATCACAAGTCATCTCATGACCTTGGTGGTACTCATGGCTCTTACAGCCTATCATCTCATAGGATGCCACTTTCTGAGTAAACTAAATATATCACTATTCATAAAGCTAAAAACATGCTTTCAATGAATATAATATCATCATCCTAACCTGGATGTGATCATCATTATATAAGTACCTGCATGGTTAATTCATCCGATAAAAGTAAACAATTCATTTCAAGAGTTGTGCCTTCATACTCTTCACAAGAGCTAGGTTTCCTGATTCTCATCAAATAGGGTTTACTATTCACATTACCCAAGAATTAGGGTTTACTATTCACTTCATGTGAATTGAACTCATAACATCATCATGTACGAGAAACATCACCATTAATGCCTTCAGATTAGATTAAGATTCATCAATTATCATAATTAGGGTTTCCATGATCACACATAGGTGGATCATACGCTAATCATGCATATTCATACACATTGAAGGTACTTTACTTGAGTTCCATACATAATTGGTACTTTATCCCTCCTCTTATTAGTAGATGGTGATTACATCACTCTAGATTAGGTTGGGTTAAGTCCTCATTGATTAACATAAGCCAAAACACCACTTTCAAGTCATTAGGGTTTGGTTTAAACAAGGTATCAATCAATTAAACCCTTCAGGGGTATATTGGTAAAATGCCCCATTGATCATCATCATGGGTCAATCCATTAGTCACTTGGTCTCTTAATGTCCTAGGGTACCATTAGGGTTTAGATTAGACCACCATTGGACCAATTAAAACCTTCAAAGTACTAAGCAATCACAACCCTAAAGTCTCCAAACGGTTACACACATTCAACCTCCAAACGGTCCTGAGACCATTTGGATGTGTTGACCGTTTGCTAGGGTTGACTCCAAGACCGCATGACACTCAAGGTTGTTTTCCCTTAAACGGTCTTAAGACCGTTTGGGTGCGTTGACCGTTTGAGGAAGTTTGACTTCCAAACCGTTTGAGGTTATGCGACTTGAAACCGTTTGATCTTAAACGGTCTTGAGATCATTTGAGCCCAAACGGTCTTGACACCGTTTGGCCCCAAATGGTCTTGAGACCGTTTGGCCTCAAACGGTCTTGAGACCGTTTGGTCCAAATGGGCTCAAAACCGCATGGACCTCAAAGGTGAATCAAAGGTTATAATCAGTTGGGATATCTCATGTTGAGGCCTCCAATTGGCCATGTCCTAGTTAAAAACTTATAAATTGAGTCAATTAGGGTTATGCTTAATCAATTGGACACAAATTTGACCCTCAATGGAAAGCCAATTAGGGTTGAATCCAACTCAATTAGGGTTTTCAATCGGCTAATCATCAAAGTTCAACAATGTGAATCAAATCGAGGTTGAACCCATCAATTGACCTTCAATTGGGTCCAAACTTGTCCCAAACGGTCTTGAGATCATTTGGACATCCGCCAAATGGTCTTGAGACTGTTTTCCCAAAGTTTCATCAAAACTAAGTCGATGGATAAGGGTTGAACCCTAATTAGGTCTAAAATCAGCATTTTTATCAATTCATCAACCTATTGTAATTGAACCCTCAAACCATCAAATTACCTTAACCTTAGACCTCCAAACGGTATTGGGTTTTCACCAAACGGTCTTGAGACCGTTTGGATGAACCCCCAAATGGTATTGAGACCGTTTGGATCCTTCAACCCAAAACTCACCAAAACCTATCCTTGAAAACAACAATTCAACCCGATTAGGTTTTAGGGGGTTGAAGTGCCTTCAACTTGCAGTTGGTTTGGAATTAGGTTATGATTCTTTGTAGAAATTAAATTCATTATGTTTACAACAGACCCTTAAATGGTCTTCCCTTGGTCAACCCTATAAAATGGTCTTGAGATCGTTTGATTTTAAACGGTCTTGCAAGACCTCATGAGATCAAACGGTTTGAAACCGTTTGGTCTCAAACGATTTGCAAACCGTTTAGACCAAAAGGGTCCAAGGTAGTTTGATAAAGTTGCCTAGGAATTCACGCCCATCATATTCAACCTCTATTAAGGTCAGTTACTCCACGGATTTCTTGCAAAAATGCAAGGAAGAGTGGGGAAGAAGAGGAACTAAGTATAATTTGCAAGAACATAGATATGCATAATAAAGCAAGAAGTTTAGAGTTATAAAACCCGCCTTAAACGTTGTTCCTAGAGATCCAATTTCCCAAGCTTCAAGCCTTTAATGGAGTGTTGAGCTCCACAGGTTAGCCAAAGGTGATTCTCCAAGGAAAAGATGGGGATGATTGGCTAGAACAAGAAACCTACACAAATTAACCATAAAACCAACCTTATACAAGGAATTCCTCCAAGAATCCGAGCTAGAAGATGGTTTCTTCTCACCTTAGAACTAGTTGGTCATCTCCTTGAGTTCCTTGAGCTCTTCCTTGGTCAGTTGAGCAAGATGAGAAATGAAGAAGAGAAAGGATATGTTTACTTGGTTTGTAAAGGAATTGACTTATATAGTTTAGGCTAATTCTCACCATAAGGACCTCTAATTTGTGGATTTCTCATCTAAGTCCCTCCTTCTTTGCAAGGCACGTCCAAAACATTCTAACTTAGGTAAAGCCCATCAAAACTCATGATTTAAGGGTAAGGAAAACCAACATACAAACTAAGGTACATATGTGAAGGATCTCCTTCATCACATTAGGTGAATTTTACTACAAAGTTCATTTTTCTTATCTGATTATTTCATTGAAGCACCCCTTTCATCATTTCTACTCTAAATGATATCAAGAGTCATAAAAGATATTCTAGAAGGTGTATTTTACAAGTTTCACCCCACATTTTGGGTAAATTACACTTTACTCCAAAATTAGGGTTTTTAAGCATCAGGATCATTCCACAAGCTACATCTGGATGCCCAAGCTTGGGAAATCCATCATATCTCATCATATTTACTCATATGATGTCTCATTATCAGAGGAACATCTTAACCTGTGTAATTTGCAAGTTAAACCCCTTAACTGGGTAATTTGCACATAGGTCCCTGCATTACAAAACAATATTACAACTTTGTTTAAAAAGGACAAAATTTGAAAGTGTATGTTCCTGAGGAACTTAATTACATGCCAGAGAGTAATCACAAGTGTTTAATTACATATTTAGGCAAAACATCTAGGGTTAGTTTATAACCCAGGTCAGGGATGTTACAAATTATCCACCCCTTACAAGGATTTCGTCCCCGAAATCGATAAAACGTATTAGGAGAAAAGAGAAGGGTATTTACTTCTCATCTCATCCTGTAGTTCCCAAGTGGCTTCTTCGACACCACGGTGATTCCAGAGGACTTTCACAAGGCTTATATCTTTCTTCTTTAGCTTTTTAATTCTGTTATCAAGGATTGACACTGGTCCCTCCTCATAGGTTATATCTTCATTCAATTCTACCTCCATAGGTTGTAGAACTGACTCGATGTCAGGGTGACATTTCCTCAACATAGAAATGTGAGATACAGGGTGTAACTTTTGCATCTTTGGAGGTAACTCTAGTCTATAGGCTACCTTTCCAAGTCGTTCAATGATTGGATAAGGTCCCATAAATCTAGGAGCTAACTTCCCTTTCCTTCCAAAACGAAGGACTCCTTTCCAAGGTGAGACCTTGAGGTACACTCTGTCTCCAACCTGGAACTCTAAGGGCCTACGACGTCTGTCAGCATAAGACTTTTGCCTATCTTGTACAGTCTTAAGCTGTTGTTGTATAACTTTGATCTTCTCTGTAGTTTGCTGCACAAGATCAGGACCTAACAACTGATGTTCACCAGTCTCATACCAACATAGAGGTGATCCACAACGTCTACCATACAAGGCTTCATAAGGTGCCAATCAATACTATGTTGATAGCTATTGTTATAGGCAAACTCTATCAAGCTTAGGTGTAGATCCCAACTTCCGGTAAACTGGAGAACACATGCTCTCAACAAGTCTTCCAAGGTCTGTATAGTCCTTTCTGACTGTCCATCAGTCTGTGGATGAAAGGTTGTGCTAAACCTTAACTTGGTGCCTAAAGATCTGTGTAACTACTCCCAAAAACGACTGGTAAACTGGGGACCTCTGTCAGAAACTATAGTGATAGGAACTCTGTGCAATCACACTATCTCTTGAACATACAACTGTGATAACCTTTCAGCAGAATAGGTTGTTTTGACAGGCAAGAAATGTGTTGTCTTTGTCAACCTATCAACAATCACCCAAATGGAATCATGTCTTTTGCTTACCCTAGGTAGACCAACAACAAAGTCCATGGTCACATGGTCCCACTTCCACTGTGGTATGGGTAAAGGTTGCATTTTTCCTGCATAATTTTGGAGTTCAGCCTTAACTTGCTGACACACCGGACACCTCAGAACAAACTCAGCAACATCCTTCTTCATCCCAGGCCACCAATACATATCTTTTAAGTTTCGATACATCTAGGTACTCCCTGGATGCATAGCATACATTGAAGAATGATCTTCTTCCAGGACTAACTTCCTCAACTCATCCACATCTGGTACTATCATCCTTCCATGATAACATGCCACTTGATCATCTGTGTCATGAAAACCATCTCGCTTCTCATCACCATACTCAGATCTGATATGCTGAACTACAACATCAGCTTGCTGTGCCTCCTTTATCTGCTCTCTTAGGGTAGGTTTGATATGCATCTCAGCTAACAAACCGGCTAACAATGACACCTTCAGCTGCACATTGTCTTGCCTTAAAGAGATAAGCATGTCTCTTCTAGAGCATACTAAGGAACTTAGTTTTACTCTATCCATGGTTGATGTTGCTGATTTCCTACTCAAGGCATCTGTAACCACATTGGCCTTCCCTGGATGGTAATCAATTGTACAATTATAATCCTTGATTAATTCCATCCAGCGACGTTGCCTCATGTTAATCTCATGCTGAGAGAAGATATACTGAAGATTCTTGTGGTCTGTGAAAATCTGGATCTCCGTAGAGATAATGTCTCTAGATCTTCAAGGCATGAACCACAACATCCAACTCTAGATCGTGTGTCGGATAATTCTCCTTGTGTTTCTTAAGCTGTCGGGAAGCGAAAGAAATCACTTGCTTATCCTGCATCAACACACATCCAAGTCCATTCTTGGAGGCATCACAGAAAACTACATATCCTTTTCCTTGCTTAGGTAGTACAAGCACATGTGCATTTGTCAACCTCTCCTCCAACAACTGAAAAGACTGTTGACACTTATCATTCCAAGCAAAAGGAACATCTTTCCGGGTTAACTTGGTCAAGGGTAAGGGTATAGAACTGAAGTTCTTAATGAACCTTCGGTAGTAGCCAGCTAACCCTAAGAAACTTCGAATCTCCGTCGGTGTCTTCAGTTGTTCCCACTATAGAATAGATTATACCTTTTTAGGGTCAACACGAATACCCGAGGTAGATACCACGTGTCCAAGAAAAGATACTTCCGGTAACCAGAACTCACACTTGCTAAACTTAGCGTATATCTTGTGTTCTCTTAGCAAGGTCAAAGCTTGGCGAAGATGCTGTTCATGCTACTAAGCATCCTTACTATAGATCAGAATGTCATCTATGAAGATGACAACACACTGATCAAGGAAAGGTCGGAAGATTCTATTCACGAGTTCCATAAATGCAGCTGGTGCATTAGTTAGTCCAAACGACATAACTGTGAACTCATAGTGACCATATCTTGTCCTAAAGGTAGACTTGGATATGTCACTGTCCTTAATACGGAGTTGATGATATCCAGACCTCAAATCTATCTTTAAGAAGACTGTTGCACCACGCAACTGATCAAAGAGATCATCAATCCTCGATAAAGGGTACTTATTCTTTATTGTTACCTTATTAAGTTGTCTATAATCAATGCACAACCGCATTGACCCGTCTTTCTTTTTAACAAACAAAACCGGAGCACCCCAATGTGAAGTACTCGGTCGGATGAAACCCTTCTCAAGTAACTCTTGAAGCTATTTCTTGAGTTCTGCCATTTCGGCAGGCGCCATCCTATACGGTGTCTGGGATATGGATTGTGTATCGGGGACCAAATTGATTTCAAAATCAATTTCCCGAGGCGGTGGTATACCGGGAAGTTCTTCAGGAAACACATCCTCGAATTCCCTGACTACATGAACTTCAGCAGGGTTGGGGCTCTCCTTGGTAATATCTACCACATGGGCCAAGAATGCATAACATCCTTGCCTCGTCAACTTATCAGAAACCATAGATGACCCAAGACATGTGGGTAGAATCTTTCTTTCTCCTTGAAAGATCCCTGTGTTGCTATCATCAGCAAACACAACCATCTTGGATTCACAATCCAAGACAACCCTATACCTTTCCAAGGTATCCATCCCAAGGATTATATCAAATCCTTGCATATCAAGTGGTATAAGATCCACTTGAATGTGATGATAAAAAAAGAAAAGGATGCATGGAGAGCATACCTCCAGCAAAACAGCAGACCCTCTCAACGAAGTCTCCAACAACAAACTATCTGCCCTATGACTAACTTTCATATTGCAGTTACAAATCACTCTTCGAGTGATAAAGGAGTGAGTAGCACCCGGGTCAATCAAAACCGATACAACACAGGATTTAGACATATCAGAATATAAAAGTTCCATATGACCTGCCACAACCCGTGGATTGACCACTGCATCTGGTGGGTTCATAGCATAGAACCTCGCTGTCGCCTGAGGTTGAGTTGGTGCTGAAGATCCAGCTTGAGACGCTTGTCTATGTCCTCTAGCTGCTCCTTGAGCTTGCCTCCTCTGTGATCCCTGTTGAATCTGTCTTGGAGGTTGTATCACACTGACATGTCTAGACCTACAGTCCTTCATCAAGTGTCCCACCTTCCTACAGTTGTAGCAACTTCTCTCCTGTTGTTGTGGTCTCAGTGGTCCAGTGACTGACATTGATGCCGAACTGTGAGTCTCTTGAGGCGATAGACCCTGTCCTCTACCTCTACTTGGGGACCATTGAGTCTGAGAACTCGATATGAGTGGTGGAGGGGTAGGTGCAGAGAATCTAGGCTTCTTAAAGTCCCTAGATGAAGAACCCTGGAACTGCGGATATCTCTTTTGGGTTTGCCTCTTCTCGACCATGGATCTCTCTATCCTTCAGACTGACTCAACAAAGGTGGATAACCTCTCCCGGTTTTCTAAGGCAGACACGGGAGTAGTCATGTCGGCATTCAAACCCTTCTCGAACCTTCTGATTCTCTCTTCTTCTGTGGCAGCCATGTGTGGACAGAACCACAACAACTCCATGAACTTAGCTTCATACTCGCTAATGTTCATCATGCCCTGCCTCAATCTCTCAAACTGAGAGATCTTCTCGTCTAGGAAGGTCTTCGGGAAATATCTGTGGACAAATTCCTGACAAAAGTCTTCCCACGAGATCTCTATTCCAGGCCTCTTCTGCTCTTCCATAGTCCACCAATGACCAACACTTCCTTTGAGAAGATAGACAACATGTCTAACCTTCTCAGCTTCAGAGATGTTAAGAATCCTAAAAGCTTTCTCCAACTCTGTTAACCACAGATCAGCATCTGTGGGGTCGGCTATCCCAAAGTATTCGGTAGCTCTGACACGACGAAGTCGCTCAAACATCTTACCGGTACCTTGTCCTTCAGGCTGGACAGGTGCCCTAGGTGCAGGCATGGGCATCCTGTCGGTTATGTGTGTCATGGCAGTCATAAACTGCCCAAACGTCGCTTGCACAGCTGGGTTACCCATGTCAACTGGGTCAAACTGAGGTGGCTCCCTGGGTGGCTCAGGTACAGGCTGCTCTAGTTCTGGGTGCCTTGAACCTTCCCGAGGTGCATCAACACTACTTTCTGCCTCGTACTCCTCATGTGGCTCAGACATCCTTATATATCTTATTCTCCTGAGGAATAGAAGATTCTATTAGATAAGGAAGAAACACTAAGGATAGACTCGACATCCTAAGTCCTATGTATCTGTAGACTTAGCGAACCTAGAGCTCTGATACCACTTAATTGTGGGCTCTGATCTCCAAAACCCGAGATAAACATAGCAGAAGCGATTCAATTAGCAGCGGAATACAAAAAACCACGAAAAATTAAAACTTTTTGAGACCAGATCTCGAAATCATAAAAGTCCTTTCATAGAAATGAGTTAAACTATTTACATCTCTATTACATTACTTCTCGAGTAATCATATACAACAGATTACAAAATCTCAAGAGTCAAAACCAAAATCTCAAACCATTAACTCCAAGGACCTGAGAGTATAGAGATGACATGGGACTATCTAACTATATAACTCAGCAGTCAGTATCTCCACCTGAGATTCACTACTTCTCCTGGTGGTGCTACTGCTGGTATAGGTCACCTGTAGATTGGTTCCTGCGTCCTCTTCAACCACCTAAAAAATTGAAATATACGGGGTGAGACAATTTTAAATAATTGTCCCAGCGAGAGTTATAACTCTCCACCAGAAGCTTTATTATAGCAAGCAAGAACAATCATAAGTAATGAAAGCTTTTAAAGCAATCAACAGCAGGTCTATATTAAGCAGAACAACAACATTTAACAAATATGAAGAACACATGTACTGAGCTGTGTAACAACATTCATGTATCTTGTAGTTCAACCTAAGAAGATATACTACGCGGTTGATTATGTTTTACAAACATCATTATGCCATGCGCAGATGAGATATACTGCTCATACTCCAACCGATCATTGTTAAGTCGCATCGGTATCATACCTAGGTCATCAAAAGAGTCGGATTCTTATGACCTCATCTTCCTCAGTCAGAGTGAGGATAAACATGCAGGACATCTAGTATCTCTGCTACTATAGCTTACCAGGGTATTCTGGTTCTTTGCTATTAGAGTCACAGTGGCATTCTACACTCTCTTTGCTATCGAAAGATTTCTTGTTTATCTCTCATTGATGAGGCATAAAGGACTTCCTCGGGAGAATAATGTTACATCACCCCGACATAAACATATAGTGAAGGGTTGATGGATTAGGATACATCTACATCAATTCCTACACTAGGATGTAAGGAGTTACACATCCATATTCCCCCACATACTCAAAAGTATGTGATCCAGGAGTTCCCTTAAGAACACCTGTTTCACCATCATATAACTTCTGAATATGATGGATCTATGATCAGGGCTCTACATGGTATGATTATACATGATTAGTTCGGTACATTTCAGTATTCATTTAACATCATACATGTTCTCAAACATTAGTCATTAGCATAGCAACTATGAAAGTAGAATACTAAATGTAACAAGTCTAACTTACATCAATCATCATTTCTTAATCATCTTATCACAAGTCATCTCATGACCTTGGTGGTACTCATGGCTCTTACAGCCTATCATCTCATAGGATGCCACTTTCTGAGTAAACAGAATATGTCACTATTCATAAAGCTAATAACATGCTTTCAATGAATATAGTATCATCATCCTTACCTGGATGTGATCATCATTATATAAGAACCTGCATGGTTAATTCATCCGATAAAAGTAAACAATTCATTTCAAGAGTTGTGCCTTCATACTCTTCATAAGAGCTAGGTTTCCTGATTCTCATCAATTAGACTATTCACATTACCCTAGAATTAGGGTTTACTATTCACTTCAAGTGAATTGAACTCATAACATCATCATGTACGAGAAACATCACCATTAATGCCTTCAGATAAGATTAAGATTCATCAATTATCATAATTAGGGTTTCCATGATCTCACATAAGTGGATCATACCCTAATCATGCATATTCATACACATTGAAGGTACTTTACTTGAGTTCCATCCATAATTAGTACTTTCTCCCTCCTCTTATTAGTAGATGGTAATTACATCACTCTAGATTAGGTTGGGTTAAGTCCTCATTGATTAACATAAGCCAAAAAACCACTTTCAAGTCATTAGGGTTTGGTTTAAACAAGGTATCAATCAATTAAACCCTTCAGGGGTATATTGGTAAAATGCCCCATTGAACATCATCATGGGTCAATCCATTAGTCACTTGGTCCCTTAATGTCCTAGGGTACCATTAGGGTTTAGATTAGACCACCATTGGACCAATTAAAACCTTCAAAGTACTAAGCAATCAAAACCCTAAAGTCTCCAAACGGTTACACACATTCAACCTCCAAACGGTCCTGAGACCGTTTGGATGTGTTGACCGTTTGCTAGGGTTGACTCCAAGACCGCATGACACTCAAGGTCGTGCCCTCAAACGGTCTTAAGACCGTTTGGGTGCGTTGACCGTTTGAGGAAGTTTGACTTCCAAACCGTTTGAGGTTATGCGACTTGAAACCATTTGATCTTAAACGGTCTTGAGATCATTTGATCCCAAACGGTCTTGAGACTGTTTGGTCCAAATGGGCTCAAAACCGCATGGACCTCAAAGGTGAATCAAAGGTTATAATCAGTTGGGATATCTCATGTTGAAGCCTCCAATTGGCCATGTCCTAGTTAAACACTTATAAATTGAGTCAATTAGGGTGATGATTAATCAATTGGACACCAATTTGACCCTCAATTTGAAATCCAATTAGGGTTGAATCCAACTCAATTAGGGTTTTCAATCAGCTAATCATCAATGTTCAACAATGTGAATCAAATCGAGGTTGAACCCATCAATTGACCTCCAATCGGGTCCAAACTTGGCCCAAACGGTCTTGAGATCGTTTGGAAATCCTCCAAACGGTCTTGAGACCGTTTGCCCAAAGTTGCATCAAAACTAAGTCGATTGGATAAGGGTTGAACCCTAATTAGGTCTAAAATCAGCATTTTTATCAATTCATCAACCTATTGTAATTGGACCCTCAAACCATCAAATTACCTTAACCTTAGAGCTCCAAACGGTCTTGGGTTGTCACCAAACGGTCTTGAGACCATTTGGATGAAGCCCCAAACGGTCTTGAGACCGTTTGGGTCCTTCAACTTAAAACACACCAAAATCTATCCTTGAAAACAGCAATTCAACCCGATTAGGGTTTAGGGGGTTGAAGTGCCTTCAACTTGCAATTGATTTGGAATTAGGTTATGATTCTTTGTAGAAATTAAATTCAATATGTTTACAACAGACCCTTAAACGGTCTTCCCTTGGTCAACCCTATCAAACGGTCTTGAGACCGTTTGATTCTAAACGGTCTTGCAAGACCGCATGAGATCAAACGCTTTGAAACCGTTTGGTCTCAAACGGTTTGCAAACCGTTTAGACAAAAAGGGTCCAAGGTCATTTGATAAATTTGCCTAGGAATTCATGCCCATCATATTAAACCTCTTTTAAGGTCGGTTACTCTACGGATTGCTTGCAAAAATGCAAGGAAGAGTGGGGAAGAAGAGGAACTAAGTATAATTTGCAAGAACATAGATATGCATAATAAAGCAAGAAATTTAGAGTTATAAAACCCGCCTTAAACGTTATTCCTAGAGCTCCAAGTCCCAATCTTCAAGACTTTAATGGCGTCTTGAGCTCCACAGGTTGGCCAAAGGTGATTCTCCAAGGAAAAGATGGGGATGATCGGCTAGAACAAGAAACCTAAGCAAATTAACCATAAAACCAACCTTATACAAGGAATTCCTCCAAGAATCCGAGCTAGAAGATGGTTTCTTCTCACCTTAGAACTAGTTGGTCATCTCCTTGAGTTCCTTTAGCTCTGCCTTGGTCGGTTGAGCAAGATGAAAAATGAAGAAGAGAAAGGATACATTTACTTGGTTTGTAAAGGAATTGACTTATATAGTTTAGGCTAATTCTCACCATAAGGACCTCTAATTTGTGGATTTCTCATCTAAGTCCCTCCTTCCTTGCAAGGCACGTCCAAACCATTATAACTTAGGTAAAGCCCATAAAAAATCATGATTTAAGGGTAAGGAAAACCAACATACAAACTAAGGTACATATGTGAAGGATCTCCTTACTCATATTAGGTGAATTTTACTACAAAGTTCATTTTTCTTATCTGATTATTTCATTGAAGCACCCCTTTCATCATTTCTACTCTAAATGATGTCAAAAGTCATAAAAGATATTATAGAAGGTGTATTTTACAAGTTGCACCCCACATTTTGGGTAAATTACACTTTACTCCAAAATTAGGGTTTTTAAGCATCAAGATCATTCCACAAGCTGCATCTGGATGCCCAAGCTTGGGAAATCCATAATATATCATCATATTTACTCATATGATGTCTCATTATCAGAGGAACATCTTAACCTGTGTAATTTGCAAGTTAAACCCCTT
The DNA here is from genome assembly GCA_963693085.1 of Alisma plantago-aquatica. Classification (NCBI taxonomy): domain Eukaryota; kingdom Viridiplantae; phylum Streptophyta; class Magnoliopsida; order Alismatales; family Alismataceae; genus Alisma; species Alisma plantago-aquatica. Next base: position 309,622,164 of record OY856415.1, read on the forward strand.
AACTAGGTAATTTTCACATAGGTCCCTGCATTATAAAACAATATTACAACTTTGTTTAAAAAGGACAAAATTTGAAAGTGTATGTTCCTGAGGAACTTAATTACATGCCAGAGAGTAATCACAAGTGTTTAATTACATATTTAGGCAAAACATCTAGGGTTAGTTTATAACCCAGGTCAGGGATGTTACAAAAGTCATACAAGTGCACGTTTTTGTAATATGATGTATATCCATTAGAATCATGTTGTAAATCACTTGTAATGATTGTATGCCTTGTAATTAAGCTTACAAAAATATAAGGAGCACTTAGATCGAATATTAGAGCACTTTAGATGCAACTTTGAAAATTGATTACAGGCACTTTGTCAGTCAAGTTTCCCTGCCTGAAAACTCGACCGATCATCCTTGATCAATTTTCTGGAGCTTGCATCGGTCGAGTTGTGTTTACACAGAACTCGACCGATGGAGTAATTGACCAAATTGATTTTCATTGGTCGGTCAAGTTTCCTCAGGACAAACTCGACCGATCGTATGAATATCGGCTTTGTCTTTTACTCTATCGGTCGAGTTACACTTATAGAAACTCGACCGATTGCACTGTACGGAAAAGTGCAGAAAAGTGCTTCTAGCCATTGTGGAGTTGCAAAAAGTGAAAATATATCCGTTGCAAGCCACAAAATGGATAGTTTTCGTTCACAAGTGTTCCCAAAGGCTAAGAGGCATCCTAATCTATAAATAGGACCCCTTGGGCTTCATTCTAAGGTTGATCATTTGTTGCAAACTCTATGTGAGGCTCCTATTCTATAGTTGAGTGCTTCCTACAGCCTTCTCTCTCTCTAAGCTTAATCACTTGCTACATCCATTAGAGTGAGCAGGAAATCTGTAAGAGAGCTAGTCCTACATGTATATCTTGTGAGTCTCTCACTTACACCACCTCCCTTTCTATGTTTTCAATCATGAAGACGAAGGTTCTCTCTTAGTTAAGAGAGGTGAAGAAGAACAAGGGAAGGTGTCCCTTGGGGAAGATCAAGGCTGAAGACTTGGAGCAAGAGTGGGTAAGTCCTTAGTGAAGGCAGAATACTCCTTGCTCATGTAGGTAAGTCCTTGGTGGAAGCTTCTCCGAGTGAAGGTGAAGTCAAAGGCAGAAGATCCAAGAAGAGTGCGTAATTCCTGCAAGGCTGAAGACTTATGCAAGAGTGGGTAAGTCCTTGGAGAAGGCCGAAGACTCTTACAAAGTGGGTAAGTCCTTGGTAAGGTTGATTACTCTTTGTATTGGATAGGTAAGTCCTTTGGTTGGTCATGTATTTTATGTCTTATGAATGAGTATAAGAGCGCAATAGTTTGGAAGTCCTAGAGGTTGACCTGTCTAGGCAAGTGGACTGACACACTTCTAGTTTGAAGTGTGGAACCACTCTAAATAGATTGTCTCTTGGTGTATGTTCAATCTCTCTCATCCTTACTATGCATGTTTTAGTTGCACTCAAATTACCTATTTAGCAACCTTATCTTGTCATATATCTTGAAGGTTTAATGTGTTTTGTTTGAGTGCTTTCAGCTCTATTCACCCCCCTCTAGAGCATCTAATCACCCATCTAGGATCCAACAATTGGTATCAGAGCGGGTCTTCTCCAAGCATACTTCCACAAGTAGGAGAATATGGGTGATTATGAAGATGGGCAACCTTCAAAGAGAGCAATAGAAGGAAACAAGAGTGAAAAAGGGATCACAAAGGCTCCATCAACAAATGAAAGCACTAGTGGAAGATCTAGTGAATGTGAAGATGGAAGATGCCATTGCGCCCTCATGACAAGCTCAACTAAAGATTTTAATGAGGTAAATTCAAGTGTTGAGATTCAAACAAATCCTTATCTTAGTCAACTAAATGCTCTTAAATTTGCGAATTCTAGCTTGCTTGATAAGATTAAGTTTTTAGAATCTCAACCTTCTATGACTATTTCATATATAGAGCTTTCTACTACTATTGTTTCTCTCTCTATTGTTTCTTATGCTCTTCAATGTTCTTATGAGAGTCAAGAGCTTACTTTGCAAGGAATATAATGTGTAGATAAAGTTTATCCTTCAAAGATTACTTGTCTTTTATATGAACTTGCTTCCTTGCATAGTAATGTAATTGCTCTTGACCCTCATACTATATTTTCTTATAGAGAGAAAGTTTTGATGCTCTATCTTGTGATAAAGATTCTTATATGACTAAAGATGTTTGCTTAGAAATCTATCTTGAGCATGATAGAGATGATATGAATCTATTGTGTTTTACCTTTACTTCTCTTGTGCATGACAATCATAGTTTGAGATCTTCTTTGCAAAGATTCTTAGGTCATTAAAAGATTCTTAATCAAATTGACGTGGCTTTTGAATGCACTAACAAATTCACTCGGAATTTATATCCTTGAGCTTTTACCAAAACCAAGTGCAACAATACCACCCGCAAGCGGACGGATCTTATCGCAGTATAGTTTAGGATCGAACCCAAAGGACAACGTTTTTAAGAATCTTTGTCAGTTAGATCTGGTTCAAGTAAAACTAATATTTAGAACAATTGGTTGATTTGGGTTTGATTAAACTAATTGCAAGAAAGTAAATGCGGAATAAAAAATGGGTTTCGATCAATGATAATGAATCGCTGGGATGGTACCGGGTTTGACCACCGCTACACACACAAACATGCTCCTTTGCAAACAAACCAGGCACGATATAACACTCCAAGTAGAGCTGCTGCAGAACCCCCCATACGGGCGTCAGGCCCGCGTAAGTATCACCATAGGCAGCCGATTTCTCATCGCCATCCGGGTCACATGTCTTATGGCTCTGAAGATACAACATCCAACTAAGGCTGTGAACCCCCCATACGGGCGTCAGGCGCACAGAAGCGTCACCGAAGGCTAGATGGCTCGTCCCCTCGCGGATCATACACTTACGACCTCAAGGAATCCCATCGGAAATTCTCGTCAAGGAGTCAACCGCGTCAACCATTAAACAAATAAGCGACTATAGTACTTGTAAACATCGACGAAAAGCACGAAGATACAAAATCCAACTAAGGCTGTGAACCCCCCATACAGGCGTCAGGCACACAGAAGCGTCACCGAAGGCTAGATGGCTCATCCCCTCACGGATCACACACTTACGACCTCAAGGAATCCCATCGGAAGTTCTCGTCAAGGAGTCTAACATGCTAAACGACATTCATACCCATGCATTGAAGTTATCGCAACATAGGGAGCACAAAGATGATAACACACACATAACCAACCTACAAGCTTAACGATAAACGACAAAATGAAGAGTTATATACATTTCCTTGGAAAGTTTAACAAAAGAACATGGTTTGCATGGGCAGCGGGGCTAGTCCCCGCACCCCAGCGAAAGGGAACTACTCGCTCATGATGCGAGATACAAGAAGGATAGGAGAGAAAGATAGATCCGCCATGAGCTCAGTGCAGAGGGTGGACGCAGCCCAGTGAAGAAGATGCGCTCCTTGCTCCATCTTCTTCCTCTTCTTGGCCTCCTTGGACGCAACACCAGCAGTAGGTGGAGTGGAACTTGATCGGGGTGGTGCTCTGGCAGCCTGTTGAATGGTAGTCATGCAACGTTGAAAAGTTGTAGGGGCATTACACAGACCGAAAGGCATCCTTTTAAAAGCATATGTCCCAAAGGGACAGGTGAAAGTCATTTTTTCTTGATCATCTGGATGTATGGGAATCTGATAGAATCCAGAGTAACCGTCCAGGTAACAGAAATATTCTTGATAGGCCAATCTTTTTAAAACTTGATCAAGGAAGGGCATAGGAAAATGATCCTTTCGAGTGGCCTTGTTCAATTTTCTATAATCAATACACATCCGCCACCCAGTGACTGTTCGAGTGGGGATGAGCTCGTTATTTTCATTTCTTACAATGGTTGTCCCTCCTTTCTTGGGTACCACATGAACTGGGCTTACCCATGGTGAGTCCGATATTGGGTATATTATTCCAGCTGTAAGAAGTTTGATGATCTCGCGACGGACCACTTCCTTCATATTCGGGTTTAACTTTCGTTGATGCTCGATGGTCGGCTTATGGTCTTCCATCATGGGGATTCTATGCATGCACAAGGCTTGGCTGACCCCCGTGAGGTCACTCATCTTATAGCCTATGGCTTTCTTGTTCTCCCTTAATATCTCCAGAAGTTTCTCTTCTTGATTGGTTGTTAGATCAGAATTCATGATAATTGGACAAACCTTGAGATCATCTAAAAACATATACTTCAGCCCTTCAGGTAGGGGCTTCATTTCAGGAGGTTCTGGTTTTTCACTGATTTCTTCGGGAGTTCCGGTAGTCTTTAATTCTTCGTAAGTAGCTTCAGCATTTTCTTTAGCAAAGTTGGGAGATTCGATGCAATCCTTGGTTTGTTGGTCAATAGGTTCATCATTAAAAAGGGCGTGTAGAGAAGTTTCCAAGGGATCGTATGACTCGTGATATTCTTGAGTAAGTTGTGACATTTGCTCGACACAATCTATCAGATAGACTTCCTCCTGTATACTTGGTCTCCTCATACTTTCAAAAACCTTAAATTCGAGAGTCTCTTTTCCTAACCTTAAAAGTAAGGTTCCTGCTTCAACATCAATAAGGGCTCTAGCAGTGGCTAGGAATGGACGGCTGAAGATAAGAGGGTATTTGGTGTCTTCATTTATGTCCATGATGACAAAATCACATGGAACATACGTGTCCTTTCCTACCTTGACTGGGATGTCTTCGAGAATTCCTAACGGTCTTTTTATCGAATTGTTCGCAAGTTGAATGGTCATAGCAGTTGGAAGCAATTCTGCGAACCCTAGTCTCTTGCATAGACTGAGCGGCATAATAGAAATACTTGCGCCAAGATCTGCCAATCCTTTCTTGCATGATGAGTCACCAATGTGACATGAGATTCCGAAGGATCCCGGATCTTTTTGTTTCTTTGGCATCTTGCTTAGTATGATATCTGATGTGGTTGCAGCCAATTTTACAGTGTCATACTCTTCAGTGATGTACTTCTTGGTGAGAAGCGACTTTAGATACTTGGTCCAGGCTGGTATCTCATTAAGAGCATCTAAGAATGGTATATCAACATGGAGCTTCTTCATAGCCTCTTTGAATTTGATGAATCTAGTATCAAGCTTGGTTTCCCTCAGACGGGATGGGAAAGGAACACGAGGCTTATATATAGGAATATCTGGATCAGGTGTCTCTACTTCTTCATCGAAAACTTTTTCAAAATTTCCATTATCAGTCTTGCTTTCTTTCGGTTGTGATTTCGGTGTTGTCAAGTTTTCAACAGTCGTAGATTCACTTTCATTAGGGATAACTACAGTTGTCTTTGCTAGGGGATCCGAATAATCTTTCCCTGATCTAGTGGCGACAACCTTCAGCTGCTTGAGATGTTTTGGATTGTTCTCAGGTTGTCCGACAAAGACTCCAGCTTGTGGCTTAATACTGGCAGCAAGTTGAGCTAGTTGAGTTTCAATAGCCTTTTGTTGGGCTTGTTGGTTGGTTATCATCGTTTGTTGAGTTTGCAACAACTTTTCAATGGTAGATATCTTGTCATCAGAAGGGATTGACCCTGCCTGTCCTTGCTGTTGATTCAGATTCTGATACTGAGAGTTGTTCTGATAATTATTGTAGTTTCTGTTCTGAAAATTTCCCTTGAAGTTTCCTTGATTCCCAAAATTCTGTTGTTCGTTAAACTGGTAACTGGATGGGCCCCTGGGTTGATTGTTCAGACCAAATTGATGTGAGTTCATAGCTCCCGAAGGATTCCCGTATTGGAAACCTGGGTGATTCCTATTTTGATTCGTATTGTAAGAGTTCTGCCCAAGGATGGTGTTAATAACATTAAGATTTTCCATCTGGCAATTATCTCCTTGTCCACATGCATTACTTAGAACAACATCGTAGAGAACATTGCATGACAATGTGGAATGATCAGTGCCTTTGCATGCCTCACAAAACAAAGAAGTGGACTTGACTTGTTCTTGTTGCCTAGTAGGAGAATGTCCTCTTCCAATTGCAGCAAGGGATGATTCTATATGATCTTGCTTTGCAACTAAGACCTTCAAAGTTTCAGCTATAGATTTGTATTCCGGGATAGCTTCAGCCATGGCGACCTTTAATACTCCTTTACCAACAGATCTGCCCCAATTGGCTTGATTTTCTTCTCCCAGGGTGACAACTATCCATGCGCTGTCGTAACTTTGCCGCATGAAATTACCCCTAGACGAGTTGTCAAGGAACATCTTTACGTCATCCTCCACACCCCTGTAGAATATCTCTATCAGTTGGTTCTTTGGAATTCCATGGTGTGGGCATTTGCGTAGGAGCTCCTTGTACCTATCCCAAGCTTCGACAAGGGTTTCTCCTGACACTTGAGTGAAATTAGTGATTCGTCCCCTGATTTCATATGTAAGAGATGGGGGGTAGAACTTTTCCAGAAAAGCGTTTTGGAGCTGCTCCCAGGTGGTGATGGGTACTTCACTTTGTAGTGAATTGTACCAACTAATGGCTCTATCAACAAGAGAGTACTTGAAAAGACGGAGTCGAATGGCATCATCGGAGACTCCATTTTGCTTCGTCATAGCACATAGGTCGATGAATCTGAGAAGATGACCTTGGCTGTCTTCAGCTTGTTTTCCATAGAAGGGGTTGTTTTGAAGTAAAGTTATCCAATGTGCTCTAATCTCAAAGTTGGCAGCTTCGATGGGAGGAGGCTGCACCGGATGATAGACATTCGTGGCCTTTGGGATAGAGAACTCTCTAAGATCTTTCTGAAGTTCTACTGCTTGCGCTGCTGCGTGTGCTGCTAAGATCTCCTGTTGAACTGCAGCTCGGGCTTCTTGCATGAGTCTCTCTCTTTGTGCATTGATGGCTTGAGCCACTCTTCGAGCTACTTCTTCCTCTTGCGCCATCCTTGCTTGATTCTCTCGGATCTGACGATGGAAGGTTCTATCAATCTCGGGATCAAAGCTTGCTGTGAGTCCAAGACTATCCGAACGGTGCATGCACTAAACGTTGAAGAACTCCTGAAATTGGAAAGGATTCGAAAGTGAGATTCACAAAGTAGAATAAAGGTCAAGAAGATAAGCGATTGTTTCAAAAAGAAAAGAAAAATCCTAGATTAGTCTTAAAAGAACTAGATTTGACTGACTGATTCCGTTGTCCCCGACAACAGCGCCAAAATTTGACGTGGCTTTTGAATGCACTAACAAATTCACTCGGAATTTATATCCCCGAGCTTTTACCAAAAGCAAGTGCAACAATACCACCCGCAAGCGGACGGATCTTATCGCAGTATAGTTTAGGATCGAACCCAAAGGACAACGTTTTTAAGAATCTTTGTCAGTTAGATCTGGTTCAAGTAAAACTAATATTTAGAACAACTGGTTGATTTGGGTTTGATTAAACTAATTGCAAGAAAGTAAATGCGGAATAAAAGACGGGTTTCGATCAATGATAATGAATCGCTGGGATGGTACCGGGTTTGACCACCGCTACACACACAAACATGCTCCTTTGCAAAAAAACCAGGCACGATATAACACTCCAAGTAGAGCTGCTGCAGAACCCCCCATACGGGCGTCAGGCCCGCGTAAGCATCACCATAGGCAGCCGATTTCTCATCGCCATCCGGGTCACATGTCTTACGGCTCTGAAGATACAACATCCAACTAAGGCTGTGAACCCCCCATACGGGCGTCAGGCGCACAGAAGCGTCACCGAAGGCTAGATGGCTCGTCCCCTTGCGGATCATACACTTATGACCTCAAGGAATCCCATCAGAAGTTCTCGTCAAGGAGTCAACCGCGTCAACCGTTAAACAAATAAGCGCCTATAGTACGTGTAAACATCGACGAAAAGCACGAAGATACAAAATCCAACTAAGGATGTGAACCCCCCATACGGGCGTCAGGCGCACAAAAGCGTCACCGAAGGCTAGATGGCTCGTCCCCTCGCAGATCACACACTTACGACCTCAAGGAATCCCATTGGAAGTTCTCGTCAAGGAGTCTAACATGCTAAACGACATTCATACCCATTATTTGAAGTTCTCGCAACATAGGGAGAACAAAGATGAAAACACGCACATAACCAACCTACAAGCTTAATGATAAACGACAAAATGAAGAGTTATATACATTGCCTTGGAAAGTTTAACAAAAGAACATGGTTTGCATGGGCAGCGGGGCTAGTCCCCGCACCCCAGCGAAAGGGAACTACTCGCTCATGATGCGAGATATAAGAAGGATAGGAGAGAAAGATAGATCCGCCATGAGCTCGGGTGCAGAGGGTGGACGCAGCCTGGTGAAGAAGATGCGCTCCTTGCTCCGTATTCTTCCTCTTCTTGGCTTCCTTGGACGCAACACCAGCAGTAGGTGGAGTGGAACTTGATCGGGGTGGTGCTCTGGCATCCTGTCGGCGTCCGGAACCCATCCTTCAAATGAGGACCCTGGGGGTCTATTTATAGTTTCAGATCTGACCCCAAACGGTTTGGAGACCGTTTGGGCGCCAAACGGTCTTGCTTTGATCAGTCCAGGCCTGGGCGTGATCGTGCGACTTTGGTTCTTCAATCGGTCCTTACGTGCGCGTCGAACGGTCTTGGGACCGCGCGGGACCAAACAGTCTTGAGACCGCATGGGACCAAATGGTCTTGAGACCGAATGGGACCAAACGGTCTTGAGACCGAATGGGACCAAACGGTCTAGAGACCGAATGGGACCAAACGGTCTTGAGACCGTATGGGACCAAACAGTTTTGAGACCGCATGGGACCAAACGGTCTTGGGACCGAATGGGACCAAACGGTCTTGGGACCGCATGGGACCAAACGGTCTGGGGACCGTATGGGACCAAACGGTCTTGAGACCGTATGGGACCAAATGGTCTTGAGACCGCAAGGCTTTCTTTGGCAATCGATTTCGTCTTGTTCTTCGTGTATTCCAACAAACGGTCTTGGGACCGCATGGAACCAAACGGTCTTGAGACCGTATGCGTGGAGTTGCTTGATTTTCCTGCATTAAATGAAAGATATTTAGTTAAAATCCTGATTATTGAATCAACTAAGAAGTATTGTGCATTATGATTCATATTAGGGTAAAAAAATGTGGAAAAGAGATGAAAATGTTCCAAAAAAGGTAATTGAAATCCATGATGAGTATGCACTCATCATAACACCTTGAACTTAAATCGTTGCTCGTCCTCGAGTAACATAAAGTTTGAAACTGTTGCCTAATGAAATACTTTCGATCCGTGTGATTTCTTCATCTTCACATCACAAATGTTTTCTTTCTGCTCAGTATGAATGAGTACCATAACTTCCTGTGACCATAAAACACGTCTTTCCATAGCTTCGTTCCTGAGTTCGTTTCCCAATAACGCTTCCTCCCCACCTTTTCCAACACCAAGCATGTCAAAGAGTGTTGTAGGAGTTCTGAGATACCCGCAGAATCAACAAGTATGCATTTGATCTGACACTGGTGTAGTTCAGGATGGTAGGGCATGTATTGTGCCCTTAGGTAAAAAAAAGAGTGAAAGGTGGTATGGAAAGAAGAAGTAAATCTCTCCTCTATTCGACTCGAGATTTTTATATGTTTTGCAATTTCATTTATTGCATATATTTTTTGTGTGCACTATGGCATCTTTTATTGCAGATCTCTACTCTATTCGACTCGAGATTGCATTTTCTTTTTGTGTGCACTTTGGCATCTTTTTATTGCAGATCTCTCCTCTATTAGACTCGAGATTGCATTTTCGGTGGTACGCCCCTATTTATTGGAAGGGGTATGGAAGAAGCGGATACGAGGAAAGTGGCGTGCCACCCCGAACTTAGGGTTTGGCACAAGTTTGGCTATTTTGGTGGTATTGATGGATGGAGGGATACGATGATGATAGAAGAAGTGTAGAAGAGAGTTCAGATCAAAATGCAACTTGATTTACAATTCAAAATCGGGTTATTCTCTTCGTCATACTCTGCTCAAATAATGACTTGATGTGGATCCGATGGGGGTTTCTGAGCCATTGTTCCACTAGTCAGTTAGGAAGCACGACGTGTTTGATCCCTATCTGTTTGACAGATACTTATCATTTTATAAAAAGTATTATGATGTTAGGAATCATAAGCTTCACAGGATGGTTTCAGGCAAGAGGCAAGTTTCAAAAGTCAGTCGTCTTGGGGATTCACTTCGAATAAGGAGGATGTTATGATAGAAGATGCATAGCAAAAAGTTAGTTACATTTTTATCAACAAAAGTCAAAATTTCATCAGGTATCTGTTCAAAATTTTGAAAATTTTTATGATAGAGACATATTGAGTATGAAAAGAGGGTGTGTATGTGGAAGTGGAATACGTACCACCCACCCTCCACCCCGAACTTAGAGATTTGCTCGTCCTTGAGCAAACCCTAAATTCAAGATGGAAGGGAAAGGAAACTCCAGGTATACTGCCGAGGATGATTTCATTCTGATCAGCGCCACTCCGATCTCGTGTCCTGAAAGAGAACTATTTCATAAGGCAAATTTTATTTAAGGAAAATTTAACTATAAGGTATGAAACAAAATTTGAAAGGGAGAAGTAAAACAGATTTATTGGTCGGGTTGCCTCCCGACAAGCGCCATTGTTTTATGTCGTTGGCTCGACAGAGTCCTTTAGCTTCATGGTGGGTCTTTTGGATTTGCCAGTCCTATCATTGTGTCAATGCCAATGTCAGTCGAGGTAAAATATCTCTTCAAGCGGTGGCCGTTTGTTATGAATTCCCCTGTTGCTTCACTCCATAGAGAGAAAACACAGTGTGGTGAGATGTTTTTGACGATGAAGGGTCTGGACCAGCGGGAACGGAGTTTTCCTGGGAATAGCCGTAATCTTGAGTTGAAAACCAGAACTTGATCTCCCACTTGTATGTCTTTTCTTTTCAGATGTCCATCGTGCCAGAGCTTTGTGCGTTCTTTGTAGATTCGTGCATTCTCATAAGCTGTCATTCTAAGTTCATCCAACTCGTTGAGTTGCAGAATCCTGACTTGTCCTGCTTCTTGCATATCAAAATTCAATTGTTTTATTGCCCACCATGCCTTATGTTCTAATTCGACTGGCAGATAGCAAGCTTTTCCATATATCAATCGAAAAGGGGTTGTCCCAAGGGGAGTTTTATAAGCAGTCCGATAGGCCCATAAGGCGTCGTTGATTTTTGTCGACCAGTCTTTTCGATTACGCCCAATGGTTTTCTCAAGGATAGATTTTGGTTGGCGGTTGGAGACCTCTACTTGTCCACTAGTTTGTGGATGGTAAGGTGAAGCTACATTGTGTGAGACACCATATTTTCTCAGTAAAGCTTTGAAGCTTGTTTCAATGAAGTGGGAGCCGCCGTCAGATATCACGGTTCGCGGTACTCCAAATCGTGGGAAGATGACGTCTTTGAATAGTTTGATGACTGGTTTTGAATTACTAGTGACGGTTGGTATAGCTTCGACCCATTTGGAGACATAGTCTACCGCCACTAGGATGTAAGAGAATCCATTAGAAGATGGGAATGGCCCCATATAGTCCACTCCCCAGACGTCGAATACCTCAACTTCTTGCCATAGATTCAGTGGCATCTCGTCTCTTTTGGTTATATTGCCAGATCTTTGACAGCTATCACATGACAGGACAAAATTGTAAGAATCCTTGGATAGAGTTGGCCAGAAAAATCCACATTGCAAAACCTTTAAGGCAGTCTTTTTGGAGCTCATATGTCCACCCACAGGTCCCGAGTGGCATTGTTCTAGAATAGATTGAGCTTCTTCTTCAGCGATACAACGTCTATACAGACCATCAGCGCAAAGTTTGAAAAGATATGGTTCATCCCAATGGTAATGCTTCACATCGTGCATAAACTTCTTCAGAGTGTTCCCGGTGTACTGGGGATGGATGACTCCTACAGCAAGGTAGTTTACGTAGTCAGAATACCATGGTACTGCTTCCGAGATGCTCATGAGTTGATCATCCGGTAGGGAGTCATTTATCGGGATCCCTTCAGCATCCAGAGTGTGGATGCGACTGAGGTGATCTGCAACAACATTTTCCGTCCCCTTTTTATCTCTTATTTCAAGGTCAAACTCTTGTAGAAGGAGTATCCATCTGATCAGTCTTGGCTTAGCATCCTTCTTTGCCATAAGGTAACGGATGGCAGCATGGTCTGTGTAAACGATTACCTTCGAACCAGTAAGGTAGGATCTAAATTTATCGAAGGCATAGATGACTGCTAAAAGTTTCTTTTCAGTAGTAGCATAATTCCTTTGAGCTTCGTCGAGGGTTTTCGACGCATAATAGATAACATAATGTTTCTTCTCTATGCATTGTCCTAAGACCGCACCCACCACGTAATCGCTGGCATCACACATAATTTCAAAGGGATGGTCCCAGTCGGGAGCTCTAATGATGGGGGTAGTTGTAAGGGCTTTCTTTAGCATATCAAAACTTTTGACACATTCTTCATTGAAATTGAAATCAACATCTTTTAAAAGCAGATTGGTCATCGGCTTTGTTATCTTGGAAAAATCAAGTATAAACCTTCTACAGAATCCAGCGTGACCAAGGAAAGTGCGAACTTATTTTACATTCGTAGGAATTGCCAATTTAGATATGACTTCTATCTTGGCTTTATCAAATTCAATTCCCCTATTGCTGACTCTGTGGCCCAAGACAATGCCTTCCTTTACCATAAAGTGGCATTTCTCCCAATTTAGCACCAGATGAGCTACTTCACAACGTTTGAGGACCATGGAGAGATGCTTAAGACAGGAATCAAAGGAGTTCCCATATACAGAAAAATCATCCATGAAGACCTCCATAACAGTTTCAGTAAGCCCTGCAAAAATGGTAGTCATGCAACGTTGAAAAGTTGCAGGGGCATTACACAGACCGAAAGGCATCCTTTTAAAAGCATATGTCCCAAAGGGACAGGTGAAAGTCATTTTTTCTTGATCATCTGGATGTATGGGAATCTGATAGAATCCAGAGTAACCGTCCAGGTAACAGAAATATTCTTGACAGGCCAATCTTTTTAAAACTTGATCGAGGAAGGGCATAGGAAAATGATCCTTTCGAGTGGCCTTGTTCAATTTTCTATAATCAATACACATCCGCCACCCAGTGACTGTTCGAGTGGGGATGAGCTCGTTATTTTCATTTCTTACAATGGTTGTCCCTCCTTTCTTGGGTACCACATGAACTGGGCTTACCCATGGTGAGTCCGATATTGGGTATATTATTCCAGCTGTAAGAAGTTTGATGATCTCGCGACGGACCACTTCCTTCATATTCGGGTTTAACTTTCGTTGATGCTCGATGGTCGGCTTATGGTCTTCCATCATGGGGATTCTATGCATGCACAAGGCTTGGCTGACCCCCGTGAGGTCACTCATCTTATAGCCTATGGCTTTCTTGTTCTCACTTAATATCTCCAGAAGTTACTCTTCTTGATTGGTTGTTAGATCAGAATTCATGATAATTGGACAAACCTTGAGATCATCTAAAAACATATACTTTAGCCCTTCAGGTAGGGGCTTCATTTCAGGAGGTTCTGGTTTTTCACTGATTTCTTCGGGAGTTCCGGTAGTCTTTAATTCTTCGTAAGTAGCTTCAGCATTTTCTTTAGCAAAGTTGGGAGATTCGATGCAATCCTTGGTTTGTTGGTCAATAGGTTCATCATTAAAAAGGGCGTGTAGAGAAGTTTCCAAGGGATCGTATGACTCGTGATATTCTTGAGTAAGTTGTGACATTTGCTCGACACAATCTATCAGATAGACTTCCTCCTGTATACTTGGTCTCCTCATACTTTCAAAAACCTTAAATTCGAGAGTCTCTTTTCCTAACCTTAAAAGTAAGGTTCCTGCTTCAACATCAATAAGGGCTCTAGCAGTGGCGAGGAATGGATGGCCGAAGATAAGAGGGTATTTGGTGTCTTCATTTATGTCCATGATGACAAAATCACATGGAACATACATGTCCTTGCCTACCTTGACTGGGATGTCTTCGAGAATTCCTAACGGTCTTTTTATCGAATTGTTCGCAAGTTGAATGGTCATAGCAGTTGGAAGCAATTCTGCGAACCCTAGTCTCTTACATAGACTGAGCGGCATAATAGAAATACTTGCGCCAAGATCTGCCAATCCTTTCTTGCATGATGAGTCACCAATGTGACATGAGATTCCGAAGGATCCCAGATCTTTTTGTTTCTTTGGCATCTTGCTTAGTATGATATCTGATGTGGTTGCAGCCAATTTTATAGTTTCATACTCTTCAGTGATGTACTTCTTGGTGAGAAGCGACTTTAGATACTTGGTCCAGGCTGGTATCTCATTAAGAGCATCTAAGAATGGTATATCAACATGGAGCTTCTTCATAGCCTCTTTGAATTTGATGAATCTAGTATCAAGCTTGGTTTCCCTCAGACGGGATGGGAAAGGAACACGAGGCTTATATACAGGAATATCTGGTTCTGGTGTCTCTACTTCTTCATCGAAAACTTTTTCAAAACTTCCATTATCAGTCTTGTTTTCTTTCGGTTGTGATTTCGGTGTTGTCAAGTTTTCAACAGTCGTAGATTCACTTTCATTAGGGATAACTACAGTTGTCTTTGCTAGGGGATCCGAATAATCTTTCCCTGATCTAGTGGCAACAACCTTCAGCTGCTCGAGATGTTTTGGATTGTTCTCAGGTTGTCCGACAAAGACCCCAGCTTGTGTCTTAATACTGGCAGCAAGTTGAGCTAGTTGAGTTTCAATAGCCTTTTGTTGGGCTTTGTAACGCCCGGACCCACTGCCCTAGGCTCTAGTAGAGTTTCAGGAATGACGACTGGCCCCACAAACCACCACTAGCCTTAACTGCGCACTTTATCCACACTGACGCGCAAGCCATGATCAACTTCCCGACTGGTCACCCATCCTAGTACTACTCCAAGCTGAGCACGCTTAACTATGGAGTTCTTTAGTGATGGGATCCCGGAAAAGGAGATGCACCTTGGTGATATGGGTAGTCCAATCATTCCTTATAAGATCATGCTATCCGAGGCGTCAAATCCTGGGATGTTACAATCTCCCCCACTTAGACTCTTGACGTCCTCGTCAAGGCTCAACTATATGGCCTCATAATCTGACCCCATTTCAGTGCAGACTCACAATGACCCATGGGCACCCAGCTCCCGTCCACGGCTACCAACGCAAGGGTGGCTCCATCTCGTCTCTACGGATAGCCCTTTCCATCTTGCCTGGACCGCATGGCTCAAGACTGGCATGCCACATGCCCATGTGGGCCCCACCTACTGGAGGGGTTATGGCTCTGATACCATTTGTAACGCCCGGACCCACTGCCCTAGGCTCTAGTAGAGTTTCAGGAATGACGACTGGCCCCACAAACCACCACTAGCCTTAACTGCGCACTTTATCCACACTGACGCGCAAGCCATGATCAACTTCCCGACTGGTCACCCATCCTAGTACTACTCCAAGCTGAGCACGCTTAACTATGGAGTTCTTTAGTGATGGGATCCCGGAAAAGGAGATGCACCTTGGTGATATGGGTAGTCCAATCATTCCTTATAAGATCATGCTATCCGAGGCGTCAAATCCTGGGATGTTACAGGCTTGTTGGTTGGTTATCATCATTTGTTGAGTTTGCAACAACTTTTCAATGGTAGATATCTTGTCATCAGAAGGGATTGACCCTGCCTGTCCTTGCTGTTGATTCAGATTCTGATACTGAGAGTTGTTCTAATAATTATTGTAGTTTCTGTTCTAAAAAATTTCCCTTGAAGTTTCCTTGATTCCCAAAGTTCTGTTGTTGGTTAAACTGGTAACTGGATGGGCCCCTGGGTTGATTGTTCAGACCAAATTGATGTGAGTTCATAGCTCCCGAAGGATTCCCGTATTGGAAACCTGGATGATTCCTATTTTGATTCGTATTGTAAGAGTTCTGCCCAAGGATGGTGTTAATAGCATTAAGATTTTCCATCTGGCAATTATCTCCTTGTCCACATGCATTACTTAGAACAACATCGTAGAGAACATTGCATGACAATGTGGAATGATCAGTGCCTTGGCATGCCTCACAAAACAAAGAAGTGGACTTGACTTGTTCTTGTTGCCTAGTAGGAGAATGTCCTCTTCCAATTGCAGCAAGGGATGATTCTATATGATCTTGCTTTGCAACTAAGACCTTCAAAGTTTCAGCTATAGATTTGTATTCTGGGATAGCTTCAGCCATGGCGACCTTTAATACTCCTTTACTAACAGATCTGCCCAATTGGCTTGATTTTCTGCTCCCAGGGTGACAACTCTCCATGTGCTGTCGTAACTTTGCCACATGAAATTTCCCCCAGACGAGGAGTCAAGGAACATCTTTACGTCATCCTCCACACCCCTGTAGAATATCTCTATCAGTTGGTTCTTTGGAATTCCATGGTGTGGGCATTTGCGTATGAGCTCCTTGTACCTATCCCAAGCTTCGGCAAGGGTTTCTCCTGGCACTTGAGTGAAATTAGTGATTCGTCCCCTGATTTCATATGTAAGAGATGGGGGGTAGAACTTTTCCAGAAAAGCGTTTTGGAGCTGCTCCCAGGTGGTGATGGGTACTTCACTCTGTAGTGAATTGTACCAACTAATGGCTCTATCAGCAAGAGAGTACTTGAAAAGACGGAGTCGAATGGCATCATCGGAGACTCCATTTTGCTTCGTCATAGCACATAGGTCGATGAATCTGAGAAGATGACCTTGGCTGTCTTCATCTTGTTTTCCGTAGAAGGGGTTGTTTTGAAGCAAAGTTATCCAATGTGCTCTAATCTCAAAGTTGGCAGCTTCGATGGGAGGAGGCTGCACCGGATGATAGACATTCGTGGCCTTTGGGATAGAGAACTCTCTAAGATCTTTCTGAAGTTCTTCTGCTTGCGCTGCTGCGTGTGCTGCTAAGATCTCCTGTTGAACTGCAGCTCGGGCTTCTTGCATGAGTCTCTCTCTTTGTGCATTGATAGCTTGAGCCACTCTTCGGGCTACTTCTTCCTCTTGCGCCATCCTTGCTTGATTCTCTCGGATCTGACGATGGAAGGTTCTATCAATCTCGGGATCAAAGCTTGCTGTGAGTCCGAGACTATCCGAACGGTGCATGCACTAAATGTTGAAGAACTCCTGAAATTGGAAAGGATTCAAAAGTGAGATTCACAAAGTAGAATAATGGTCAAGAAGATAAGCGATTGTTTCAAAAAGAAAAGAAAAATCCTAGATTAGTCTTAAAAGATTTAGATTTGACTGACTGATTCCGTTGTCCCCGACAACGGCGCCAGAATTTGACGTGGCTTTTGAATACACTAACAAATTCACTCGGAATTTATATCCCCGAGCTTTTACCAAAACCAAGTGCAACAATACCACCCGAAAGCGGACAGATCTTATCGCAGTATAGTTTAGGATCGAACCCAAAGGACAACGTTTTTAAGAATCTTTGTCAGTTAGATCTGGTTCAAGTAAAACTAATATTTAGAACAACTGGTTGATTTGGGTTTGATTAAACTAATTGCAAGAAAGTAAATGTGGAATAAAAGACGGGTTTCGATCAATGATAATGAATCGCTGGGATGGTACTGGGTTTGACCACCGCTACACACACAAACATGCTCCTTTGCAAACAAACCAGGCACGATATAACACTCCAAGTAGAGCTGCTGCAGAACCCCCCATACGGGCGACCATAGGCAGCCGATTTCTCATCGCCATCCGGGTCACATGTCTTACGGCTCTGAAGATACAACATCCAACTAAGGCTGTGAACCCCCCATACAGGCGTCAGGCGCACAGAAGCGTCACCGAAGGCTAGATGGCTCGTCCCCTCGCGGATCATACACTTATGACCTCAAGGAATCCCATCAGAAGTTCTCATCAAGGAGTCAACCGCGTCAACCGTTAAACAAATAAGTGACTATAGTACGTGTAAACATCGACGAAAAGCACAAAGATACAAAATCCAACTAAGGATGTGAACCCCCCATACGGGCGTCAGGCGCACAGAAGCATCACCGAAGGCTAGATGGCTCGTCCCCTCGCGGATCACGCACTTACGACCTCAAGGAATCCCATCGGAAGTTCTCGTCAAGGAGTCTAACATGCTAAACGACATTCATACCCATTATTTGAAGTTCTCGCAACATAGGGAGCACAAAGATGAAAACACGCACATAACTAACCTACAAGCTTAACGATAAATGACAAAATGAAGAGTTATATACATTGCCTTGGAAAGTTTAACAAAAGAACATGGTTTGCATGGGCAGCGGGGCTAGTCCCCGCATCCCAGCGAAAGGGAACTACTCGCTCATGATGCGAGATACAAGAAGGATAGGAGAGAAAGATAGATCCACCATGAGCTCGGTGCAGAGGGTGGACGCAGCCCGGTGAAGAAGAAGCGCTCCTTGCTCCGTCTTCTTCCTCTTCTTGGCCTCCTTGGACGCAACACCAACAGTAAGTGGAGTGGAACTTGATCGGGGTGGTGCTCTGGCAGCCTGTCGGCGTCCGGAACCGATCCTTCAAATGGGGACCCCGGGGGTCTATTTATAGTTTCAGATCTGACCCCAAACGGTCTGGAGACCGTTTGGGCGCTAGACGGTCTTGCTTTGATCAGTCCAGGCCTGGGCGTGATCGTGCGGCTTTAGTTCTTCAATCGGTCCTTACGTGCGCGTCGAACGGTCTTGGGACCGCGCGGGACCAAACGGTCTTGAGACCGCATGGGACCAAACGGTCTTGAGACCGAATGGGACCAAACGGTCTTGAGACCGAATGGGACCAAACGGTCTAGAGACTGAATGGGACCAAACGGTCTTGAGACCATATGGGACCAAACAGTTTTGAGACCGCATGGGACCAAACGGTCTTGGGACCGAATGGGACCAAACGGTCTTGAGATCGAATGGGACGAAACGGTCTTGGGACCGCATGGGACCAAACGGTCTGGGGACCGTATGGGACCAACCGGTCTTGAGACCGTATGGGACCAAACGGTCTTGAGACCGCAAGGCTTTCTTTGGAAACCGATTTCGTCTTGCTCTTCGTGTATTCCAGCAAACGGTCTTGGGACCGCATGGAACCAAACGGTCTTGAGACCGTATGCGTGGAGTTGCTTGATTTTCCTGCATTAAATGAAAGATATTTAGTTAAAATCCTGATTATTGAATCAACTAAGAAGTATTGTGCATTATGATTCATATTAGGGTAAAAAAATGTGGAAAAGAGATGAAAATGTTCCAAAAAAGGTAATTGAAATCCATGATGAGTATGCACTCATCACAAATCCTAGACCATACTACCAAACAAATGGGTAGAGATGACATTGGACTTGACTATAGTCAAAGGAACAACAAAGATAAAGGACCTCCAATATTCCATGGAGAATCCTCTAGTTCCAAGACTATGGACACTTGTAATCATTGCAATGCTTTTGGTCATTATTCTAATTGTTGTCCTTTTAGGAAAGCATCCAAGAGAAATAGGACTTGGGTTGCGAAACTAACCCCTACGGACCCAAATACATGATTGTGGACCATTTCATCTTTCTTCTTGTAGGTACATGCAAATGGATTGACTTGAGCTATTGAATTGCAAATTGACTTCTCAATCCACATGAAAGAAACAAGGTGAGATGTGTAGAGGGTGACAACAAGTGGAAAAAGGAATGATAAGCACAAAGGTAATTTTTATCTTGCTTATAACCATTTCTAACTTGTTTTTGTCAAGTTAGTGTGCACTATACATATGGTTTTTGAGTCAAAAGTGGTATTTTGTGTTTCTCTTCACAATCTGGCTCAAAAACTCGACCGATTTCACTATACGGAATAGTGCTGAAAAGTGCTTCTAGCCGTTGTGGAGTTGCAAAAAGTGAAAATATATCCGTTGCAAGCCAGAAAACGAATAGTTTTTGTTCACAAGTGTTCCCGAAGGCTAAGAGGCATCCCCAGCTATAAATAGGACCCCTTGGGCTTCATTCCAAGGTTGATCATTCATTGCAAACTCTATGTGAGGCTCCTATTCTATAGTTGAGTGTTTCCTACAACCTCCTCTCTCTCTAAGCTTAATCACTTGCTACATCCATTAGAGTGAGTAGGAAATCTATAAGAGAGCTAGTCCTACATGTATATCTTGTAAGGCTCTCACTTACACCACCTCCCTTTCTATCTTTTCAATCATGAAGATGAAGGTTCTCTCTCTTAGTTAAGAGAGGTGAAGAAGAACAAGGGAAGGCGTCCCTTGGTGAAGATCAAGGATGAAGACTTGGAGCAAGAGTGGGTAAGTCCTTGGTGAAGGCAGAAGACTCCTTTCTCAAGTAGGTAAGTCCTTGGTGGAAGCTTCTCCGAGTGAAGGTGAAGACAAAGACAAAAGATCCAAGAAGAGTGGGTAATTCCTGCAAGGCTGAAGACTTGTGCAAGAGTGGGTAATTCCTTGGAGAAGGCCGAAGACTCTTGCAAAGTGGGTAAGTCCTTGGTAAGGTTGAAGACTGTTTGTATTGGATAGGTAAGTCTTTTGGTTGGTCATGTAATGTATGTCTTATGAATGAATATAAGAGTGCAATAGTTTGGAAGTCCTAGAGGTTGACCTCTCTAGGCAAGTGGACTGACACACTTCTAGTTTGAAGTGTGGAACCACTCTAAATAGCTTGTCTCTTGGTGTATGTTCAATCTCTCTCATACTTGCTATGCATGTTTTAGTTGCACTCAAATTACCTATTTAGCAACCTTATCTTGTCCTATATCTTGAAGGTTTAATGAGTTTTGTTTGAGTGCTTTCAGCTCTATTCACCCCCCTCTAGAGCATCTAATCACCCATCTAGGATCCAACAATTGGTATCAGAGCGGGTCTTCTCCAAGCATACTACCACAAGTAGGAGAATATGGGTGATTATGAAGATGGGAAACCTTCAAAGAGAGCAATAGAAGGAAACAAGAGTGAAAAAGGGATCACTAGTGGAAGATCTAGTAAATGTGAAGATGGAAGATGCCATTGTGCCCTCATGACAAGCTCAACTAAAGATTTAAATGAGGTAAATTCAAGTGTTGAGATTCAAACAAATGCTTATCTTAGTCAACTAAATGCTCTTAAATTTGCAAATTCTAGCTTGCTTGATAAGATTAAGTTTTTAGAATCTCAACCTTCTATGACTATTTCATATATAGAGCTTGCTACTACTATTGTTTCTGTCTCTATTGTTTCTTATGCTCTTAAATGTGCTTATGAGAGTCAAGAGCTTACTTTGCAAGGAATAGAATGTGTAGATAAAGTTTATCCTTCAAAGATTACTTGTCTTGTATATGAACTTGCTTCCTTGCATAGTAATGTAATTGCTCTTGACCCTCATACTATATTTTCTTATAGAGAGAAAGCTTTTGATGCTCTATCTTGTGATAAATATTCTTATATGACTAAAGATGTTTTCTTAGAAATCTATCTTGTGCATGCTAGAGAGGATATGAATCTATTGTGTTTTACCGTTACTTCTCTTGTGCATGACAATCATAGTTTGAGATCTTCTTTGCTAAGATTCTTAGGTGATAAAAAGAATCTTAATCAAATCCAAGACCATACTACCAAACAAATGGGTAGAGATGGCATTAGACTTGACTGTAATCAAAGGAACAACAAAGATAAAGGACCTCCAATATTCCATGGAGAATCCTCTAGTTCCAAGACTATGGATACTTGTAATCATTGCAATGATTTTGGTGATTATTCTAATTGTTGTCCTTTTAGGAATGCACCCAAGAGCAATAGGACTTGGGTTGCGAAACTAACCCCTCCGGACCCAAAAACATGATTGGGGACCATTTCATCTTTCTTCTTGTAGGTACATGCAAATGGATTGACTTGAGCTATTGAATTGCAAATTGACTTCTCAATCCACATGAAAGAAGAAATGTGAGATGTGTAGAGGGTGACAACAAGTGCAAAAAGGAATGATAAACACAAAGGTAATGTTTCTCTTGCTTATAACCATTTCTAACTTGTTTTTTTCAAGTTAGTGTGCACTATAGATATGGTTTTTGAGTCGAAAGTGGTATTTTGTGTTTCTCTTCACACTCTTGCTCAAAAATTGTTTCTAATGCTTCTATAATGCATTACTAACTTTCTTAGACATGTTTGGATATGGTTAGTATATTTAGCATGCCTTTAAATATGTTTTTATGAAATATATGTGCTTTTTGACAGCCGGTCTGTCGATCGAGTTTGTCCTGGTAGAAACTCGACCGATAGGCACCAATGGGTGTTGCCAATAGCTGTCATCGGTCGAGTTGTCAATGCACAGAACTCGACCGATAACACTGTGCACAGAATATACATTTGGCTTATTGAATGAGAATTTCCCTCTCAACTAAATTTTCTCAACTAATAGCCTTATTCTTTGGCACTCTCATTTGGTACCTTTATATATGCATATTGCCATGCTCTAAATTGCCTATCTTACTTACAACTCTATCTCTCTAATTGCTCTAATTTGGCATATCTATATCTTGCAATTACTTATCTTGAGTTGTTTTACATGTTTTGATGATGATCTATATGGATCTCTTAGTTGTAACTAAAATTGCTTCCATTGTGCTCTAACTTGCTGCATCTATCTAGGTGTATATCTAGTTTTGATACAACCTTGCGGTTCTTAGGGGTAATCATCTTATGGTAAGGATGCATATCTAGTGAGTTATATCCCTTCATGCATCTAAAATTGCATATCTCTTTGTTTGGATACATCTCTACATCTACTCATAGCTTGCTTTATCTTGTGTATCTTTTGGTATCTCTTGCTATGATCTAGATCCTACTAGTAGTCCTAACTTGTGATATCATCTACTAGTAGTTCACATACATGTAGGTCTAACCTTGTTTATGATTGACATCTTTGCTCATATATATGCTATGCTTGTATCTTGTCTCATACACGCTCAAGATTGTTCCTTGAATTGCATATCTACTATCTTGAGTTGCTTGCATAACATTGTGATGCAGGGTACATAGATCTACATTGTATGTAGAAATTGGAGTATTTTTGGATTTTATGCACATTTGCTCCAGTTTCAGTTTTTGGTGCAAGACTAGTGTTTTTTTATGCAGAAACGACCTTCTGAGCAAGAGGCTCATTGCATCGCCATGAGCCCTGTCACTTTTTGGGCATATTCTGTCATCTTGAGGGTCAAATTGCGATTTATTGTTTTTCTGCAACACTTTATCTTGCATTTTAGGTTGTTAAAGTATATGATTTAACTTGCTTTTCTTTATATGCTTGGACAAGCCACTATCTGTGCTCTTCTACTATCCTTATATATATTTGTGTTATCTCCTTTCTATTTAACAAGTTATGTTTCTTTTTTCTTCATAACCCCACTTTTTGAAATGACAAAGGGGGAGAAAGGTATGTCTTCTTTTAAAAGAGGAAGAAGGTATGTCTTACATGAAGAGGAGAAGCATGTTCATGTAAAGGGAATAGGTAAAGGGGAGAAGACATATATGTGTAGAACATATATGAGTAGAAGACATAGTATTCTATAAATGTTATGAAAGCTAACCATGCAGGAGAAATAGCATCAATTGAGGGGGAATATGAGAACTCCACTAGCATCAATTGAGGGGGAGCATATGCACTCCATTCAATTGAAACCCCTAGGTTTCTCCGAAGGTATGATTTTACTTAAAAGCTTTCAATACACTTATGGAATGGTTTGTCATCTTCAAAAAGGGGGAGAATGTTGAATCAAGGTCAATTTGGTCAATGTTGACTCACGTCTAAATTGACTAAACCCGTGTTTTGATGATGAATAACCATTCTACATATTGATGTCTAATGCTTCTACTTGAGTGATTTCAGATTAGGTATAGACACACTCCAATTGATCTAACTTGCGCATATCAAATTGGAGAAAAGACAACTCAAAGTCATACAAGTGCACCTTTTTGTAATATGATGTATATCCATTAGAATCATGTTGTAAATCACTTATAATGATTGTATGACTTGTAGTTAAGCTAGAAAAAATATAAGGAGCACTTAGATCGAATATTAGAGAACTTTAGATGCAACTTTGAAAATTGATTACATGCACTTTGTCGGTCGAGTTTCCCAGCCTGAAAACTCGATCGATCATCCTTGATCAATTTTCTGGATATTGCATCGGTCAAGTTGTATTTACACAGAACTCGACTGATGGAGTAATTAACCAAATCGATTTTCATTGGTCGGTCGAGTTTCTTCAGGACAAACTCAATCGGTGGTATGAATATCGGCTTTTTCTTTTACTCTATCGGTCGAGTTACACTTATAGAAACTCAACCGATTGCACTGTACAGAAAAGTGCAGAAAAGTGCTTCTAACCGTTGTGGAGTTGCAACAAGTGAAAATATATCCGTTGCAAGCCACAAAATGGCTAGTTTTCATTCACAAGTGTTCCCAAAGGCTAAACGACATCCCTAGCTATAAATAGGACCCCTTGGGCTTCATTCCAAGGTTGAGCATTCATTGCAAACTCTATGTGAGGCTCCTATTCTATAGTTGAGTGCTTCCTACATCCTCCTCTCTCTCTCTAAGCTTAATCACTTGCTACATCCATTAGAGTGAGTAGGAAATCTGTAAGAGAGCTAGTCCTACATGTATATCTTGTGAGGCTCTCACTTCCACCACCTCCCTTTCTATCTTTTCAATCATGAAGATGAATGTTCTCTCTCTTAGCTAAGAGAGGTGAAGGAGAACAAGGGAAGGTGTCCCTTGGTGAAGATCAAGGCTGAAGACTTGGAGCAAGAGTGGGTAAGTCCTCGGTGAAGGCAGAAGACTCCTTGCTCAAGTAGGTAAGTCCTTGGTGGCAGCTTCTCCGAGTGAAGGTGAAGTCAAAGGCAGAAGATCCAAGAAGAGTGGGTAATTCCTGCAAGGCTGAAGACTTGTGCAAGAGTGGGTAAGTCCTTGGAGAAGGCCGAAGACTCTTACAAAGTGGGTAAGTCCTTGGTAAGGTTGAAGACTCTTTGTATTGGATAGGTAAGTACTTTGGTTGGTCATGTATTGTATATCTTATGAATGAATATAAGAGTGCAATAGTTTGGAAGTCCTAGAGGTTGACCTCTCTAGGCAAGTGGACTGACACACTTCTAGTTTGAAGTGTGGAACCACTCTAAATAGCTTGTCTCTTGGTGTATGGTCAATCTCTCTCATCCTTACTATGCATGTTTTAGTTGCACTCAAATTACCTATTTAGCAACCTTATCTTGTCATATATCTTGAAGGTTTAATGAGTTTTGTTTGAGTGCTTTCAGCTCTATTCACCCCCCTCTAGAGCATCTAATCACCCATCTAAGATCCAGCAACTGGTATCAGAGCGGGTCTTCTCCAAGCATACTTATACAAGTAGGAGAATATGGGTGATTATGAAGATGGGAAACCTTCAAAGAGAGCAATAGAAGGAAACAAGAGTAAAAAAGGGATCACAAAGGCTCCATTAACAAATGAAAGCACTAGTGGAAGATCTAGTGAATGTGAAGATGGAAGATGCCATTGCGCCCTCATGACAAGCTCAACTAAAGATTTAAATGAGGTAAATTCAAGTGTTGAGATTCAAACAAATGCTTATCTTAGTCAACTAAATGCTCTTAAATTTGCGAATTCTAGCTTGCTTGATACGATTAAGTTTTAGAATCTCAACCTTCTATGACTATTTCATATATCGAGCTTGCTACTACTATTGTTTCTCTCTCTATTGTTTCTTATGCTCTTAAATGTGCTTATGAGAGTCAAGAGCTTACTTTGCAAGGAATAGAATGTGTAGATAAAGTTTATCCTTCAAATATTACTTGTCTTGTATATGAACTTGCTTCCTTGCATAGTAATGTAATTGCTCTTGACCCTCATACTATCCTTTCTTATAGAGAGAAAGCTTTTGATGCTCTATCTTGTGATAAAGATTCTTATATAACTAAAGATGTTTGCTTAGAAATCTATCTTGTGCATGCTAGAGATGATATGAATCTAATTTGTTTTACCTTTACTTCTCTTGTGCATGACAATCATAGTTTGAGATCTTCTTTGCAAAGATTCTTAGGTGATAAAAAGAATCTAAATCAAATCCTAGACCATACTACCAAACAAATGGGTAGATATGGAATTGGACTTGCATGTAGTTAAAGGAACAACAAAGATAAAGGACCTCCAATATTCCATGGAGAATCCTCTAGTTCCAAGACTATGGACACTTGTAATCATTGCAATGATTTTGGTCATTATTCTAATTGTTGTCCTTTTAGGAAAACACCCAAGAGCAATAGGACTTGGGTTGCGAAACTAACCCCTCCGGACCCAAAAACATGATTGGGGGCCATTTCATCTTTCTTCTTGTAGGTACCGGCAAATGGATTGACTTGAGATATTGAATTGCAAATTGACTTCTCAATCCACATGAAAGAAGAAAGGTGAGATGTGTAGAGGGTGACAACAAGTGCAAAAAGGAATGGTAAGAACAAAGGTAATGTTTCTCTTGCTTATAACCATTTCTAACTTGTTTTTGTCAAGTTAGTGTGCACTATACATATGGTTTTTGAGTCAAAAGTGGTATTTTGTGTTTCTCTTCACACTCGTGCTCAAAAACTATTTCTAATGCATCTATAGTGCATTACTAACTTGCTTAGACATGTTTGGATATGGTTAGTATATTTAGCATGCCTTTAAATATGTTTTTATGAAATATATGTGCTTTTTGACAGCTGGTCTGTCGGTCGAGTTTGTCCTGGTAGAAACTCGACCGATAGGCACCAATGGGTGTTGCCAACAGCTGTCATCGGTCGAGTTGTCAATGCACAAAACTCGACCGATAACACTGTGCACAGAATATACATTTGGCTTATTGAATGAGAATTTCCCTCTCAACTAGATTTTCTCAACTAATAGCCTTATTCTTTGGCACTCTCATTTGGTACCTTTATATATGCATATTTCCATGATCTAAATTGCCAATCTTGCTTACAACTCTATCTCTCTAATTGCTCTAATTTGGCATATCTATATCTTGCAATTACTTATCTTGAGTTGTTTTGCAGGTTTTGATGATGATCTGTATGGATCTCTTAGTTGTATCTAAAATTGCTTCCGTTGTCCTCTAACTTGCTACATCTATCTAGGTGTATATCTTGTTTTGATACAACCTTAAGGTTCTTAGGGGTAATCATCTTATGGTAATGATGCATATCTAGTGAGTTATATCCCTTCATGCGTCTAAAATTGCATATCTCTTTTTTTGGATACATATCTACATCTACTCATAGCTTGATTTATCTTGTGTATCTTTTGGTATCTTTATGATCTAGATTCTACTAGTAGTCCTAACTTGTGATATCATCTACTAGTAGTTCACATACATATAGGTCTAACCTTATTTATGATTGACATCTTTGATCATATATATGATATGCTTGTATCCTGTCTCTTACACGCTTAAGATTGTTCCTTGAATCGCATACCTACTATCTTGAGTTGCTTGCATAACATTGTGATGCAAGGTACATAGATCTACATTGTATGTATAAATTAGAGTATTTTTGGATTTTATGCAGATTTGCTCCAGTTTCAGTTTTTGGTGCAAGACTAGTGTTTTTTATGCAGAAACGACCTTCTGAGCAAGAGGTTCATTGCATCGCCATGAGCCCTGTCACTTTTTGGGCTTATTCTGTCATCTTGAGGGTCAAAATTGCGATTTATTGTTTTTCTGCAGCACTTTATCTTGCATTTTAGGTTGTTAAAGTATATGCTTTAACTTTCTTTTCTTTATATGCTTGGACAAGCCCCTATCTGTGCTCTTCTACTCTCCTTATATATATATTTGTGTTATCTCCTTTCTCTTTAACAAGTGATGTTTTATTTGTCTTCATAACCCCACTTTTTGAAATGACAAAGGGGGAGAAAGGTATGTCTTCTTTTAAAAGAGGAAGAAGGTATGTCTTACATGAAGAGGAGAAGCATTTTCATGTAAAGGGAATAGTTAAAGGGGAGAAGACATATATGTGTAGACCATATATGAGTAGAAGACATAGTATTCTATAAATGTTATGAAAGCTAACCATGCAGGAGAAATAGCATCAATTGAGGGGGAGTATAAGAACTCCACTAGCATCAATTGAGGGGGATCATATGCACTCCATTCTATTGAAACCCCTAGGTTTCTCCGAAGGTATGATTTTTCTTGAAAGCTTTCGATACATTTATGGAATGGTTTGTCATCTTCAAAAAGGGGGGAGAATGTTGACTCAAGGTCAATTAGGTCAATGTTGAATCATGTCTAAATTGACTAAACCCGTGTTTTGACGATGACTAACCATTCCACATATTGTTGTCTAATGCTTCTACTTGAGTGATTTCAGATTAGGTATAGACACACTCCAATTGACCTAACTTGCACATATCAAATTGGAGAAAAGACAAGTCAAAGTCATACAAGTGCACATTTTTGTAATATGATGTATATCCATTAGAATCATGTTGTAAATCACTTGTAATGATTGTATGACTTGTAATTAAGCTTAGAAAAATATAAGGAGCACTTAGATCGAATATTAGAGCACTTTAGATGCAACTTTGAAAATTGATTACATGCACTTTGTCGGTCGAGTTTCCCAGCCTGAAAGCTCGACCGATCATCCTTGATCAATTTTCTGAAGATTTCATCGGTCGAGTTGTGTTTACACAGAACTCGACTGATGGAGTAATTGACCAAATCGATTTTCATTGGTCGGTTGAGTTTCCTCAGGACAAACTCAACCGATGGTATGAATATCGACTTTGTCTTTTACTCTATCGGTCGAGTTACACTTATAGAAACTCGACCGATTGCACTGTACAGAAAAGTGTAGAAAAGTGCTTCTAGCCGTTGTGGAGTTGCAACAAGTAAAAATATATCCATTTCAACCCAAAAAATGGCAAGTTTTTGTTCACAAGTGTTCCCAAAGGCTAAGAGGCATCCCCAACTATAAATAGGACCCCTTGGGCTTCATTCCAAGGTTGAGCATTCATTGCAAACTCTATGTGAGGCTCCTATTCTATAGTTGAGTGCTTCCTACAGCCTCCTCTCTCTCTCTAAGCTTAATCACTTGCTACATCCATTAGAGTGAGTAGGAAATCTGTAAGAGAGCTAGTCCTACATGTATATCTTGTGAGGCTCTCACTTCCACCACCTCCCTTTCTATCTTTTCAATCATGAAGATGAAGGTTCTCTCTCTTAACTAAGAGAGGTGAAGAAGAACAAGGGAAGGCGTCCCTTGGTGAAGATCAAGGCTGAAGACTTGGAGCAAGAGTGGGTAAGTCCTTGGTGAAGGTAGAAGACTCCTTGCTCAAGTAGGTAAGTCCTTGGTGGAAGCTTCTCTGAGTGAAGGTGAAGTCAATAGCAGAAGATCCAAGAAGAGTGGGTAATTCCTGCAAGGTTGAAGACTTGTGCAAGAGTGGGTAAGTCCTTGGAGAAGGCCGAAGACTCTTGCAAAGTGGGTAAGTCACTGGTAAGGTTGAAGACTCTTTGTATTGGATAGGTACGTCCTTTGGTTGGTCATGTATTGTATGTCTTATGAATGAATATAAGAGTGCAATAGTTTGGAAGTCCTAGAGGTTGACCTCTCTAGGCAAGTGGACTGACACACTTCTAGTTTGAAGTGTGGAACCACTCTAAATAGCTTGTCTCTTGGTGTATGTTCAATCTATCTCATCCTTGCTATTCATGTTTTAGTTGCACTCAAATTACCTATTTAGCAACCTTATCTTGTCATATATCTTGAAGGTTTAATGAGTTTTGTTTGAGTGCTTTCAGCTCTATTCACCCCCCCTCTAGAGCATCTAATCACCCATCTAGGATCCAACAATTGGTATCAGAGCGGGTCTTTCCAAGCATAATTCCACAAGTAGGAGAATATGGGTGATTATGAAGATGGGCAACCTTCAAAGAGAGCAATAGAAGGAAACAAGAGTGAAAAAGGGATCACAAAGGCTCCATAAACAAATGAAAGCACTAGTGGAAGATCTAGTGAATGTGAAGATGGAAGATGCCATTGCGCCCTCATGACAAGCTCAACTAAAGATTTCAATGAGGTAAATTCAAGTATTGAGATTTAAACAAATGCTTATCTTAGTCAACTAAATGCTCTTAAATTTGCGAATTCTAGCTTGGTTGATAAGATTAAGTTTTTAGAATCTCAATCTTCTATGACTATTTCATATATAGAGCTTGCTACTACTATTGTTTCTCTCTCTGTTGTTTCTTATTCTCTTAAATGTGCTTATGAGAGTCAAGAGCTTAGTTTGCAATGAATAGAATGTGTAGATAAAGTTTATCCTTCAAAGATTACTTGTCTTGTATATGAACTTGCTTCCTTGCATTGTAATGTAATTTCTCTTGACCCTCATACTATCTTTTCTTATAGAGAGAAAGCTTTTGATGCTCTATCTTGTGATAAAGATTCTTATATGACTAAAGATGTTTTCTTAGAAATCTATCTTGTGCATGCTAGAGACGATATGAATCTATTGTGTTTTACCTTTACTTCTCTAGTGCATGACAATCATAGTTTGAGATCTTCTTTACAAAGATTCTTAGGTGATAAAAAAAATCTTAATCAAATCCTAGACCATACTACCAAACAAATGGGTAGAGATGGGATTGGACTTGACTGTAGTCAAAGGAACAACAAAGATAAATGACCTCCAATATTCCATGGAGAATCCTCTAGTTCCAAGACTATGGACACTTGTAATCATTGCAATGATTTTGGTCATTATTCTAATTGTTGTCCTTTTAGGAAAGCACCCAAGAGCAATAGGACTTGGGTTGCAAAACTAACCCCTCCGGACCCAAAAACATGATTGGGGACCATCTTTCTTCTTGTAGGTACTTGCAAATGGATTGACTTGAGCTATTGAATTGCAAATTGACTTCGTAATCTACATAAAAGAAGAAAGGTGAGATGTGTAGAGGGTGACAATAAGTGGAAAAAGGAATGATAAACACAGAGGTAATGTTTCTCTTGCTTATAACCATTTCTAACTTGTTTTTGTCAAGTTAGTGTGCACTATACATATGGTTTTTGAGTCAAAAGTGGTATTTTGTGTTTCTCTTCACACTCTTGCTCAAAAACTATTTCTAATGCTTCTATAGTGCATTAATAACTTGCTTAGACATGTTTGGATATGGTTAGTATATCTAGCATGCCTTTAAATATGTTTTTATGAAATATATGTGCTTTTTGACAGCTGGTCTGTCGGTCGAGTTTGTCTTGGTAGAAACTCGACCGATAGGCACCAATGGGTGTTGCCAACAACTGTCATCGGTCGAGTTGTCAATGCATAGAACTCGATCGATAACACTGTGCACAGAATATACATTTGGCTTATTGAATGAGAATTTCCCTCTCAACTAGATTTTCTCAACTAATAGCCTTATTCTTTGGCACTCTTATTTGGTACCTTTATATATGCATATTGCCATCACTACTACAGAAATAGCATTCAGTGTCCCTTTTCTGGGCATCGGTTATTAAGGGAAACTGACGCCTATCATATTACCGCGTTGGTTGCTTAAGCAATCCGACGTCTATATCCGAAACCAGCCAGACACGGGTACCGCTTTGCATTAAGCGTCGGTTGTTTATAACAAAACGGACGCTTAAAGTCGCCCGCGAAATCCAAATTTCGTTCAAGAAAAGTGTCACTTTCAACGTCGGTGATGTAGATAAAAAACTGACGCCTATTTGCGATGAAAATTTGCACGAAAAGTGTCACTTTCTGCGGAGGTTATCATTGTATAACCGACGCTGAATATGGTTCCCGCCAAACAATTTCGTGAAAAAATCGTCCAATTGGACGTCAGTTGTTTAAAAGAACCGACGTGAAAGTTATTTAAGCGTCAGTTGTGTGAAACAACCGACGCTATATGGGAACTTTATCCCGCGATCACCCGACCGTTCGCCTTTCTTCTGTTTCATTGGGAGCTTCTCTGCCTGTGCCGATTTCGTCTCCGGTGATTTTTCTCTGTCTCCGGCGATTTCTTCTCCCGCACCCCCTTCGCCGGCGATTTCTTCTCCGGCGCCCCCTTCTCCGGCGCCCCCTTCTCCAACGCCACTCCTCCGCCCTCTCTTCTTTTCCCTGCTGCTCTAGCGCCGCCACCCCTGCTGCTCTAGCGCCGCCGCCCCTGCTGCTAGCGCTGCCACGCCTGAGATTAGGCGCCGCCGCCCCTGGTGCTCCTCCACCGCCGTCGCGCCGCCCCTACTGCTCCTCCAGCCTCGCTGCTAGCTGCTGCTCCACCGCCGTCGCTGCTAGCTACTCCTCCAGCCAGAGCCATCGGAGCCTCTGCCTTTTTCCCTCTGACAAGGTTGGTCTTCCCGCTGCTAGCTGCTCTACTTTTTTTTTGCATCGATTAAATTGTTGTGATAAAAATGCATGTAATGTATTTGATTAGAGTTAATGTAATTTGGATGTTCATAATAATGTAGTATGTTAAACCAATGGTTATAACATAGTATGATCTTAATCTGATCTGGATGTTCATAATAATGTAGTATGTTAAATATGATGATTAGGGATACATATAATGTCTAGTACACAAATGTTAGATGATATTCAAGAAAACCCTAGTTTGATGAGCATGTTGTTAATCATGTTAATTATGATTCTTCTATATATTCTGATGTCATTATATAATTATGTGATCCCAACATATTAAATTGAATTAGAATGATTTCATGAATTATAGGGTTTTAAAGTTGATAAACATGTACATGCGGAAATAGGGTTATTAAACCAATGGTTATAACATAGTATGATCTTAATATGATTTGGATGTTCATAATAATGTAGTATGTTAAATATGATGATTAGGGATACATATAATGTCTAGTACACAAATATTAGATGATATTCAAGAACACCCTAGTTTGATGAGCATGTTGTTAATCATGTTAATTATGTTTCGGGTGTCTACTAAACCCTAGTTATATGAATACATATATATATATATATATATATATATATATATATATATATGAATACATATATATATTCAAGAAAACCCTAGTTATATGAATACATATATATATTCAAGAAAACCCTAGTTATATGAATACATATATATATATATATATATATATATATATGAAACAGATATATATATATATATATATATATATATATATATATAATCCTATACATATATATGAAACAGAATTATATATATATAATCCTATACATATATATAATCCTATATATATATATAATCCTATACATATATATATATATATATGAAACAGAAATATATATATATATATATATATATATATATATGAAACAGAAATATATATATATATATATATATATATATATATATATAATCCTATACATATATATGAAACAGAAATATATATATATATATAATCCTATACATATATATGAAACAGAATATATATATATATATATATATATATATATATATATATATATATATAATCCTATACATATATATCAAACAGAAATATATATATATATATATATATATATATAATCCTATACATATATATATATATATATATATGAAACAGAAATATATATATATATATATATATATATATATATATATATATATATATATATATATATATAATCCAATACATATATATGAAACAGAAATATATATATATATATATATATATAATCCTATACATATATATGAAATAGAAATATATATATATATATATATATATATATATATATATATATATATATATATATATATATATATATATATAATCCTATACATATATATGAAACAGAAATATATATATATATATATATATATAATCCTATACATACATATATATATATATATATATATATATATTTATATATATATATATGAAACAGAAATATATAAATACATAATCCTATACATACATATATATATATATATATATATATGAAACAGAAATATATATAAATAAATATACTTACTATATAGACAGATTTCTGTTTTATGCTGTACAGATATATAAATACATAATCCTATACTTACTATATATATATATATGAAACAGAAATATATAAATACATAATCCTATACATATATATATATATATATATATATATATATATATATATATATATGAAACAGAAATATATAAATACATAATCCTATACTTACTATAAACAGAAATATATAAACAGAAATATATATATATATATATATATATATATATATATATATATATAGGAAAATGATCCAGTGAGAAACATATCTTGGTGAGAGCATGAGAGCCATTTGAATAACTTTGCACAATGATCAAATGTTCATAATCTAACCGTATGGATTGGAAATATACCCTATTAGTCACGTTCCCACTAAATCTCATCGTCATAGGACTTCTATTGCATGCACAACAAACAAATACTTTTCAACGCTCAATATTGAATTTTAGGCTGACCGTTGGATGTAAAATGTGTATATTGTATATATGGAGATGTAAACGATATCCGATTGTGATGATTTTTTGTGTGAAGGTAAATGTAATGATGTTCTTCCCATCCATAAGGTTGGATATTGAAAATAAGCTACAACTTTATAGTTATTCAAATGCCTCTCATGCTCTCACCGTAGAATGTTTCTCACTAGATCGCTACCCTATATATATATATATATATATCCACAGAAATATATATAAACAGAAATATATAAATATATAAACAGAAATATATAAACAGAAATATATAAACAGAAATATATGAAACAGAAATATATATATATATATATATATGTATAGATAGATATACTATTACAAATACGCATGTATATCTAGATACATATCTATCCATATAAATATAGTTATTATATATGCAATTGCTATATATGTTTTCCTTTTTCTAGTTTATACAAATGCTAAATGTTTTCCTTTTTCTAGTTGATACAAATGCTAAATGTTTGCCTTTTTAATGACATTTTCAGATAGCTGACCATGATGAGAATGATGTCCATGATGAGCATGAAGTCCATGATGAGCATGCTGTCCATGACGAGCATGGCGAGGATACCAATGTAAGTTCTAAAAACATATCTTGTATTTCTATAAAATTCATTATCTTCTAGTTATGTCATATATCCTATATTTCTATATTGGCCTAATTCAGTGTGTTTACTTTTGTCAAATTTTAGGTTGATGATGCACAGGTACCCATTGAAGCAATTGAGCAACTTGATGCGCAGCAAAAAAAACATAACAAGAAAAGGGGTATCACTCTGTTGAAAAAGTTAACTGCGCTGAGTGGCAGTGGATCCAAATTGGTTGTGGAGTTTGATAATGGAGGGAATGCAATTGGAGTGAACCACAATAATTTTATAAACTATCTTGGGTTTGTCACTCGAAGCCATTGTGGTGTTAAGTATGATAATTGGCATAAAGTTCCTCAGGCGAAGAAAGAATTGATATGGAAAGATTTATGCGTGAGTTATTTTGTAGATTACAAATTCTATTATTTGCAATTCTATTTTTGGATACTAGTTAATAACATTTCTATTTTACAGAATCTGTTTGCATTGGATGAGATGTTGCATCGTAAAAGTGTGATGCAACGCGCTGGAAAGATGCTTAGGAATTACAGGACAAATCTGAACAGAGAATACATAAAACAGGGTGATAAGAAGAAGAAGTCAGCCATGTAGGGGTTTAGATGCATTCAAAAAGGCTGGAGGAAAGGTCCCAAGGAAAAAGAACCAGCCATTGTCTTGGGACAACGTAAAAGTAAGTTCCCGACTCCCCGACTCCAATGTATATATTATTGATGTGAATTGTGCTTAGTTGTATTATTTTGTATGTTTCAATTTATAGTGCGCTACACAAGACAATGGCTGGGCATGCGCATACTATGTGATGCGATTTATGCAGATGATTATCAAACATGCCGCATTGGACATCGATACCATACATGAGGTATTATATATAGTCTCATTAGTTAGTATGAAATATATCAATCTTATTTTTATATTATTACTTATATATATACATCATTCTCTTTGCAGGTGTTTAAAACTGACCACACTATAGGCAAACGCTTAAAAAATGTACATGCTCCATATACGAGGGAAGCATTAGATGAAGTAAGAGAAGAATGGGCAATAGCTGTACAAACAGTGGCAACTGTAAGATATAATTGGGATGTTGATAGTGATGATGAATGATACTTTGTAAATGAATGTTTCTGAATGTTAAAACATGTATTTGAATGATTCTATATGTGTGAACATGAGAATTGAATTGATGTCTGAATGTATCTACTTGTGTGAATCTTTTTTTGTTAATTTTGCAGGTTTGTGGCCTGTTTGTAGGCTGATATCAATGGATGTCGTAAACCTGCAGTTCAGAAAACTAAACTGCAGGTTCTCATCCTGCTGACCAGCCACAGCAGGCTTGCAAACTGATATAAAAAAAATAGATATAGGCGTCGGTTATTTACAGATAACCGTCCGCACAGACCTACAACGTCAGCTTTTTGTAAAGGAACGACGCCTGATGTGACCAAAGCAGTACTTTGTCTCTAATACATGTAGGCGTCGGTCCTTTAGTAGACAAACCGACGCCAAAGGGATTTCCTAGATGTCGCCGTTTTCTGTGGCGCGGACACTTTTGGCGTCGATTGTTTATAAACATCTGACACTTTTAGTCTAAATAGGCGTCGGGTGAAAACCTGACGCTGAAGTGTTAGACCTTTAGCGGCGCCCACATAGGCGTCGGCCTCACACCGACGCTAAAGACGGTTTCTGTAGTAGTGCATGCTCTAAATTGCCTATCTTTCTTACAACTCTATCTCTCTAATTTCTCTAATTTGGCATATCTATATCTTGCAATTACTTATCTTGAGTTGTTTTGCAGGTTTTGATGATGATCTCTATGGATCTCTTAGGTGTATCTAAAATTGCTTCCGTTGTGCTCTAACTTGCTACATCTATCTAGGTGTATATCTTATTTTGATACAACCTTGAGGTTCTTAGGGGTAATCAGCTTATGGTAAGGATGCATATCTAGTGAGTTATATCCCTTCATACGTATAAAATTGCATATCTCTTTGTTTGGATACATCTCTACATCTACTCATAGCTTGCTTTATCTTGTGTATCTTTTGGTATCTCTTGCTATGATCTAGATCCTACTAGTAGTCCTAACTTGTGATATCATCTACTAGTAGTTCACACACATGTAGGTCTAACCTTGTTTATGATTGACATCTTTGCTCATATATATGCTATGCTTGTATCTTGTCTCATACACGCTCAAGATTGTTCCTTGAATTGCATATCTACTATCTTGAGTTTCTTGCATAACATTGTGATGCAGGGTGCATAGATCTACATTGTATGTAGAAATTGGAGTATTTTTGGATTTTATGCAGATTTGCTCCAGTTTCAGTTTTTGGTGGAAGACTAGTGTTTTTTATGCAGAAACGACCTTCTGAGCAAGGCTCATTGCATTGCCATGAGCCCTGTCACTTTTTGGGCATATTCTGTCATCTTGAGGGTCAAAATTGCAATTTATTATTTTTCTGCAGCACTTTATCTTGCATTTTAGGTTGTTCAAGTATATGCTTTAACTTGCTTTTCTTTATATGCTTGGACAAGCCCCTATCTATGCTCTTCTACTCTCCATATATAGATTTGTGCTATCTCCTTTCTCTTTAACAAGTGATGTTTCTTTTTTCTTCATAACCCCACTTTTTGAAATGACAAAGGGGGAAAAAGGTATGTCTTCTTTTAAAAGAGGAAGAAGGTATGTCTTACATGAAGAGGAGAAGCATGTTCATGTAAAGGGAATAGGTAAAGGGGAGAAGACATATATGTGTAGAACATATATGAGTATAAGACATAGTATTCTATAAATGTTATGAAAGCTAACCATGCAGGAGAAATAACATCAATTGAGGGGGAGTATGAGAACTCCACTAGCATCAATTGAGGGGGAGAATATGCACTCCATTCTATTGAAACCCCTAGGTTTCTCCGAAGGTATGATTTTACTTAAAAGCTTTCAATACATTTATGGAATGGTTTGTCATCTTCAAAAAGGGGGAGAATGTTGACTCAAGGTCAATTAGGTCAATGTTGACTCACGTCTAAATTGACTAAACCCGTGTTTTGATGATACTAACCATTCCACATATTGCTGTCTAATGCTTCTACTTGAGTGATTTCAGATTAGGTATAGACACACTCCAATTGACCTAACTTGCACATATCAAATTGGAGAAAAGACAAGTCAAAGTCATACAAGTGCACATTTTTGTAATATGATGTATATCCATTAGAATCATGTTGTAAATCACTTGTAATGATTGTATGACTTGTAATTAAGCTTAGAAAAATATAAGGAGCACTTAGATCGAATATTAGAGCACTTTATATGCAACTTTGAAAATTGATTACAGGAACTTTGTCGGTCGAGTTTCCCAGCCTGAAAACTCGATCGATCATCCTTGATCAATTTTCTGGATATTGCATCGGTCAAGTTGTATTTACACAGAACTCGACCGATGGAGTAATTGACCAAATCGATTTTCATTGGTCGGTCGAGTTTCCTCAGGACAAACTCGATCGATGGTATGAATATCGGCTTTGTCTTTTACTCTATCGGTCGAGTTACACTTATAGAAACTCAACCGATTGCACTGTACAGAAAAGTGCAAAAAAGTGCTTCTAGCCATTGTGGAGTTGCAACAAGTGAAAATATATCTGTTGCAAGCCACAAAATGACTAGTTTTCATTCACAAGTGTTCCCAAAGGCTAAACGACATCCCCAACTATAAATAGGACCCCTTGGGCTTCATTCCAAGGTTGAGCATTCATTGCAAACTCTATGTGAGGCTCCTATTCTATAGTTGAGTGCTTCCTACAACCTCCTCTCTCTCTCTAAGCTTAATCACTTGCTACATCCATTAGAGTGAGTAGGAAATCTGTAAGAGAGCTAGTCCTACATGTATATCTTGTGAGGCTCTCACTTCCACCACCTCCCTTTTTTTCTTTTCAATCATGAAGATGAAAATTCTCTCTCTTTGCTAAGAGAGGTGAAGAAGAACAAGGGAAGGCGTCCCTCAGTAAAGATCAAGGCTGAAGACTTGGAGCAAGAGTGGGTAAGTCCTTGTGAAGGCAGAAGACTCCTTTCTCAAGTAGGTAAGTCCATGGTGGAAGCTTCTCTGAGTGAAGGTGAAGTCAAAGGAAGAAGATCCGAGAAGAGTGGGTAATTCCTGCAAGGCTGAAGACTTGTGTAAGAGTGGGTAAGTCCTTAGAGAAGGCCGAAGACTCTTGCAAAGTGGGTAAGTCCTTGGTAAGGTTGAAGACTCTTTGTATTGGATATGTAAGTCCTTTGGTTGGTCATGTATTGCATGTCTTATGAATGAATATAAGAGTGCAATAGTTTGGAAGTCCTAGAGGTTGACCTCTCTAGGCAATTGGACTGACACACTTCTAGTTTGAAGTGTGGAACCACGCTAAATAGCTTGTCTCTTGGTGTATGTTCAATCTATCTCATCCTTGCTATGCATGTTTTAGTTGCACTCAAATTACCTATTTAGAAACCTTATCTTGTCATATATCTTGAAGGTTTAATGAGTTATTTTTAAGTGCTTTCAACTCTATTCACCCCCCCTCTAGAGCATCTAATCACCCATCTAGGATCCAACAAAATGAATCACAATAGAGTTCTTCTTGCTCCTCCAACTGACTGGATGATCACCCAATAGAACACATAAGCCAGAAATATATCTCCTATCATTCACATCTCTGACCCAATATGTCACACCTTCATTTAATACACAATCCAAACATAAGAGAAGTGTTTTAGTACTTATAAGATCATGAAAAAATTGTAACATGGTACCACAAATAAGCAAGATCTATAGAATTTAAAACGAACCACATGTAGTGTCTTAATACATGCATCAAAGAAATATTGAATGTCCACCAAAACCTAAGAACATTAAATGTAACCTAACATAAGAATAAACATAAAGATATATAAAATAGAGTTTCACTCTAGAACATCACCCCATTAGTGTAGGATCCAAAAGCGTCACTAATTTCACCTCCCATTACTCCTGTCTATTGTGGCTTTTGCTGGTGTTCTCCACCACCTATCTGCATCCACACATAGCCATACATTTAGAAAACCATTGTAAGTGGTTGGGTTTCATAATAAGAAGAACATAACTTAAATTAAGGCTTAAATAAATAGATAATACATACACTTCAATAAATGGCTTTATGATGCTTTCTGAAGCTTGGTTATACATTCTTATAAGAGAACCTACTCAATGAATCTTATTTTATATGTTATGATTTCACTGAATACATACAAGGCATGCAGGATAGGGCTTAAATCCAAAAACCTGAGCTCCCTAACACCCACTATGTGTGCAAGCTTGGACTTGAACCTGCAACTGATAGGGGATCATGCGGCATCATGAATATGATATAAAGCCTGATCATTAGATCTTATTCTTCTTTTAATCTAATTTTTACTTAAAGTTTCCAATTACAATTTCTTATTTGATATTATGCATGAAGAGTTATAAGTTTGATGGATCTTATCCTAACATTTATACATGTATGTAGTAAGTCTTAACAAGATATGCATATAACTTATACCTCCTAAAAATTGAAGTGTTCATATGATAACATGCATAATATAAGCTTTAAACACGTTATGCAAGTAAAGCTGATGATGTAATTTATTGAAACCCCCAGACATGGACCACAAACTTGTTGAAGTAGGAACAGTTGCACTTCATTAAAATCCAAGGTAAATTAATTAGATTTCTAAATACTAATTAAGTTATCTCTAAAACTTCATGAACCCCGTTCAAAATAGAACTCACAATGTATCTCATTGTATAGATAAAAAAATGTGATAAAAATGATATATAAGTTGCCTCTATTGGACGTACAAAGTAGGAGATATGCATATTTTTAATCATTGGACATTCACGATTTAGATAATCTCATTTATTAAGTCTTAGTATATGATAAAAAAAATGAAATTACTCATATACCCCTCATATATATGCTACCTGACTATTGGCATGTCATAATATGTCAATGTGATAAAACATGAATCACAATCATATAACTTCCCAAAAATCTATTAATTGTGTGATATCAAAATACAAAACATGAGAGCACAATCATTAATTTATCCCAAGGTTTCTTCTTATTCTTCCAGTCATGGCACAAATAGCTCCCATCTTGAAAGTTCTGACCAACAAGCAAGAAACACCACCCTCTCATGCAAAACATGAATCCATAGAGG
Source organism: Alisma plantago-aquatica (assembly GCA_963693085.1). Classification (NCBI taxonomy): domain Eukaryota; kingdom Viridiplantae; phylum Streptophyta; class Magnoliopsida; order Alismatales; family Alismataceae; genus Alisma; species Alisma plantago-aquatica. The sequence continues at coordinate 309,663,529 of OY856415.1, forward strand.
TTCCCTAGGCCTTGATGAACTCATACATCAGTAATTAAGCTTTGAAGGTAAAGATTTGCCTCTATCCTATTCCTTGCCATAAAGCATAGGCTAAAACATAGAAATATGACTTGTTTCATGAAAGCGATGACTCCATGATAGAAACAACAATGAAATGACATCACTAATCTTACCTTAATTAAAAGAAGTCGTGTTGATATAAAAAATGAGACAACAATCACACAAATGGAAACCTTAATTCCAAAGAATCGAGAAGACCTATTACTTATTATTGGAAGTAAGGTGAAGCTGTCTGTCATCCTCTCCTTGTACCACATATGGCACCAAAGAAACATTTCTATTTTTGAGAATGCTGAACCATCCACGAATGGTGTATGGCGCCACATTCAAAATGATTTTGTTAGCATGCATAGGTAGCTCTTCTTGCTGCATAGTTATTTTCTTTGGGGCATTTACATGCTCCTTTACTTGTACATGAACAGTTTTAAAGAAATATAGAGTCTCACGCTTACTAATAAAAAAAATTTGCACAAATGGCCTAATGACCATCACCACCTCCGTCAGTGGTACTATCAGGTTTCATGGTCCTGACACATACCAAACATGCATGAAACACACACATCTCAAAGAGGAAGTACAAGAGATCTATATGCTCAACGTGGTCCCAATTTGGAGAAGAGTGGACAGAGACATGGTGATGGTCCTATCATTGCCAAGTAAGAAGATAACCTATACGACAGGGTCCCAAGGTCACTCATCTATAATTGACGATGCTTAAGGGTCCTCCACCAACCGGTTAAGTTTCCCAACCCCTCAGTGTGCCGTGGCAAGGCCTCATGAGGATACTTCAAAACTTATCAGAGAATATTGTTGAGGGAAAATTGCTATTTTGTGGAGGGTGGGGTTAGGGTCTGAGTTTTTTATATATAAGTTTGTCACAACATTAGTAAATTGTTTGGAGACATCTCCAATTTGACCTAGATAGGAAACTATGGATAATGTGGGGTCATCAAGGGGTTTCAGGATTTGCAGAGTCTAGAGGTTGAATACAACATATGGATGGTGTTGATAAAGTGTGGTGATCTTGTAAAACCATCTAAAAACTCTTGAATAAGACCCATCATGTGCCTCATAAATATAAAAGGAATATCCAAAAATCAAATCATGTTAAATACATTATCTTTCCTATTATAATTATCTTAAAAAATAACATTGAAAAAAATCTCAAAATTTGTCCATCGGTTCAAACCCCACATAGATAATTATCAAAGACTTAGATTCCCAAATTTCTCAACGGTAGCCTCTAGTTAGTTATTTTTATTTAAACTTTTATTATTTATAACTAAATACACGGATGTCATTGTCTTTCCACAAATGAACATTAATTGATAATGCATTTCATAAATTCTTACACTCTCATAAGTCATAATTAGACACATTAATCATTCTAATCTAATGAATGGTGAAAATATGAAACACAAAAATATATATTCATACAAGAAAAATTGAGGATGTGACAATCCTCCCCTCCTAATGAAAGTTTCATTCTCAAAACCCTATGGTTTAATAAGATCATGGTATTTCATTAGAATATCTTTTATATGTTCCTAGGTAGCTTCCCCAAGATTATGATTCCTCCATAAAACCTTAACTAGAACAATATCCTTGTTCTTCAACTACTTTGTATGAACATCCTAAATCCTCAAGGCAAACTCCTCAAAGGATAGATCATACCTAATCTCAGTGGTCTTGTGAACTAGGACATGTGATGTATCCTTTATGTAGAGACTCAACAAGGATGCATGTAACACATTATGTATTTTTTATGCCAGAGGTAATGCTAATCTATATACACTCTTTACCACCCTATCAAGAATCTCAAAAAGACCAATATAATTAGGCCTAATCTTTTCCTTTATATTGGATTTAGCAATAGAGTTGATGGGTTTAACTTTAAAGAAAACATGATTACCCACCTTGAACTCTCTTTTAGACCTATGAGCATCATCATACTTATTATGTATGTCTTCTGCAGTCTCATCTACCTCCTAATGAGGTTAACTTGATGTTTATAAAACTACAACTCATCATTATGGATCATTATTCTTTCATCATATGACTTGCATTGCCTACCATAGAGAGCCTCATATTGTGCCATGCATATGTTGTTGTAAAAACTATTATTGTAAGAAAACTCAACCATAGGAAACAATCTTGCCCAAGGTACTTCAAAATCAAGAATGCATGCTAAAATCATGTTCTCAAATGTATGAATAATCCTTTCAGACTCACCCAACAAACATGACCCTGTGTTTTAAATAGATTCCTCAAATTCTATTTCTCATCTCAACCACTATGAGAAAATAGATGATGAGGGTGTGACAACCCAGGGTTAGGCTCTCTTTCTCCTTCCTTACAGTTCTCCCCTACATCCTCAAAATATGAGAATTAGAATATGTCCTTCTCTCTTCCCCTTGACCTGCCTTTTATTTTGTTTATATTTGTGATTTGTCAGGGCATGTGAAACCCTTCAGTTTATTCACTTTGACTCCTCACACTACAACGTGGCCCAACCTTCTGGGTCGGGTACTATGTTGATGAAGAAGGGCCCTCCCAGAGAGAGAGATTTCCTCCTAGTACCTCTCTGAGACATAGTGACATCAACGTCAAGAGCTTATTGGGGAAGGGTTGAAAGAAAATCTCCCTACGGGGAAGCAAACCTATTCATACAGGGAAGGGGAGTGATCCACCAACACAAGTATGAAATGACTAGACATCCTCATTCATTGAGAATATGAATGATCCCTACCGCTTTACCTAAAAGGTCTCATGACTCACCCACCACCATAACTAGAAAAAGAAAACAACACCGATCATCTGTCCCTCCCCTCAGAGATTAGTGTATTTCCCCAAGTCCTTTCACTTTACCTCCTTTAATTAAGACTAGGGGATGATAAAAAAAAATTATGAACTTCTCCTGGAATGTAAGAAAATATCTTATTTCGATTGCTCCAGGCCATTCTTCTTATTGATTTGCTTAAAGGAGGGAGAAAGGTTTGCTATAGCAGATTGCCCATCAGTCTGAACGTGATAAGAAATACCAAAATGAATCCAAGTTCCCAACTCATCATGAACCTATTTTCACAACTTCAAAGTAAATAGTGGATCCCGTTCAGAAGCAATGTAAAAGGGGGACACTGGGAACATGTACCATCTCTTGAATATATAGATCAACCATCTCTGAAATAGTGCTAGTTGTTTTATAAGATTGAAAGTCTACACTCTCTGATAGATGATCAACCACAAGACATACTACATCATGTCGTTTCTTAGTATTAGGAAAACCATTAACAAAATCCATGGTTATTTTCTCCCACTCCCATTCAGGAGTATCAAAGGGTTGGAGAAAAATATCATTCCTTTTGTGTTTAACTTTGACTTGCTGGAAAGTCAAACATCTTGAGACAAAACATCTATATGCTTCATCATACCTTCCCCCAACAGAGGTTTTCTTCAGATCTTGATACATCTTTTTCATGTATTGTGAATAATGTACTTATTGACATGATCATCAAAGAGAATATACTGACTTCATTCATCAGAAGGTATCCACAATCTGGCATTTATTAGAATCTCACCTTATTTACCTCTAGAGAGTCTAGAGACAACTCTATCTAGAAGCTATCTTGTTGTACACTATGTAGCTCTGAAGTATTATCAGACTCGATCATGATATGAGCTAACTTTATCTCAACCTAAACAAACAACAATATCCCCATGTCAACTCATTCATCATCTTCCATTCATCTATTAGAATAGAAACATGGGTAGCATCCTTCTTCCTACTCAGAACATCATCAACTAAATTGGCCTTTCCTGGATGATAAGTGATCGAAAAATCATTGTCCTTGATGAAATCAAGGCATCTTTTCTGCCTCATATTGAGGTTCATCTATGTTAGAAAATAGTGGAGGCTCTTATAATCAGATAACACCTGAAATCATGTGACATACAAATATTTTCTCAATATTTTAAGATCATACACTATAGAACCCATCTCAACGTCATGAGTTGGGTAGTTCTCCTCATGAACCTTGAGCAGTTGAGAAGAATAATAAATAACTATGTTATTCTACATGGGAACACAACCCAAACCATACTTAAAAGCATAATTGAAAATAACAAAGCCATGATCACTAGAAGGAAGAAAAAGTACAAGAGCATATGTCAATGTGTCCTTCAGGGTTTGCAAAATATGCTCACAAGAACCATATCTATAATGAATCCACTTCCCGGTAACCCCCAATCTAGGGAGATCAAGAGGTCAGAGTCGTTATTCCAAAATTTAGGATCAATGGTTTAACAATTTAATAAAAAATAATTATCAAATTCTACTAATACTAAATTGGAAAGCTGGTATTAAATAAAACTTTTGCATACCTTTTCAAAATAGGATCTAATACTTCTATCCACAGTATAAATATAACTATCTAATCCTCCTTTGGATTAATTAAATTCATCTTCACTTATATTTCACTTTACTATTTGTCCTTTTTAGATTTGTACCTAAAATGATGACAAATAGAACATCAGTCAATATATTTCTATACTGGTATGTGGGGATAAAAACAATATCACAAATAAGATCTAACAACCTAAATGCAATAAATAGTTGATTAACAATCCAAATTATGCTTTCAATGTGACTTCCCAACCACTTTTGCCTAAACCCTGGATTACCCTCTCTTAGGATTTTGTCCTTGCAAGGGACATAAGGCCACCTTCTCCATCCTGAGCTTGGTGCCCGGGGTCACCTGTCGAGGTGCCCAATGGTCTTCCCTCTAGGGTTTGACCAAATCAGGCCTTCCCTCTGGGGCTTGGTCTTGCAACATACATCAGGGTGGCATGTAGGTTCGAGAACGACATTCATATTTAATTATGATACACATAAGGAATTAATAGGATTGCAAAATTGAACATCTAACAGTTTAGGTGGCAATCAATCGAGAAACACTGGGGAAACACCATGAAAGTAAAAGTGATTATTCATAAAGTAACCACATACCTGATCCAGAGTAACTTGATGTCCAAGCAAGAATAATCAAGAATAATCAATCAAGCAATCAATCAGTGATCATGAAATTAATGCATAACACCGATGCGTCATTAAACATTCTCAAGATTGACTCAGGTCCCACATTAAGGTTTCTAAGCCACCTTTTAGGATTTTATTAGGGTTTATCTTCCACCATCCAATTATCACTTTTAATGCAGTTTTGGCCCACAAACCCTAATTTCAACATCGTATCCATGATTGAATTCCAATTAAGTCAAAAATATATCTTTTACACTAAACTACCAACCTTATCCTTTTAGGTCATATCAAGATCATTAAGACCAATTAGCATGTTCAGGCTCTTTTGAATTGACAACTCTAATTTCATCAATGATTATAGTCAAATTCATAAATGAACCATAATTACCACTTTTCATATCTTCTAGGTTAGTACACCCTAATTACACCAGTTATGAACCATTATCTCTAATTAGGTCTATTTCATCATATTTATGAAATTAAGTCAAACTTTGATTAGTAGCATCAACTAACTCTATTAAATACATCCATAATCAAGATCTAGGGCTTTGATCTATTTAAAGCATTAACGTTATCAACTTTATGTACTTTTCAAATTAGAAGCAGAAACAAAGTCTGATTATATTTTTATTAGATTTATTGTGCTTTTCTGAGAAAGATTCATATATCATTCGTCTTAATCTGAGCTACCATTAATTTACGACGAATTTCATAAGATATTTAACCTTTGGACAATGGAGCATTGACACATTACATTGCGACCTACTTTTCACCTAGCCCACGTGAACTGGGTTTGGCCATGAGGTGCCCGTCTTTTCGGCTTGACTCTCCACATGTGATGTGGTTCATAGAGGCTTGCAAAGACTGTATTACCCTCCCTGGACCCCAAACTTATCACACACGCTCGTGGGCCTTTCAGGAATTTCTTCCCCTCTTGTCTTCCTCTTCCTACTTCCGCAACCAGGGACTCCATGGCTCCAGGCTGTGGTCAACCCAAAGGTTGACTCGAAGCTATAGGGCACTGGATAGTCAGCTAAGATGTAGATCGTAGCACCAGACCTCTTCGAACTCACTAGATATCTAAATTCCTTTGGATTCAGCTCGTACTGGGAGAATAAGATGGAACCTTGTCGATGGAAAAAGAGAAGAAAAGGAAGAAGAATAGGGCTTGCAGGGTGGAATTGGATCCAAATTTTGAAGCTATCAGTTCAGCAGAGTCTCATGATCATTTAGTTGCCTTGGAATTGAATGGATAGGCTATATATATATATATATATATATATATATATATATATATATATATATATAGCTCTGGGGTCAATAGTTAGCTGGATAGGAACTGTGAATTGGGTGCATCTTCTAGAGATTACCAAACTAGGTAAAACCTAGGATAGGTTGGTGTGTTTCTTTCTCCCAAAATCATTGGTCCAATTTCTAAGTCTTCTCACCCATCCTTTCGCGATAAATTTGATTTGGAAAACTCAATCGTAATACTCCCCCTTTCTTGTTCCGTCTGGGGTTGATGATGGTTGAGTCACCCTTGGATCTTGATCTAGTGGCTGATGTGCCACATAAAGAATAAAGGGAACCGGGTCTCTGGTTTCCCAAACCAATTTAAATCGTGACAATCTATATGCCATATTCCTCCTCACTTTAGTAAATATTACAAAAAACATAACTCCCAAACCATAAGTCGAAATAATCCCAAATTTCAATGGAAAAGTCCATAATGACCTATACTACTTGTGTGCCAATTTGGGGACTCAAACTCGAGATTATGAGAGAGTTTTCTTCATACAAAAGTTATCACTTATTAAGGCATATTTTATGCCTATTTTCTCTCTCCTATTCTTTTATTATCCTTTATTTGGATTCCTTTTACCATTAGAAACTATGTGAACTCAAAATCTCATCCATTATGATTATTCAAACACCTTTCTACATATTTCTTATGTTTTCATCATTATCTTAAATTTCCTTCTTAATAATGCTTTATTTGATTTTATGTCTTTCTTCTCCTATTATCTTGCAACTTGGACTCCTTGGAACCAAATAAATCCTAAAGATATGAAATACCTCCTTGAAAGATAACTATTAGCCTTATACATGCTTCCACATCTTTCTTTTCTCATTATCATAGTTATTCCTTTATTAATTGATTCCTTTTCCTTTTTATGTCCCTTTTCTTATTATTGGGCCCAATAGCCAACAAGACCCACGAAATCCAACACGCAAGGATATTTATCAAAGGAATCCATTTAAGGCACACAATTCAGACAAAATACATAATCATACATTTATTGGAAAAATGCATTTCCAACTAAAAGAACCCAAAAATTGGGATTGTAACATCCTTCCCCTCTTATAGGAATTTTGTCCTCAAAATTCCACCAAACATACAAACAAATAGGATAAGACTTTTTCATGCCCATAATCGGCTCCCATGTGGTTTCATCCTCTCCATGGTGCTTCCAAAGAACCTTTATTATCTTATATTCTTACATCTGAGTTCTCTCTCACCTTGGTATCTCGTACCCTCATAGGTGGCTGAAGACATTTCAACCTCCCTTGTAGCTCAATAGGTTCATGGCTCCATACATGGCTCGGGTACATCACATAGTGCTCTAATTCAGACACATGGAACACATCATAAAACATATTATCCTGAGGGGGAAGGCTTAAACATAAGCATCTCCACCAATCCATCTCATATGGACCCATGTATTGGGGACTCATCTTTCTCAGCTATAGCTTAGAGGGGTCGGGTTTTCATAACACATATTCTCTAACAGTGAACTACATGTCAATCTACTTTGCATCAACTCACGACTCATGTCACCCCTGGGCTTTCTCATCCATCACACGATCAAAGTGACTTCATCTGCACACCCTCTGGTCTCTCTGACCTTCACAAGGTCCTTTCACTGACATCATCCTAATGAAGCAGTGACCAACACAGCCTCCCTTACAAAGCTTCTTACATCCCGATATCGACAATGGTGGCTATCATCACAAAAAAACTCTCTTAGGACAGAAACCGCTCCCAGGTATCACCCTGAACAAGCACACATGTTCTCATTAGACCTCTAGTCTAGATCATACTCTCTTGACTGTCTATCTGTCAGGCGTGATATGCTTTACTCAACTTCAATCTAGCATGAAGTTCTTCTTGTACCTACTTCCACAACATGGAAGTGAACTTGAGGTCATACTCATGATATTGAGCTCAGATCACAGTGTAAATGAACTATCTCTCTCTCTCTCTCATATATAGTTCAACTAGATCTGTCACACTGACAATGCTCTCTTTCTTAGGCAAGGGTTTTGGTCAACTTGGTAAGGCATTCTACCATAATCCATATTGCATCACGACCTCTCTTGGTCTAGGGGAGACTCACCACAACGTCCATGGTGATCCACTCCCATTCCCTCTCGGGGACTCTTCATTCTCTGTAGCAACTCGTTGGGTTACTAGTGTTTGGCCTTCACCCACTGGCATGCATGGCGGAAAGCCACATGCAAATCTATCTACTCCTTTACCTCAGTTATTCAAAGCACTACTGCAAACTTTAATCATATTAGTAGTACCACGACATATGGTGTACTTAACATCACAAACTCCTACATGTCATAATTCCTCAGGGTTGACTCCTCATAAAACCTAAAACACTCTAGTCGTGGGTTCCCTCACCTTCTTTTTTAGAGAGGTGCATCTGAGGTTCTTACAACCATCCTTCTATTTAATCAAGCTCTAGGGTGGCTAACCAAGAAACCACTACTAGACCAATGGGTCTAGTTGTATTTGGGTGTTAGCCATACATGTCTCATCTTCTAGCCACTTAGGGTTCATCTAACATCCTCTTCCAACCCCTCTACTGGCTACACACGACAGTTGTATACCTGAGTTGTGCCTCGACTAAGAGCATCTATTACCAAATTACATCCTTATGTGCTAGGTAACAATGAAGAAATAAACCTTCATATACTCCACTTATCATCCTCATCTCAGATTTAGGTCTAATTGAGGCAAGAATCTTTGGGATCATCATCTTGGTTATCAAACTCAAACTTATATAACTCATAAATTCCATACTGCTCTTGACAAGAATGTCCTCATATGATGACTACCTTAGTTCTCCTCGTGTTGTAAACCATCCCTGCTATGTACTCTAAAACAAAAGGTATGATACTTCCTCTATCCTCAAGCATCATAGCAAATTTTCAACTCTCAACATCTTTATCCTTAGTGTATGGCATGCATATTGCTCTATCTCTCACCCTGATAATGAGAGGAAATAAGCATTTGGATATAGTCCAAATACAAAGTTCATCCCATTCCAAGAGTAGAGATGGTGCTTCCCACCTCACCAGTACACTTTCCAATCTAAGTTGAAACATGCATCACATGACTCCACATCATTAACATCTCAATTTCAGGTTTACTTCTATGGAAACTGTTCCCAAACACTCTTGGGTCTTAAACATCTCTCTTTTATGTACAATCCTTAGTCGTTACCTCAAGGTCTCTATGGTGTCGACACTTTTCGGTGATCTGACCCTTATGCATCTAGGGAGTGCCTCTCACTTTTACCCCTTAGGCCCCATGAACTCATGAGGGTGGCCAACCTCATAACCCATGGGCCTCAGGCAAAGGTATTTGTTACCTCCCAACCCTATGTTCTTGTAAAACTAGGGAATAGACAACTCCTACTTCCATCGGTCTTATTCCTACCTAATTTGAGTTTTGACTTAGGATTCTATCATGGTACATCTCAAACTTAAATCCTTACCTGAATCTACATCATCTCCTTGGGCACTCATGGTCAAATTTACATTCCTTCATGGGAATCATGGTAAGCTACAGGTAACCTCCATGGCAACATATCCACATGCCCCTTAGAGATGGTCACACATGGGTCTATAGAATCATGTTCATATGCATACTCTCCACTTATCTTATCAAGCTCTTATGAGAGACTTCTTTAGGTTACCTTGAACCCAAACAAAAGTTGGTGCTCACTTCAACATGAAGGGTTCCTCCCCAAGACAGGAGAAAAATATCTCTTGATAGTAACAAAGGTCATAAACATACTTACTTCCAGAGTTTACATCATCATGTGCATGCTTATCCCTATCATGCTACTTAAACACGTAGCTATCAAGAAGACAACCTACTATGCCACTTTGAGTTCCTTGGTATGTCATACTTGTTCCTTATTCCTCAACATTGGACCAATATCATAAATGCATATGTCACCAACATATGTGTGAGGGGTTCATCAAACATATAACTTAGTCCAAGGGGTTTCCTTTTCCTCTAAACATGAGGGGTTGCCATGCATGAATATATAGGAACTCAACCATCTTTGTGAGCGTCAGGTGCACCAAGTACTACTACTTCCCCCCTGGTCAAGGAACCCTAGGTTCACTTCTTATGCATCTGCTGTCCAACCATGAGCCAAACATGCGCAAGGTAGGGCATACACTTCCCACCATACATCCACGTGAACCAAACCTTAGATTCCTCTGCAAGGACAACCAACTCGGTGTGAGACCTTACAACTTGTTACCGTGCCTCCCTAGGGTCTAAGTAACTCTCCTTTCTATACCTATAAGGTAAGATATACACCTACAACTTCAATACATCGGTTCAAGAAGCCTCTTCCTCATTCTAGGGTATGGTTCCTCTAAGGCAACCACGATGTAACAAGCCTCCAAGGATCATGCATGAGGTAACCACAGTCGTAAACTCTGAGTCGTCTAAAATAGGTCATATCATACCCAACTTCGCATGATTCTTCATGTCTTAGAGTCTAAGTTTCCAACCTTCTTCCTCAAGATCTTGCTCTCTCTCTAGATCTAACCCTACAACAGATCTCACCACTGTAGGTTCTTTCTTAGAGGATGGTTCAAGCTCTTAAAGATACATGTCTACAACTATCTAAGTGAAACGTATGATCCACAACCTATGTCCAACTCAGATCCCCCAGAGTTCGGCATGCTCATCTCATAGGCTATCTGGCATACCTGTAACATGCTGAAATTTCCTATGTACCTCTTTGTACTCTTTTCTATAAGCTTTGACCTTCATTTTCGTTCCTTTTGTCCTTGGTCTTGATTTAAAAGAAATTAAGATGGTTATTGGTTAAATATTTCCCATATATTCTTATTTCAAGGTTTCATGCACAAATGACTCAGTTAAAATTAGACAAGGGGTTTAAAATGCAATTTCACCTTAAGAAATAAAAGAGGGATAAAATAATTCGTCCTAGAATCTTCTAGTGTCTCCTAGAATATGAGAGATAAGAAGAAAATCCGAATTTTATAAAAGAAAGAAGATAAATATAATAAGTAAAGGAAATATGAGAATTTATGAGTAAAGAAGATAATTACAAAGATTTTTGCAACAAATATGATAATCTGAAACCATCATGATAATTTGATAGTTTAATTCGTTTCCTTGAGCAAAGAGTAACTTAAGGGTCAAGTATTATTTAAAATGAAAATATTAATAACATTATCAATGGAATATAGGAAATAAGCCAATAAAAAGAAATAAAATACTTAATGCTCTCAAATCAGGAAAATAACTTCAAGTTCGTATTTTAAGCATAAAAATAAGCCTGTGTGAAATTTTGCAACTAATTTGGATAATATATTAATAATAAGAAAAATAGGAGAGAGAAAGTGTGTAGAATGTTCTAATTAATTTAATAAATATAAAGATAATGTCAACTTGTGAAGATAATTGCAAAATCGTGTTCCAACCCATTAAGGAGACTTATGGGTGAAGTTACATTAATTTTAGATAATGTTATCACTCCTTTTGAGGGAGGAAAGAGAAAATGACATATTAATTATTTCACCTATTAAACTTTCTGAAAATGAAAAACTAACTCAATATTTGGATTTTACGCGTCGAAATAAGTCAGAATATAAATTTTCATAATTTTTGGGCAACGTTTGAGCCTCCAAAAGAAGAAAGAGAAAAACATTTAAAAACTAATAGTTTTAATCGACTTTTGCTCAGGGATATTTCCCTGATCTAATGCGCGATCAAACGGCTCAGATTGCTTGATGGACCCGCGTCCACCGATCCGATGACACACGGTCATCTCCTAGCTCTAGACGGATAAGGCAACATGCCTTTGTTTTTTTCATTTTTTTAAAATCACATTATCTCGAGATCTACTCGATGGTTTTCACCCAAATAACTTGCGTTGGTTTCCTTGCGAGATTGCACACAGTTTTATCCCAAATTTTGTGGGCTTTGACGCGTATTTGCGAAACGCCTAATGTGGCCGCCGACCTCCTCACCTTGCCCCTAGCTAAACCCTAATCTAGGGCATGTTGCCTATATATATCTAGGTCCTAAGAACCGTCATGACCTTAGCAACTCCCCTATACCTTTGATTTCAAGCTTCGTGGACGTTTGGACCACCATCGAGCCGACGGTTGCTCCTGCTCTTACAGCGCCATTTTCTTCCTACTCGCTTCATCTCCGTCCAAATTGAAGGTACTACCAACTTCGTCTCCTCTTTCTCTTTCTTTCGAGTACCTAAGCGTTCGATTTCGTTGAGAATTGCAAATTTGCGCAAATCGGCCGAGCAAGTTGCTCGCACGCGATCGAGGAAGAAGACGACGCACATATGACCGTTTTGCCCTCGCCTCTCTTCTTTTCTGATTTTTTGCGTAAGGGCGTTTTCGACTTTCTGTCCGTCTGCCTGACTTCACCGCTCGGTCGGTCATGGGTGATCGTGAGGCGCGGATCGCCGCTGCCAATCGCCCATCACCGCTCGGCCATCCGGCCTTGCCTACGTGGCAGGCTGTGATTGGTCGAGACGAATTAATTTTTATAAATTAATCGGTTGGTCGAAAATTAAAAATAAATAGTGTTTTGAAATCAGGAAAACGAGACCTATTTAATAAAAATGTTTTTGAGATCTGGTTTTGAGTTTTTCGAAAAGGTGTTTTTAAATCGATTTAATTAACTTAAAAATCCCTAAAATTAACCCTAAAAATCTATATTTCCAAAATATACAATATTATATGTTATTTTGATCAGGAAAACCTAACTAAGACGATTATGAGGTTTTTGAAGTCTGAATCGAGAGTTTGTACAAAAAGTTAGTAAATTAGGGTTTTCAATCTTTTAAGTGAATACATGTAATTCTAATATATTAATAAAATGATGTATTAGGAAGTTTGGGATTATAGTTCGTGTGAAGAGTTGAAAAAAGGGAATCTTAGGGCACCTATGGCCAAGGTATGTGATTAGTATGTGATTAGTATGTGTTTATTATGAGTCTTATTGTACATCTACCTATCAGTTGGGAAATACTTAATCCAATACCTAAATTTCTCTATGAGGTTTATCTTGATCTAAACCATTGAATTTCTTGAAACCTAAATGTCTTATTTGCCTCAAAAATCAGATATAGTATTCTTTTGTTTGGGTATTCATACCCCACTGCCATGATATAATATCTTTTGCTTATTCTTGCCATAAATATCTTATTAGCATGAAATTAAATGTTCTATTTAAATTTTACGTAGTGGTACTTATGTACAACCACCCATAGAGGGCATGTAAAAAATCGCCCTAGGGGAATGTTTATTATTCTCCCCATTAAAAATTTGTAGGTGATTTGGAAATGTTTATAATTCTTCCCTCACCTAAGGTTAGAGGTTCGGTAGGTGCCTCAACCCTACTTAGTTAGATAGACATATTAATAAACATGCTAAAACCTTTACTTACTTTGTTAATGGCAAGTTCTCTTATGAAAACCTCATACTCTTTGATATCTTCTTACACCAAATAACTAGTCTAGTTTACTTGTTACATCTTTCTTTGCCTTTGATAGATTACTAGTGTAACACATACTTTTCTTGTTTTCCCTCTTGCTGGGTGCTTTCCCAACCACCCAGGTGTTGGAGCTGTGCAAGGTGAAGGAAGGGCTTGAAGAAGAATTCCTTTGCTGAGATCGTTTGCTTGAGAAGAAGGATGGCTAGGTTGCTATAGCTAGATCCTCTATTCTTTCTTGTCTTTTCTTTTAGAAAGCAATGATGTAATAAACAATAAAGCCATTAGAAGGCTTGATATTTCTTTCTTTCCGCTGCTATTGACATTTTATGATGTATCTGGAATCATGCTTATTTATTTGGAATATTATGCAATCATCCTCAAAAGTCTAAATTTTTGTTAAAAATTGTGGATGTTTGTATTTCTTTAAATTTTAGTAAAGAGGTGATCTCGCCTCTTTACAGCATGGTATCAGAGCCATTGGGCGACTAATAGGGCATATAGTTGAGGCAAGGGTGTCTAGAAAGGATTAGGGCATGAGGGCTGGCAAGATTTTCCTTCGACCCACTAGCTTGGCATACGGGGACTCCCGTGCCCATATGATCCGGCCTGGACTGCGCCGATACGAACTTCCCTAAATAGTATGCTTTTAGGAAATAGCATTCTAGTTATCCTTTTCTCATCTCTATTTCTTTTCCCTCTCATCTATGATTCTTTACTCCTGAAAATTTAATAAGTTAACCCTAATTTCAGGAGAGGTGACCTGTTTGACAACTCAAACCAGGAGTCCAACACCGACAATCACGACACTCCTGCGACTCCTGCTGTTAACCAATCAACCTCCGATGTTCCTGCTTTCACACCCGAGCAAGAGCTGGCGATGCTGTGACAACTGTTGTCCTCCACCATGATGGGACAACTCAACACCATAGTTGTTGTTGCCTCCAAGCCGAGGGAGTTCACCCTCACTAACTTCATCAAGATGCAGCCACCCTACTTCAAGGGTGAGAGTGAGCCTAACATGATGGACAAAGCTGATGACTGGGTGTTGGCCCTGGATCGGACCTTCGAGGGTATGGCTTGCCCTCCTTACCAGAAGGTTCGGTTTGCGACGTACGTGCTGGATGGACCGGCGCGTGTCTGGTGGAATGGAGTTGCCCATACTCGAGACACCTCCTCCATGGAGTGGACTCAGTTCCTGAAGCTGTTCAGAGAGAAGTACATCTGCCCTGCTTTCCTGAGGAAGAAGGAGGCTGAGTTTTACAGTCTCAAGCAGGGAAGCATGAGCGTTGCCGACTACGTACAGAAGTTTCTGCTGTTGGAACGTTACGCCACCGACCTCAGAGCTGACAGAAGAGAAACCTTGTTCTTGGAGGGCCTGAACTACCATGTGGGTCGAAGCCTCGTTCCACAACTGCCACTCTCGTTTCAACAGATGGTGGACAAGGCTATTGCCATCGAGTCATATCCGTGATTCTAGGCTTCTAGTAGCTTCAACAACAACAAAAGGAAGAACCCGAACCAGCATGAGAACCGTGGTCGAGATCGCTGCAACAGATGCAATCGCCACCATCCTCCTGGAAGATGTCCCGCCAACAATGCACCTGCTCGTGTTGGCAACCATCCTCCACCAACCTGCCATGAGTGTGGCCAGGTTGGGCACATCCGACCCAACTGCCCTCGTTTCCAGCAAGGGCAGAATAATGCTTAGCAACCGCTACAGCCGAGACAGAATCCTCCACCGCGAAACAACAACAACTATAACAACAACAACAAGAACCTGAGACGTCCGCCAGTTGAGAGGCGGAATGGGAGAGTGTTTGCTCTCAATGCTGAAGAAGATGGTGAAGGCAATGAAGTGATTGAAGGTACACTACACCTCAATATGCATCCTTTAAAAGCTTTGTTTGATTCTGGTTCCTCCAATACCTTCATATCTAGACAGTTTGCCTCTATGCTTGAAATCGAATCTGCGTTTATGGATCATGTGTTAGATGTAAAAACTCCTAGTGGAAAAATCTGCTCCTCGTACCTCCAAACTCCTACCTTGAACCTCTGTATATCTGGAATAATGTTTCCCACAGTTTTTGTCTTGCTTGATATGACTGTCTTTGACATCATCCTGGGCATGGATTGGTTGAAGAAGTATAACGTTGTTCTGTTCTGTGAGGAATCCAAGGTTAGTCTGTTCCATCCTGATGAAGGAAGAGTGTGTGTCAAGGGCAAGAAGCGAGGAGAACGACAGTTCGTCATCTCTGCCATCAAAGCTGAAAAGCTCATCTCTCAAGGGTGTAGAGCCTTCCTAGCCTCCATAGTTCTCGATGCTACACCTCCTGCCCTAGACCATGTTGATGTGGTGAAGGACTTCCCAAATGTCTTTCCTGAGGAGTTGCCCGGGCTGCCACCAAATCGCGAGGTGGAATTCTCCATCGAGCTCATACCTGGAACTTCACCGATATCGAAGCCACCTTACCGCTTGGCTCCTGCTGAACTGGCGGAGTTGAAGAAGCAGCTTGAAGAGCTTCTTGACATGGGTTTCATTCGCCCCAGTGTTTCCCCTTAGGGAGCCCCTGTCCTGTTCGTGAAGAAGAAAGATGGCTCTTTGCAGATGTGTATGGACTACCGCATGCTCAACCAGGTGACAGTGAAGAATCGTTATCCGTTGCCACGCATCGATGACCTATTCGATCAGCTGAAGGCAGCCACAGTGTTCTCCAAGATGGATCTGTGGAGTGGCTACTACCAGATGCGTGTGAAAGATGATGATGTTCCGAAGACAGCGTTCAGAACTCGCTATGGGCATTATGAATTTTTGGTCATGCCTTTTGGTTTGACAAATGCCCCTGCTGCGTTTATGGAACTGATGAACCGAGTATTCCGCCCATACCTCGACAAGTTTATGGTGATGTTTATTGATGACATTTTGGTTTATTCCGAGACGTTGGAACAACATCGCGAGTACTTGTGGATTGTACTTAACACATTGCGAGAAAATCAATTGTATGCAAAATTCTCAAAATGTGAGTTCTGGATAAAGGAAGTGATGTTTCTTGGTCACGTGATTTCTGCCGTCCATATAGCTGTTGATCCTGCGAAGGTAGAAACTGTGACAAAGTGGAATGCTCCGAGAAACCCGTATGAAATCCGTAGTTTCCTTGGTCTAGCTAGTTACTATCGGAAGTTTATCAAAGGGTTTTCTGAGTTGGCTTTACCTTTGACCAAGCTGACTCGGAAGGAAGTCAAGTTCACATGGACCCCTGATTGTGAGGACAGTTTTCAGAAGTTGAAGATGAGTCTGACTTCTGCTCCCGTGCTTGCTTTGCCTGTTGAGGGCATACCCTATGTCATCTACACCGATGCATCCCGACAAGGCTTAGGGTGTGTTATGATGCAAGACGGAAAGGTGATCGCCTATGGTTCTCGACAGTTGAAACCTAATGAAGCTAATTGGCCTACGCATGATTTCGAGCTGGCTGCCATAGTTCATGCTTTGAAGATCTGGCGACACTACCTCTATGGAGAAAAGTTTGAAGTCTTTTCTGATCACAAGAGTCTGAGATATCTGTTGACTCAGAAGGATCTGAACTTGCGACAATGTAGGTGGATGGAATATCTTAAAGATTACAATTTCACCATCACTTATCATCCTGGGAAAGCAAATGTTGTAGCTGATGCTTTAAGTCGCAAGAAGAATGCTGTTTGTGCTGCTCTGAGATGTTCTGTGTGGGAAAACCTTGAGCATGTGGCCAGTTGGAAACCTCAACCTGTCGATTCAGTGGATGAAGATAAGTTGTGTGTTCATATGGCCAGTTTGACTGTTACACCAACCTGGATCTCAGAAGTCTTGTCTGCACAGTTGGAGAGTTCCGAGCTTGAAGAGTTGAAAGCTTTATCTGAGAAACCGCAATCTGACTTCTCTGTCGGAGTGGATGGTGCTATCCACTTCAGAAAAAGGTTGTGGATACCTGATGTTGGTGATCTGAGGCAGAAGGTTCTGAGTGAAGCTCATGGTTCCAAGTACACTATTCACCCTGGCACAACCAAGATGTACAAGGACTTACAGTGAAGTTTCTGGTGGAAAAACATGAAGAATGATATAGCTCTGTTTGTGGCAAAGTGCTTGACATGTCAGCAAGTCAAGATTGAACATCAACGACCTGGTGGTCTTCTTCATCCTCTTGAGATTCCAGAATGGAAGTGGGAGAAGATCACAATGGACTTTGTTACTGGTTTCCCTAAGTCCAAGAGAGGTTATGATGCTGTTTGGGTGGTGATTGATCGGCTTACAAAATCTGCTCATTTCTTGCCTTTCAAAACCACGTATAAAGTTGCTGAGATGGCTCAGTTGTATGTGGAGTGGATAGTTCGTCTGCATGGTGTCCCTGCTGTGATAGTTTCTGATCGAGACCCGAAATTCACTTCTCATTTATGGGGTCAGATTCAGGAAGAGATGGGAACTGATCTGCGTTTCAGCACTGCTTACCATCCGCAAACTGATGGTCAGTCCGAGAGAACAATTCAGATTCTGGAGGACTTGCTTCGTGCTTGTGTGATGGATTGGGGTGGTGCCTGGGATCGGTATCTACCATTAGCAGAGTTTGCTTACAACAATAGTTACCAAGCCAGTATTGGTATGCCACCTTTGGAAGCTCTCTATGGTAGACCTTGTCGTTCACCTTTGCACTGGGATGATGTTGGTGAACGTTCCCTAGTGAAGTCTGATGACATGCAGATGATGCTTGAGAAGATACAGTTGATTAAGAAACGGATGAAAGCTGCTCAAGACAGACAGAAGATGTATGCTGATAAGAAGAGGTCTGATGTAAGCTTCTTAGTGGGTGACTATGCTTTTCTAAAGATCAAGCCTATACGTTCTATTACAAGATCTAAAGTAAAAGGCAAGTTGAGTCCTCGTTATGTTGGACCATTTGAGATCTTAGATAAAGTGGGAGATTGTGCATATCGCCTAGCTTTGCCTCCTGCTTATGATAAGATTCACAATGTGTTCCATGTTTCTGTGTTGAGGAAGTACGTTCAGGATCCGTCTCATGTGCTCTCCATTGAACCTGTGGAGATTAATGAGAATCTGACTTATGAAGAACTACCTGTGACGATCCTTGACTCCTGAGTAAAGCAGCTGAAGAATAAGGAGATAGAGTTAGTGAAGGTTTTGTGGAGATACCATGGTTTAGAAGAAACTACCTGGGAGTTGAGAGATGAGATGTTACGTACTCACCCTTCCCTCTTTGTATCAGATTTCGGGGACGAAATCCTTTTTAAGGGGTGGAGTGCTGTAACATACTGAAATCTCCTATGTACCTCTTTGTACTCTTTTCTATAAGCTTTGACCTTCATTTTCGTTCCTTTTGTCCTTGGTCTTGATTTAAAACAAATTAAGATGGTTATTGGTTAAATATTTCCCATATATTCTTATTTCAAGGTTTTATGAACAAATGACTCAGTTAAAATTAGACAAGGGGTTTAAAATGCAATTTCAACTTAAGAAATAAAAGGGGGATAAAATAATTCGTCCTAGAATCTTCTAGTGTCTCCTAGAATATGAGAGATAAGAAGAAAATCCGAATTTTATAAAAGAAATAAGATAAATATAAAAAGTAAAGGAAATATGAGAATTTATAAGTAAAGAAGATAATTACAAAGATGTTTGCAACAAATATGATAATCTGAAACCATCATGATAATTTGATAGTTTAATTCGTTTCCTTGAGCAAAGAGTAACTTAAGGGTCAAGTATTATTTAAAATGAAAATATTAATAACATTATCAATGGAATATAGGAAATAAGCCAATAAAAAGAAATAAAATACTTAATGCTCTCAAATCAGGAAAATAAATTCAAATTCGTATTTTAAGCATAAAAATAAGCCTCTGTGCAAATTTGCAACTAATTTGGATAATATATGAATAATCAGAAAAATAGGAGAGAGGAAGTGTGTAGAATGTTCTAATTAATTTAATAAATATAAAGATAATGTCAACTTGTGAAGATAATTGCAAAATCGTGTTCCAACCCATTAAGGAGACTTATGGGTGATGTTACATTAATTTTAGATAATGTTATCACTCCTTTTGAGGGAGGAAAGAGAAAATGACATATTAATTATTTCACCTATTAAACTTTCTGAAAATGAAAAACTAACTCAATATTTGGATTTTACGCGTCGAAATAAGTCAGAATATAAATTTTCATAATTTTTGGGCAACGTTTGAGCCTCCAAAAGAAGAAAGAGAAAAACATTTAAAAACTAATAGTTTTAATCGACTTTTGCTCAGGGATATTTCCCTGATCTAATGCGCGATCAAACGGCTCAGATTGCTTGATGGACCCGCGTCCACCGATCCGATGACACACGGTCATCTCCTAGCTCTAGACGGATAAGGCAACATGCCTTTGTTTTTTTCATTTTTTTAAAATCACATTATCTCGAGATCTACTCGATGGTTTTCACCCAAATAACTTGCGTTGGTTTCCTTGCGAGATTGCACACAGTTTTATCCCAAATTTTGTGGGCTTTGACGCGTATTTGCGAAACGCCTAATGTGGCCGCCGACCTCCTCACCTTGCCCCTATCTAAACCCTAATCTAGGGCATGTTGCCTATATATATCTAGGTCCTAAGAACCGTCATGACCTTAGCAACTCCCCTATACCTTTGATTTCAAGCTTCGTGGACGTTTGGACCACCATCGAGCCGACGGTTGCTCCTGCTCTTACAGCGCCATTTTCTTCCTACTCGCTTCATCTCCGTCCAAATTGAAGGTACTACCAACTTCGTCTCCTCTTTCTCTTTCTTTCGAGTACCTAAGCGTTCGATTTCGTTGAGAATTGCAAATTTGCGCAAATCGGCCGAGCAAGTTGCTCGCACGCGATCGAGGAAGAAGACGACGCACATATGACCGTTTTGCCCTCGCCTCTCTTCTTTTCTGATTTTTTGCGTAAGGGCGTTTTCGACTTTCTGTCCGTCTGCCTGACTTCACCGCTCGGTCGGTCACGGGCGATCGTGAGGCGCGGATCGCCGCTGCCAATCGCCCATCACCGCTCGGCCATCCGGCCTTGCCTACGTGGCAGGCTGTGATTGGTCGAGACGAATTAATTTTTATAAATTAATCGGTTGGTCGAAAATTAAAAATAAATAGTGTTTTGAAATCAGGAAAACGAGACCTATTTAATAAAAATGTTTTTGAGATCTGGTTTTGAGTTTTTCGAAAAGGTGTTTTTAAATCGATTTAATTAACTTAAAAATCCCTAAAATTAACCCTAAAAATCTATATTTCCAAAATATACAATATTATATGTTATTTTGATCAGGAAAACCTAACTAAGACGATTATGAGGTTTTTGAAGTCTGAATCGAGAGTTTGTACAAAAAGTTAGTAAATTAGGGTTTTCAATCTTTTAAGTGAATACATGTAATTCTAATATATGAATAAAATGATGTATTAGGAAGTTTGGGATTATAGTTCGTGTGAAGAGTTGAAAAAAGGGAATCTTAGGACACCTGTGGCCAAGGTATGTGATTAGTATGTGATTAGTATGTGTTTATTATGAGTCTTATTGTACATCTACCTATCAATTGGGAAATACTTAATCCAATACCTAAATTTCTCTATGAGGTTTATCTTGATCTAAACCATTGAATTTCTTGAAACCTAAATGTCTTATTTGCCTCAAAAATTAGATATAGTATTCTCTTGTTTGGGTATTCATACCCCACTACCATGATATAATATCTTTTGCTTATTCTTGCCATAAATCTCTTATTAGCATGAAATTAAATGTTCTATTTAAATTTTAAGTAGTGGTACTTATGTACAACCACCCATAGAGGGCATGTATAAAATCGCCCTAGGGGAATGTTTATTATTCTCCCCATTAAAAATTTGTAGGTGATTTGGAAATGTTTATAATTCTTCCCTCACCTAAGGTTAGAGGTCCGGTAGGTGCCTCAACCCTACTTAGTTAGATAGACATATTAATAAACATGCTAAAACCTTTACTTACTTTGTTAATGGCAAGTTCTCTTATGAAAACCTCATACTCTTTGATATCTTCTTACACCAAATAACTAGTCTAGTTTACTTGTTACATCTTTCTTTGCCTTTGATAGATTACTAGTGTAACACATACTTTTCTTGTTTTCCCTCTTGCTGGGTGCTTTCCCAACCACCCAGGTGTTGGAGATGTGCAAGGTGAAGGAAGGGCTTGAAGAAGAATTCCTTTGCTGAGATTGTTTGCTTGAGAAGAAGGATGGCTAGGTTGCTATAGCTAGATCCTCTATTCTTTCTTATATTTTCTTTTAGAAAGCAATGATGTAATAAACAATAAAGCCATTAGAAGGCTTGATATTTCTTTCTTTCCGCTGCTATTGACATTTTATGGTGTATCTGGAATCATGCTTATTTATTTGGAATATTATGAAATCATCCTCAAAAGTCTAAATTTTTGTTAAAAATTGTGGATGCTTGTATTTCCTTTAAATTTTAGTAAAGAGGTGATCTCGCCTCTTTACAGCATGGTATCAGAGCCATTGGGCGACTAATAGGGCATGCAGTTGAGGTAAGGGTGTCTAGAAAGGATCAGGGCATGAGGACTGGAAAGACTTTCCTCCGACCCACTAGCTTGGCATACGGGGACTCCTGTGCCCATATGATCCGGCCTGGCCTGCGCCGATACGAACTGCCCGAAATAGTATGCTTTTAGGCAATATCATTCTAGTTATCCTTTTCTCATCTATATTTCTTTTCCCTCGCATCTATGATTCTTTACTCCTGAAAATTCAATAAGTTAACCCTAATTTCAGGAGAGGTGACCTGTTTGACAACTCAAACCAGGAGTCCAACATCGACAATCACGACACTCCTGTGACTCCTGCTGTTAACCAATCAACCTCCGGTGTTCCTGCTTTCACACCCGAGCAAGAGCTGGCGATGCTGCGACAACTGTTGTTCTCCACCATGATGGGACAACTCAACACCATAGTTGTTGTTGCCTCCAAGCCGAGGGAGTTCACCCTCACTGACTTCATCAAGATGCAGCCACCCTACTTCAAGGGTGAGAGTGAGCCTAACATGGTGGACAAAGCTGATGACTGGGTGTTGGCCCTGGATCGGACCTTCGAGTGTATGGCTTGCCCTCCTCACCAGAAGGTTTGGTTTGCGACGTACGTGCTGGATGGACCGGCGCGTGTCTGGTGGAATGGAGTTGCCCGTACTCGAGACACCTCCTCCATGGAGTGGACTCAATTCCTGAAGCTGTTTAGAGAGAAGTACATCTGCCCTGCTTTCTTGAGGAAGAAGGAGGCTGAGTTTTACAGTCTCAAGCAGGGAATCATGAGCGTTGCCGACTACGTACAGACGTTTCTGCTGTTGGAACGTTACACCACCGACCTCAGAGCTGACAGAAGAGCAACCTTGTTCTTGGAGGGCCTGAACTACCATGTGGGTCGAAGCCTCGTTCCACAACTTCCACTCTCGTTTCAACAAATGGTGGACAAGGCTCTCGCCATCGAGTCATATCCGGGATTCCAGGCTTCTAGTAGCTTCAATAACAACAAAAGGAAGAACCCGAACCAGCATGAGAACTGTGGTCGAGATCGCTGCAACAGATGCAATCGCCACCATCCTCCTGGAAGATGTCCCGCCAACAATGCACCTGCTCGTGTTGGCAACCGTCCTCCACCAACCTGCCATGAGTGTGGCCAGGTTGGGCACATCCGACCCAACTGCCCTCGTTTCCAGAAAGGGCAGAATAATGCTCAGTAACCGCAACAACCGAGAGAGAATCCTCCACCGCGGAACAACAACAACAACCAGAACCCGAGACGTCCGCCAGCTGAGAGGCGGAATGGGAGAGTGTTTGCTCTCAATGCTGAAGAAGATGGTGAAGGAAATGAAGTGATTGAAGGTACACTACACCTCAATATGCATCCTTTAAAAGCTCTGTTTGATTCTGGTTCCTCCAATACCTTCATATCTAGACAGTTTGCCTCTATGCTTGAAATCGAATCTGAGTTTATGGATCATGTGTTAGATGTAAAAACTCCTAGTGGAAAAATCTGCTCCTCGTACCTCCAAACTCCTACCTTGAACCTCTGTATATCTGGAATAATGTTTCCCACAGTTTTTGTCTTGCTTGATATGACTGTCTTTGACATCATCCTGGGCATGGATTGGTTGAAGAAGTATAAAGTTGTTCTGTTCTGTGAGGAATCCAAGGTTTGTCTGTTCCATCCTGATGAAGGAAGAGTGTGTGTCAAGGGCAAGAAGTGAGGAGAACGACAGTTCGTCATCTCTGCCATCAAAGCTAAAAAGCTTGTCTCTCAAGGGTGTAGAGCCTTCCTAGCCTCCATAGTTCTCGATGCTACACCTCCTGCCCTAGACCATGTTGATGTGGTGAAGGACTTCCCAGATGTCTTTCCTGAGGAGTTGCCCGGGCTGCCACCAAATCTCGAGGTGGAATTCTCCATCGAGCTCATACCTGGAACTTCACCGATATCGAAGCCACCTTAACGCTTGGCTCCTGCTGAACTGGCGGAGTTGAAGAAGCAGCTTGAAGAGCTTCTTCACATGGGTTTCATTCGCCCCAGTGTTTCCTCTTGGGGAGCCCCTGTCCTGTTCGTGAAGAAGAAAGATGGCTCTTTGCAGATGTGTATGGACTACCGCATTCTCAACCAGGTGACAGTGAAGAATCGTTATCCGTTGCCACGCATCGACGACCTATTCGATCAGCTGAAGGCAGCCATAGTGTTCTCCAAGATGGATCTGCGGAGTGGCTACTACCACATGCGTGTGAAAGATGATGATGTTCCGAAGACAGCGTTCAGAACTCACTATGGGCATTATGAATTTTTGGTCATGCCTTTTGGTTTGACAAATGCCCCTGCTGCGTTTATGGACCTGATGAACCGAGTATTCCGCCCATACCTTGACAAGTTTGTGGTGGTGTTTATTGATGACGTTTTGGTTTATTCCGAGACGTTGGAACAACATCGCGAGCACTTGCGGATTGTACTCAACACATTGCGAGAAAATCAATTGTATGCAAAATTCTCAAAATGTGAGTTCTGGATAAAGGAAGTGATGTTTCTTGGTCACGTGATTTCTGTCGGCCATATAGCTGTTGATCCTGCGAAGGTAGAAGCTGTGACAAAGTGGAATGCTCCGAGAAACCCGTCTGAAATCCGTAGTTTCCTTGGTCTAGCTGGTTACTATCGGAAGTTTATCAAAGGGTTTTCTGAGTTGGCGTTACCTTTGACCAAGCTGACTTGGAAGGAAGTCAAGTTCACATGGACCCCTGATTTTGAGGATAGTTTTCAGAAGTTGAAGATGAGTCTGACTTCTGCTCCCGTGCTTGCTTTGCCTGTTGAGGGCATACCCTATGTCATCTACACTGATGCATCCCGACAAGGCTTAGGGTGTGTTATGATGCAAGACGGAAAGGTGATCGCCTATGCTTCTCGACAGTTGAAACCTAATGAAGCTAATTGGCCTACGCATGATTTAGAGCTGGTTGCCATAGTTCATGCTTTGAAGATCTGGCGACACTACCTCTATGGAGAAAAGTTTGAAGTCTTTTCTGATCACAAGAGTCTGAGATATCTGTTGACTCAGAAGGATCTGAACTTGTGACAACGTAGGTGGATGGAATATCTTAAAGATTACAATTTCACCATCACTTATCATCCTGGGAAAGCAAATGTTGTAGCTGATGCTTTAAGTCGCAAGAAGGATGCTGTTTGTGCTGCTCTGAGATGTTCTGTGTGGGAAAACCTTGAGAATGTGGACAGTTGGAAACCTCAACCTGTCGATTCAGTGGATGAAGATAAGTTGTGTGTTCATATGGCCAGTTTGACTATTACACCAACCTGGATCTCAGAAGTCTTGTCTGCACAGTTGGAGAGTTCCGAGCTTGAAGAGTTGAAAGCTTTATCTGAGAAACCGCAATCTGACTTCTCTGTCGGAGTGGATGGTGCTATCCGCTTCAGAAAAAGGTTGTGGATACCTGATGTTGGTGATTTGAGGCAGAAGGTTCTGAGTGAAGCTCATGGTTCCAAGTACACTATTCACCCTGGCACAGCCAAGATGTACAAGGACTTACAGCGAAGTTACTGGTGGAAGAACATGAAGAATGATATAGCTCTGTTTGTGGCAAAGTGCTTGACATGTCAGCAAGTCAAGATTGAACATCAACGACCTAGTGGTCTTCTTCATCCTCTTGAGATTCCAGAATGGAAGTGGGAGAAGATCACAATGGACTTTGTTACTGGTTTCCCTAAGTCCAAGAGAGGTTATGATGCTGTTTGGGTGGTGATTGATCGGCTTACAAAATTTGCTCATTTCTTGCCTTTCAAAACCACGTATAAAGTTGCTGAGATGGCTCAGTTGTATGTGGAGTGGATAGTTCGTCTGCATGGTGTCCCTGTTGTGATAGTTTCTGATCGAGACCCGAAATTCACTTCTCGTTTATGGGGTCAGATTCAGGAAGAGATGGGAACTGATCTACATTTCAGCACTGCTTACCAACCGTAAACTGATGGTCAGTCCGAGAGAACAGTTCAGATTCTAGAGGACTTGCTTCGTGCTTGTGTGATGGATTGGGGTGGTGCCTGGGATCAATATTTACCATTAGCAGAGTTTGCTTACAACAATAGTTACCAAGCCAGTATTGGTATGCCACCTTTGGAAGCTCTCTATGGTAGACCTTGTCGTTCACCTTTGCACTGGGATGATGTTGGTGAACGTTCCCTAGTGAAGTATGATGACATGCAGATGATGCTTGAGAAGATACAGTTGATTAAGAAACGGATGAAAGCTGCTCAAGACAGACAGAAGATGTATGCTGATAAGAAGAGGTCTGATGTAAGCTTCTTAGTGGGTGACTATGCTTTTCTAAAGATCAAGCCTATACGTTCTATTACAAGATCTAAAGTAAAAGGCAAGTTGAGTCCTCGTTATGTTGGACCATTTGAGATCTTAGATAAAGTGGGAGATTGTGCATATCACCTAGCTTTGCCTCCTGCTTATGATAAGATTCACAATGTGTTCCATGTTTCTGTGCTGAGGAAGTACGTTAAGGATCCGTCTCATGTGCTCTCCATTGAACCTGTGGAGATTAACGAGAATCTGACTTATGAAGAACTACCTGTGAAGATCCTTGACTCCCGAGTAAAGCAGCTGAAGAATAAGGAGATAGAGTTAGTGAAGGTTTTGTGGAGATACCATGGTTTAGAAGAAACTACCTGGGAGTTGAGAGATGAGATGTTACGTACTCACCCTTCCCTCTTTGTATCAGATTTTGGGGACGAAATCCTTTTTAAGGGGTGGAGTGCTGTAACATACTGAAATCTCCTATGTACCTCTTTGTACTCTTTTCTATAAGCTTTGACCTTCATTTTCATTCCTTTTGTCCTTGGTCTTGATTTAAAAGAAATTAAGATGGTTATTGGTTAAATATTTCCCATATATTCTTATTTCAAGGTTTCATGCACAAATGACTCAGTTAAAATTAGACAAGGGGTTTAAAATGCAATTTCACCTTAAGAAATAAAAGAGGGATAAAATAATTCGTCCTAGAATCTTCTAGTGTCTCCTAGAATATGAGAGATAAGAAGAAAATCCGAATTTTATAAAAGAAAGAAGATAAATATAATAAGTAAAGGAAATATGAGAATTTATGAGTAAAGAAGATAATTACAAAGATTTTTGCAACAAATATGATAATCTGAAACCATCATGATAATTTGATAGTTTAATTCATTTCCTTGAGCAAAGAGTAACTTAAGGGTCAAGTATTATTTAAAATGAAAATATTAATAACATTATCAATGGAATATAGGAAATAAGCCAATAAAAAGAAATAAAATACTTAATGCTCTCAAATCAGGAAAATAACTTCAAATTCGTATTTTAAGCATAAAAATAAGCCTCTGTGCAAATTTGCAACTAATTTGGATAATATATGAATAATAAGAAAAATAGGAGAGAGAAAGTGTGTAGAATGTTCTAATTAATTTAATAAATATAAAGATAATGTCAACTTGTGAAGATAATTGCAAAATTGTGTTCCAACCCATTAAGGAGACTTATGGGTGAAGTTACATTAATTTTAGATAATGTTATCACTCCTTTTGAGGGAGGAAAGAGAAAATGACATATTAATTATTTCACCTATTAAACTTTCTCAAAATGAAAAACTAACTCCATATTTCAATTCTACGCGTCGAAATAAGTCAGAATATACATTTTCATAATTTTTGGGCAATGTTTGAGCCTCCAAAAGAAGAAAGAGAAAAACATTTAAAAACTAATAGTTTTAATCGACTTTTGGTCAGGGATATTTCCCTGATCTAATGCGCGATCAAACGGCTCAGATTGCTTGATGGACCTGCGTCCACCGATCCGACGACGCGCGGTCGTCTCCTAGCTCTAGACGGATAAGGCAACATGCCTTTGTTTTTTCGTTTTTTTAAAATCACATTATCTCGAGATCTACTCGATGGTTTTCACCCAAATAACTTGCGTTGGTTTCCTTGCGAGATTGCACACAGTTTTATCCCAAATTTTGTGGGCTTTGACGCGTATTTGCGAAATGCCTAATGTGGCCGCCGACCTCCTCACCTTGCCCCTAGCTAAACCCTAATCTAGGGCATGTTGCCTATATATATCTAGGTCCTAAGAACCGTCATGACCTTAGCAACTCCCCTATACCTTTGATTTCAAGCTTCGTGGACGTTTGGACCACCATCGAGCCACCGGTTGCTCATCCTCGTGCGGCGCCTTTTCTTCCTACTTGCTTCATCTCCGTCCAAATTGAAGGTACTACCAACTTCGTCTCCTCTCTTTCTTTCTTTCGAGTACCTAAGCGTTCGATTTTGTTGAGAATTGCGAATTTGCCCAAATCGGCCGAGCAAGCTGCTCACACGCGATCGAGGAAGAAGACGACGCACATATGACCGTTTTGCCCTTGCCTCTCTTCTTTTCTGATTTTTTGCGTAAGGGCGTTTTTGACTTTCTGTCCGTCTGCCTGACTTCACCGCTCGGTCGGTCACGGGCGATCGTGAGGCGCGGATCGCCGCTGCCAATCGCTCGTCACCGCTCGGCCATCCGGCCTTGCCTATGTGGCAGGCTGTGATTGGTCGAGACGAATTAATTTTTATAAATTAATCGGTTGGTCGAAAATTAAAAATAAATAGTGTTTTGAAATCAAGAAAACGAGACCTATTTAATAAAAATGTTTTTGAGATCTGGTTTTGAGTTTTTCGAAAAGGTGTTTTTAAATCGATTTAATTAACTTAAAAATCCCTAAAATTAACCCTAAAAATCTATATTTCCAAAATATACAATATTATATGTTATTTTGATCAGGAAAACCTAACTAAGACGATTATGAGGTTTTTGAAGTCTGAATCTAGAGTTTGTACAAAAAGTTAGTAAATTAGGGTTTTCAATCTTTTAAGTGAATACATGTAATTCTAATATATGAATAAAATGATGTATTAGGAAGTTTGGGATTATAGTTCATGTGAAGAGTTGAAAAAAGGGAATCTTAGGACACCTGTGGCCAAGGTATGTGATTGGTATGTGATTAGTATGTGATTAGTATGTGTTTATTATGAGTCTTATTGTACATCTACCTATCAGTTGGGAAATACTTAATCCAATACCTAAATTTCTCTATGAGGTTTATCTTGATCTAAACCATTGAATTTCTTGAAACCTTAATGTCTTATTTGCCTCAAAAATCAGATATAGTATTCTCTTGTTTGGGTATTCATACCCCACTGCCATGATATAATATCTTTTGCTTATTCTTGCCATAAATCTCTTATTAGCATGAAATTAAATGTTCTATTTAAATTTTAAGTAGTGGTACTTATGTAAAACCACCCATAGAGGGCATGTATAAAATCGCCCTAGGGGAATGTTTATTATTCTCCCCATTAAAAATTTGTAGGTGATTTGGAAATGTTTATAATTCTTCCCTCACCTAAGGTTAGAGGTCCGGTAGGTGCCTCAACCCTACTTAGTTAGATAGACATATTAATAAACATGCTAAAACCTTTACTTACTTTGTTAATGGCAAGTTCTCTTATGAAAACCTCATACTCTTTGATATCTTCTTACACCAAATAACTAGTCTAGTTTACTTGTTACATCTTTCTTTGCCTTTGATAGATTACTAGTGTAACACATACTTTTCTTGTTTTCCCTCTTGCTGGGTGCTTTCCCAACCACCCAGGTGTTGGAGCTGTGCAAGGTGAAGGAAGGGCTTGAAGAAGAATTCCTTTGCTGAGATCGTTTGCTTGAGAAGAAGGATGGCTAGGTTTCTATATCTAGATCCTCTATTCTTTCTTATCTTTTCTTTTAGAAAGCAATGATGTAATAAACAATAAAGCCATTAGAAGGCTTGATATTTCTTTCTTTCCGCTGCTATTGACATTTTATGATGTATCTGGAATCATGCTTATTTATTTGGAATATTATGCAATCATCCTCAAAAGTCTAAATTTTTGTTAAAAATTGTGGATGTTTGTATTTCCTTTAAATTTTAGTAAAGAGGTGATCTTGCCTCTTTACAATACCCTTCTGGCCTAGGTCTAAACCTACTACCAGCATTGTTGCTGTCTACCTCTATGTAGGTGTATGCCTCCTATCTGCTCTTACATGCCCATAAGGGTTTCTATATGGTCACCATTATCCCCCATGAAGAGGGAGCTACTCGTCACCCTCAACAGGAACAACCGCCCAAGGTCGGGTCACCAAAAACACTAGGTCAAACCTAGCTCATACTTCTCATGGGTACTTAAAACCTATATTCATGTCAACCCACATACATACACACATGGTTGACTATGATTCCAACTCATCTTGTCACCTCTTTCTCTAAGAACCACTTAGGGTTAGGGTTAACATCATCCTAGAGGCTTCTACCTGCAAGGCTAACTCTCTCCTCATCCTCCTGACCAGAAGGTCTAACCTCAATGCTCTCCTAAGGGCACGACAATACACGCCATGCAACCTAAGCATAACAAATATTTAGTTTACGCTTAAACTATTAAACTTATGTCCATGATGTCTTCTTTACATGCTTTTAATTAATTTAGTGGAGGATTCCTTAATCCTTATCATGCCTACCCTGACCTCAAGAGGGTGGGGAAGAGAGAGAAAAACCCTAAACCTTAGAACCTTAATTGAATTAGAGTTGAGAATGGAAGAAATAGATGAGAGAGTCCTAAAGGTATCTCATTTCGAGTCAAGATCTTAGACTTTGTCCAAGTAGTCACACTGCATCTGGGAGTCCTCATGACCAACTAGCGGGGCCGAGGAAAATACTGCCAACCCCCAGACTGTGATCCTTTTCTAGACACCTCTATCATTGGAAAATCCTCCAATAACTCCCTCGGGTTCTATAGAGTTTGTAAAATTTAATAATTATTAAGGATTAAATTAGAAACCATTGTATCTGATACCAAATGTAACGACCCCGCTTCCTAGTAACCCCCAATCAAGGGAGACTAAGAGGTAAGAGGCGTTATCCCAAAATTTAGGATCAATGGTTTAACAATTTAATCAGAAATAATTATCAACTTCTACTAATACTAAACTAGAAAGATGGTATTAAATAAATATTTTGCATACCTTTTCAAAATAGGATCTAAGACTTCTATCCATAGTATAAATCTAACTATCTATTTCTCCTTTGGATTACTTAAATTTATCTTCACTTATATTTCACTTTACTATTTGTCCTTTTTAGATTTGTACCTAAAACACCGACAAACAAAATGTCAGTCCATATATTGCTATACTAGTATGTGGGGACAAACAAAATATCACAAATAATCTCTAACAACCTAAATATAGAAAATAGTCTATTAACAATCCAAATTACGCTTTCAATGTGACTTCCCAAGCGCTTTTGCCTAAACCGCGGATTACCCTCTCTTAGGGTTTTGTCCTTCCAAGAGACATAAGACCACCTTCTCCATCATGAGCTTGGTGCTTGGGGTCACCTCTCGAGGTACCCAATGGTCTTCCCTCAGGGGCTTGACCAAATCAGACCTTCCTTCTGGGGCTTGGTCTTGCAACATACATCAGGGTGGCATGTAGGTTTGAGAACCACATTCATATTTAATTGTGATACACATACGGACTTTATAGGATTGCAGAATTGACCATCCGACAGTTTAGGTTGCAATCAATTGAGAAACACTCGGGAAATTCCATGAAACTAAAGACGATTATTCATAAAGTAACCCCATACCTAATCTAGAGTAACTTGATGTCCAAGCAAGAATAATCAAGAATAATCAATCAAGCAATCAATTAGTGATCCTGAAATTAATACATAACACCCATGTGTCATTAAACATCCTCAAGATTGACTTAGGTCCCACATTAGGGTTTCTAGGCCACCTTTTAGGGTTTTATTAGGGTTTTAGCTTCCACTATCCTATTATCACTTTTAATGCAGTTTTGGCTTACAAACCCTCATTTCAACATGATATGCATGATTGAATTCCAATTAAGTCAAAAATATATCTTTTACACTAAACTGCCAACCTTATACTTTTAGGTCATATCAAGATCATTAAGGCCAATTAGCATGTTCAGGCTCTTTTGAATTGACAACTCCGATTTCATCAATGATTATAGTCAAATTCACAAATGAACCCTAATTAACACTTTGCACATCTTCTAGGTTAGTAAACCCTAATTACACAAGTTATGAACAATTATCTCTAATTAGATCTCTTTCATCATATTTATGAAATTAAGTCAGAATTTGATTACTAGCATCAACTAAGTCTATTAAATATGTTCATAATCAAGATCTAGGGCTTTGATCTATTTAAAGCATTAAAGTTATCAACTTTATGTACTTTTCAAATTAGAAGAAGAAACAAAGTCTGGTTATACTTTTACTATATTCTTCGTGTTTTTATGAGCAAGATTCATATATCATTCATCTTAATCTGATTACGCTTTTTGCAAGATATTTTACCTTTGGCCAATGAAGCGTTGATACATAGGCACAGCGGCTTGCTTTTCCCCTTACCCATGCAAACCAGGTCTGGCCAAAAGGTTACTGTCTTCCCAGATTGACTCACCACATGGGACACGGTTCATAGAGGCTTACAAAGACTGTATTACCCTCTTCGACCCTCAAACTTATCATGCACGCTCCTGTGACTTTCGGGAAATTCTTCCCCTCTCATCTTCCTCCTCCCGCTTGTGTAACCAGTGACTCCATGGCTCCAGGCCGTGGTCGACCTAGAGGTTGACCCAGAGTTATAGGGCACTGTAGAGTCAGCCAAGATGCAGATCGTAGCATCGGACCTCTCCTAACTCACTGGAGATCTAAATTACTTTAGATTAAACTTGTACTGGGAGAATAAGATGGAACCTTTCTGGTGTAAAAAGAGAAGAAACAGAAGAAGAATAGGGCTTGTGGGGTGGAATTGGATCCAGTTTTTGAAGCTATCAGTTCGGTGGAGTCCCATGATCATTGAGTTTCCTTGGAATTGATTGAATAGGTCATATATATATAGCCCTGGGGTCAATAATTAGTTGACTAGGAACTGTGAATTTGGCGCATCTTCTAGAGATTCCCAAACTAGGTAAAACCTAGGGTAGGTGGGTGTGTTTGGTCCAATTTCTAAGTCTTCTCACCCATCCTTTCATGAGAAATTTGATTTGGAAAAACTCAATCATACTGCTCCCCCTTTCCTATTCTATCTGGTGTTGATGATGATTGAGTCACCCTTATATCTTGATCCAGTAGCTGACGTGCCATGTGAAGAACAAAGGGAACTGGGTCTCTGGTTTTCCAAACCAATTTAAATCGTGACAATGTATATGCCATATTCCTCATCACTTTAGCAAATATTATAAAAAACATAACTCCCAAACCATAAGTCCAAATAATACCAAATTTCAAAAGTAAGTCCATAATGACCTATAATAATTGTGTGCCAAGTTTGGGAATCAAATTCAAGATTATGAGAGAGTTTTCTTCATACACAAGTTATCACTTATTAAGGCATATTTTATGCCTATTTTCTCTCTCCTATTCTTTTATTTTCCTTTATTTGGATTCCTTTTACCGTTAGAAACTATGTGAACTCAAAATCTCATCTATGATGATTATTCAAACATCTTTCCACATAATTCTTAAGTTTTCATCATTATCTCAAATTTCCTTCTTAATAATTCTTTATTTGATTTTATCTTTTTCTTCTCCTATTATCTAGCAACTTGGACTCCTTGGAACCCATGAAATGTTAAAGATACTAAATCCATCCTTGAAGTATAATTCTTAGCCTTCTACATGCTTCCCCATATTTCTTTTCTCATTATCTTAGTTATTCCTTTATTAATTGATTCCTTTTCCTTTTTATGTCCCTTTTATTGTTATTGGGCCCAATAGCCAACAAGGCCCACGAAATCCAACACACAAGGCTATTTATCAAAGGAATCTATTTAAGGCACATAATTCAGACAAAATACATAATCATACATTTGTTGGTAAAAATGAATTTCCAACTAAAATAACCAAATAATTGGGATTGTAACAATATCAAACAAAATTTTATTCCTTCCTAGTCAATGTAGGGGTTGTGTGTCCAATGAGCCAGTCATATGATGATTGTAATGTCATATCTTGTAAATAATTTGATTAATAATAAAGGAAATTACGTCTATATGTTTGTTCAATTATGAGATGTTGATATAACATGATATATGTATGATAAGGGTATATATACATTCTTGTTATGTCCCTTGTCCAATATTATTGTAGAATATAATAGACAACAATAATACACAAGAGTATACTGTGTGTTGGTTTATGACATAATATCATTTGTCATGATATGTGATATAAAACCAAACACATAGGTACTTATTAGAGAATAATATACTAAACAAGGACCTCCCTAAGAAGTGATACATGGATAATAGTCATTATCACATCTCAATGTGATAGTGGTGATTTCGACTCTTAGAATTGAAGTCACTACACTCATCACATGTCACTCGATGTATTTTAACATCATCTAATGTGACCTTGAATTAGGGTTGCCATAAAGGTGATGCTTAGGTACATTGTGACACATGAGGATTGACTATGAGTGATATAGATGGTATTTGTCCCTCCTACCGGAGTTGATATATTGGCCACTTGATAAGTGAGACTGAGAACATGTATGCCCATACACATGTGAGTCAATATATGATAATGAGGTCATATTCATCTCTGTAGTCTACTCTGGTTCAAGGAACATGGATTAAATGATTAAGAGGATGATGATCCCATACCTTGAGTTCAATCTAAATATTCGAGACAAAGGAGTTATACAATCATAGTAACACTGATCACTGATCTATATTGAAGTTTCTCTCCAACTTTCAAATTATTTGGGGAGCAATGATGTTGCTAGATACTGCTTGACACAAATTTACCGTGCGTAGAATGCAAGTGCATGCGTCAGAGTAATATAGGCCTTTGTGAGGCCCGAGTTGAACTCATGGAAACATAATTATTGGTAGACTACTACTAACTACTTATAATCATCTAGACCGATTAAATTGATTTGAGAGTTGATTTAAAAAGAAAAAAAAAAGAATGAAAATAGAGCAAACGGTTAAATGTTTGGTTTAATCAATTCAAATGGGAATCTTTAGGATTATGGTTTCACCATAGGTTCTCGTTGTATTAATTTCTACATAGTTAACCTAATCTGTCTCTCATTCCGGGTAGTGGCCTGTATTCATAATTGCTCACTTTCATAATACAATTCACTACCTAAATCTAGGTCGGTTCCACAGTAATAGTAACCTATACCTTAAACTAGGTGCATGAAGACCATACTCTGGGTTTCCACCATTAACCGTACATTGCCTTGTTCAAAGGATTTATTAGTTAATGTGAATTTCATCTCTTTTCAACCATTAATTCTTCTTTCAAAGTAATTAAAGGCATTATATTATCATTAGGGTGATCAATCATAATTATATAATGGAGAAAAAGAAATCATACCATGGATTTAAGACACAATTTATGAAATACTATGGTAAAAATGACATACAACCATCACCCAGGCTACTCACGGTCCTAAAGATAAAGGGGATTAGCCCCGCATGTTCATCTCAATGAAAGACATGATGAGAGAAAGGGAAAACATGGAGAAAACATGAATGAAAGTAATGTAAACCCCTGAATGGAGGAAATCCAGGCGTTTATTGATGTAGAATCCATGATCTACAACCTTCTGACGGTGGAAAACGTCCTCTGCAGTTCTCGGAACGATTGAAGCGTGATTCTGGGCTTTGTTCTTCTTTCCTTCTCTCCTTGAGACTGGTGCAATGACTAATGGCATCCCTCCTTTCTTAGGGCTGTCGTAATTAGGTATATGCACCACTTTAGACCGTCAAAAGATCACCACCGTCTGATTGGAATCGATCTGAAACAAAACCTGATCTGACGGCGTTGATACCATCGACGTGGGTCGATGGTATCGACCCGTCAGAACATCAACAAGTCTTATTTTTCTGACATTTCGCCTGATGCCGACTCGATACCATCGACTGTAGTGTCGATGGTATCGACACCTTTAGACATCACTTTTATCACCAATCCAACACTGAAGCTGGGCAAGGTCGATAGTATCGACTTTGCGTCGATAGTATCGACCAATTGACTGCTGGCTCGCTGTAGGTATCTTGCTACCATCGACTTTGGTGTCGATGGTATCAACGCATCTTGGTTCCTTGCAGCTGTCTCATTGTGACCGAGTTGATATTATCGACATCTGTTGATGGTATCGACATCTGTCGATGGTATCGACAACTGCATATATTCGTTTTTCCTGAAATTTCAAGATAAATCCAAATCAGCCTTGATAAAACACATCAATATGATCATTTACAACCAAAAAGATGAAATACAATAGATTTGATGCAAAAAGAGATTATAGACTAAAATGAGTGAATCATGTGAGATTAACAACAAATGTGACTAATAAACACATAAAACACATGTAAAACCAGTCTATAAAAGTGACTCAAAATCCTCACATCAAACTCCCCTAAGCTTAAACATTGCTCGTCCCTGAGCAACAAAACTATAGAATAAAATTGCGAGGGTCAACTAAAGAACATACTATCACAATAGACATTACTGTATGATTCCCACCAGACATTCACATACCGACCCTCACTAACCACAAAATGGTAACTACCCTATAGGTGACGATGATCATCCATAATAGATATCCACTCCAAGATTGGTGAACACTATCAAATATGGTAGTTAATATAATAAAATATTCCGGTTCAAGCTTGGTGCATCTTGTGATCTCCTGTCTACGTTGCTCATAACCTAACTACCATCTAAATGGAAGCAGATCTCCTGAAATACAAAAGTGAGAAGATAATCATTGGCGGCCTACCATTTTGAGAAACGGGTGGATGGAATAGGTGGTTTATGTAAGAAAGAGTAGCACAATATAGTTTGACATGCAATAGTGCAACAATGACCTACATGATGCTCATGCATATGAAAATGACCTAATGCTTACATTTTAGGTGGAATGATGCATGCATTACTATTCTATCCTAACGAGAGACATAATATCTACAAAACTACACATGTGCTTGTTCTTCTTATTATGCATGTAAACAAGTTCCTCCATCTTTATGACCTTCACTTACTTATTATTATTATTATTATTATTTTTCCAGCCCTTATTTTGCTTAATGACTAAGATGAAATTTTCACATCTTTGTATTGGGCTTATTCTCATAACTACTATTTTTTTTCATAAAGTACGAAACAAGTTCCTTATTTTTAGAAGAAGCAAGGCACATCATGTAAAAAATGATTAAGATTATGCAAGATGCAACTAAAATGACATTGACATGCATTCTAAAATTTTTGCATGCATGACTATAATGCAACATTTTTTTTCATAAATGCAACAGATGTAAAAACTAACTACAATGCAATCCTCTTTACATGATATGCAATCAAGAGATGACAAATTGTAAAGTGCTACTAATTCTTATGGTGGAGTGTAAATGAGATGAGGTGGATAGATCACAAGATTAATTGAGAGAACCCTTAGAAGATATTATATGTCCCTCCTTACTGACATGTGTAAAATTAAGGGGCTTTTCTCTCTTATTTCAGATTAAAGTCCCATTACCATTTTATTTGTTTAGGCTCAACATCCAATTCCGTCCACTTTCCTTGATCATAGGCATGTAGAGTTGTGATCTTATGTTTTAAATTTGACAAACCCAATTATTTTCATAAGTTTCGCACTTAAGTTCAAACAAAGCAAACTTGCAATCACATGAAATTTTTTCAAATTTACCCATACTCCCATATGACAAACATAGAGATGACAAATTACACTGGACATCCACAGATACACTAGATAGCATGTGGATCCTAAAAGCTAAAAGCTAAGAAAATTGCTAACATAAAAGAAAAGGCAATAAATGATAAAAACTAAAAAATAAAAGATAGTAAAAGATAGAAACTGTTCCAACTCCCCCCCTAAGATTGAATCTCACTATGGCCTCATAGTCAAAAACAATCTTAGCAGGTGGAACAGTGATACCATTTATTGCTCAGGTGGGGGGTACTGTGGGGCGGTGGGATCCCATGATGGATATTGCCCCTGGAAGTTTGGATCATATGGGGGCATCAGTGGAGGTTGAGGATATCCCCCAAAGTAGTCTTGGCTCCAATAGTGATCATAGAATGGCTACTGCTACTGCTCGATCCTCCCCAACCGGTCGTAAACCTGTTGCTGATTGGCAAACAACTGGCGTTCATTCACAAAGATAGCTTGTTGATTAAAATACAACCGATTTGTAGTCTCCTAGATATCAGCAAATGACGCAGTGTGCTGCTGTTGCATCTCTTGAATGCTCTGTAGCATAGTGTACATGCCCTGCATAGAATAGACATCCTCTCCTTGTTGAGAGGGTTGTGGTGGTGGAGGCTGCAAAGATGATGATGCACCCGGGTAGAAGCGTGGATGCTTCCGCAGTGCCACTCATGCCCGAAGAGGAATAACAATCTCCTCTTCCTCCTCTTGGTCGTCGCCGTCATCATTGTCATTTTCGTCACTGTCTTCTTCTTCATCGGAGTCGTCAATGGTGATGATAGGCCACGAGAAGTGCTGAGCTCCTTGGATGTTGAGGACGAGATCTGGAAGAGCACATTCTTGATATTCTTTGTTCACATGACAGTGTGCATATACCACACCATCACAAACTGTCAACAAGTTAGACCGATGCAGATGATGCAGGTTGACATAGCTTTTACTTATTAGGGGAGGCATTGAAGAAAGGTCTAGCCCGAGATATAGGGCTGGAGGTGTGATGAGTCCCCCAAAATGAATTGGAGCCCGCCGCGTGCATATACTCCTCTTCACTGCCATCACACGCGTTAGGAAGAATGCGCCCCAATTAAGCTTTCCTCGTGTCAGCAGATTATATAGAAAGAAGAGGTCAGTCTCTTGGAATTTACTCAGCAAAAGTTCTCCCCGAGCGAAGAAGGTAACTCACAACATGCGGTGAAGGACCCACATGAATGGATGCTCAAAATCGGCCACCAAGACATTGTGGTAGTTGATCGTTTTGCCCTGAGGAGCTGTCACCAGCTGCGTGAACATGGTGTCATAATCAACGCGGTTGTCTGGCTGTCGATGCTGCTCAGTGGAGTGCCACCAATTGTAAATGGAGTTGAATTGCTTGAGAGTCAGATTATAAAATCTGTTGAAGAGTCAGAAGGACACTC
Source organism: Alisma plantago-aquatica (assembly GCA_963693085.1). Taxonomy (NCBI): domain Eukaryota; kingdom Viridiplantae; phylum Streptophyta; class Magnoliopsida; order Alismatales; family Alismataceae; genus Alisma; species Alisma plantago-aquatica. The sequence continues at coordinate 309,703,260 of OY856415.1, forward strand.
GGCCTTTGATCCATTCACAATCAGAGGCGTTAAGCTCATTCGGCATGACGCATATATCAAGCGACATCATGAATTCTACCACAAATTCTTTATGAGTCGGCCACTCGCCGAAAAAGGGGTGGTTGTGACGTCCCCAGATTTTCTAAAATTTAATCTGATGTGTGGCGTTCAAATTGAAACCCTCACCTCAGCGAGAATCCCAATTTAAACACCCCACACGAGGCTAAGAAGAAGAAACTCAAGGGAGTCAGAAGGAACATATGTCAGAAGCACATGTACATGAACAATAATAAAACCATACACACATGTTCACCATTCAACATATAATTACAACATGAATTGTTACAACATTTGATATTACATATTGAACAACAAAATATACATATACATGTACTACCACTAAACTAAAGGATCTTAAGACAACAGGTCCACCTGAATATCAACTCGCTACACAACTCTCAACTATCCAGAATCTTCAAGAGCATAACCACAACCTAAACAAAAGATTACATGTGGTACACGTCAGCACAATATTTCAAGAATATTGTACTGAGTATGCCTACGTGTCTTTTATATCCCTCTCATCATATCTTGGCAATAAGATAAAACTAATACTTGGTAGTTATAGAACATTATAACAAAAGCATATACTTGAACAAGAATGATTATTAACAAAAGAGAACACATGTTTTAAGCTTGTTTCCATCATATTTCTCGTGCATCTTCCCCTAGGGCTTTGATGTCTTTCGGCCTTATGATCTACCACCAAGTGGTTTGTGATCGTTATACATGTGATCTACTCCCTAGGAGTTTGTGATCACTTTCTGAGCACCGTGTGCTTTCATATATATGATGGATCAGATATCTTATGTTTCATGTGTCCATAGCCATAAGTACTAAAAATCAAGCAACATATCATACCAAAACAATCATTTCATCCAATACCATATGCCAAGTATTTTACTATGCATATAACACAAGCATATTGAATAATAAGCCAAGTAAGAGGTAATGGCGTACCTTCCAAAGAGACAGATCATTTTAATCACATGTTTATCATGTCATCTATTTCTTTGCTAAACCTGATTAAGACAAGATCATACACTATCATCAGGTTCTCATCCTATTATATCTCATCTTAACCCTAATCGTGTTCATATCAGGGTTTGCTTATCTCATTATGATGTTCTCATGATTACTTGTATTCTTATCTTATGATTATCTCACTGATGTCATTTTCCATATTACATCTCATTCTCAAAGTTCATCATATGAACATTAGGTTCCATATCCTTTTTGTGCACATATTAACCCTAGGTTACATCATTAACCTAGATTAGGGTTTTATAACATGTATTAAGATTCATATTCATATAACATGGATTATGCTCATCATGATGATCTCATAATTAAATCTGAGGTTCAATATACTGATGTGGGCTTACTCTGTGAATTTCATCATTTATAGAACACATATGTATTTATTGCATTTTATTTAGCCTTATTAACCCTAATTAGCCATATAGAGAAAATTACATAATTTCGTACATCAACATGACCATATCTGACATCATATGCATTATAAACATGATTATAAACTTATTGACATTTTCTCATAATTTTATATCATTGTTTGTTATTTATTATTAATTAATCAAGCATTCCATATATTATATGATATCACTAAGATTAATGCTTCAAAAGCCAAATATTACAATTTCATATTGTTCTAAACAATTTTCTGAACTTTTTGGTACCTTGTTTGTAATTTTCTGATCAACATGCTATTTTCTATGAATTATATAAGATATGGACTAAATCTGGGGGTTTACCTTTTTCGGCCAATGGGCATGCGCCACGTGGCTCGGGGCTAGCGGTGGTTCTTATTTACTTGGCTGCTCAGTCCGGATCCTAAGCAAGATCCGTGGATCCCCTGAGCCACATACCCGGGTCGGGTTCTTTCTCAACTTCCCCGTGCTCGCGATTCCTCGTTATCCCAGGCTGCACCAACGCCGTGGGCGCGCTTCTGCCCAAGGATGCCGCCATGGAGCAAAGCTCCAGTGAGGGATAGGCTCCGCCGATCCTCCTCCTCGGTCCGGGCAACTGCCCCTGGCTCGACTACTAGACGACGATAAGGAATCCTCGCCAGAGGCTCCTCTTCCTTTCTTGCACGATGGCTCCAGATCCCCATCTATATGAGGCCGCCGCCGCTAGGGGTGCAGACCTACCAGGGTCCTTCTCGCATGAACTCCCGCACGCCGACGCTTACGAGCGCCTCCCGGCACCAGCCGCCGTAGCTGCATAGTTGATCCCCAGCCTGCGTGACATGATCTATGGTGCCGCCGCCTCTGACCTCTCAGGCTCGCCAATGGTGCCTCCTCCGTCTCGGGTGTGAGTCCCCTCTGCTCTCACTCCGTGAGGGAGAGACGCCGCAAGGACTCTACTGCGGTAATGAAGTGGTAGTTAATGAGCAGTCAACCTCAGGGTTGACGCTGCTTGCTTCGTCTACTCCTGCAATGCGCCGCCTTCCCCTTCCTTCTTCTCCAGGGATCAGCGTCATGTGCAACCCTTCACGTGAGAGTGATCTCGTCGTCGTCGTGCTGGAGGCCGATGGCGAGCAAGCAGGTGAGTAGGCGTTGGGGCCTCCATTTGCTTAGGAGTCCGTCTGCACCTCCGACACTCCACCACCACAGCTCACCGCTGCACTCTGTAAACTGTAACAGAGACTAGGGGTAAAAGGAGAGTCCGATCTCTATCTCTACGCCTGTTCTTGTAGTCACGAAAAGAGGGTTGTGCAGGTAGCCCACGATCAGGTGAAGATAACCACTCAGCTGGGATCGTGAGATTGACCACTACTCATCCCCTAGTCCACGTCGAAGCAACCGCTCGCTGACCCTCCATGACTCCATAACTGACATGGGTTGAAGATGGAAAATCTGCCGTTGAATTAGGATATCCAAGGTCCCACAATAGGGCAACGAAGGTCTTATCCGTGGCTCTCCCTAGTACAATCGTGGCCCTACATTGAACATGCTCGTGACACTAAGTTGATCAAATCCTAAGTTTCTATATATGAAACATTGTTCTAAAGTACATCAAAATATTAATTATTGAGCTGACTTCAAACTTAAATATCACCTTTTAGGAACTCCAGAATATTATGAAACTTTAACCATGACTTTAATACAACTCAAGGTACTTCCTATTGCAATTAGGTGCCATAAATTAACTCTTTTATCATTCAATTAAATTCCCTAAATAGGTATAACTTATGGATCTGAATCATTATATCAACCTCAATTAACACTCAACTTTACCAAAATACTTGAAACTCGTGTTGTAACTCAAGATATGGATTCTAAAAGTCCACTCCATCACAATGGCCCTTCACATGATGTGTGACCACATTGTCGAGTCTTCTCATGCGACCCTCCTAGCCATGGAGGACATACATCAAGTTGTCTTCGAATCCGAGATCGCAGATCATTTCTCGACCAACGTATCAGGTTGGCTTGATCGTTCTTTTCAGCAACTCCTCGTATACTTTCTTCACATCCGTAGAAGGATGTGCAAGTCGGGGGAGAGGGATGGAGCCTGCCGGTGGCGGGATGAATGTCTCAATCTCCATCGGCTGGGCACTAGAAGATGATGAAGCAACATTTCTCCTCATGATGAAAAGAAAGGGAAATGAGAAGAGAGCTCATTGACGATCGGAGAGGATGATCCCCGCAGTCAGTGAAGAGCTCAAAGAAGATCGCTCACTCACTATATGCTCGGTGAAGACCTCTGGTTTCTCAACAATGCTCAATGCACAAGTTGAGGGGATTCACTCTGAAGGTGTGAATAGAATTGAGAAACATCCCTTCCTTTTATAACTGAACTCGTCGCTACTATTGCGTCGCCAATACCATCGATGGGGGTGTCGATGGTATCGACACCTAGAGCACAATCCACTCTTCACGACCATCGACGGTTGTTGATTGCTGGATGTGGGGGCCTGGATCGATGACGCATTGATACCATCGACAAGGGTCGATGGTATTGACCCATCCCATGGATCGAATTCCGAAATTGGCGGGCTCTATTGATTTCTTCTCGTGGATCGGTGACGTGTCACGTCGATACTATCGACTTGGTGTCGATGGTATCAACTCTTCATGGTTCGATTACCATCGTGAGGCTCAGGCATCACTTCCTTGCTATTGCCGTGTTGATACAATCAACTGGGTTGTCGATGGTATCGACTTCACTGAGACAAATTCTTTTGTAAATCTTTAGGGATCTCACGAGCATCGACTTCCTACTCGATACTATCGACCTAGAGCTATCTTTTTCTTTGACGTCAATGATGGTAGGTCGATACCATCGACAAGGTCGTCGGTGGTATCAACTCAGAAAATTTTCTACAACCGCTTCTCTGTACCCACGTAGCTACCATCGACATTGTGGTCGATGGTATCGACTCTGACTCAGTACTTACTGCACACTGAACAAAATGATTAAGGTATCATTTTTACACACAAAAATGAAATTAAACAAAACTAACTTGCAAATGTGAAAGAAAATGAAGGAACTACAAATTAAAACTACCGATGGTTGGGTTGCCTCCCAACAAGCGCCCTACTTTAACGTCTTAGGCTAGACGTAATAAATCTCTTCATTCATCCTTAAGTGCCATGAGTTTAACCTCATGTACTTTTCTCATGTAGTACTTGCCAAAGTAAAGCTTAAAACTTTGACCATTAACTAGGAACGTATGCTCTCCATCTCGCACCATAATAGCACCATGTGGGCACACCTCCTCTACAACAAAAGGTCCACTCCACTGGGATTTCAATTTCCTGAGATGCAACTTCAACCTCGAGTTAAACAATAACACACAATCCCCTTTTTTGAAAACACGCATTTGAATGTGACGATCGTGAATTTGTTTTGTTCTCTCTTTGTAAATCCTCGAGTTTTCATAAGCGTTCATCCTCAACTCATCTAACTCATTGATCTCTAGCATTCTCTTCTTACCTTCATCATCATAACTCAAATTAAGCTTTTGTAGCGCCCAATGCGCCTTGTGTTCCAACTATATCGGAAAATGGAAGTCCCGCCCATAAGCCAACTTAAAAGGCATAGTGCCTATAAGTGTCTTAAATGCGGTCCTTTACGCCCATAATGCATCCGTTAGTAGTGTACTCCAATTCTTTCTTGTCGAAGCCATTGTGCGCTCCAAAATCTTCTTAATTTCTCTATTCGACACTTTGACCTGCCCTTGTGTTTGCGGGTGGTACGGGGTACCAACATTGTGCTTCACCTCGTACTGGCTCACTAACACATCAAACTTTTTATTTTTGAAGTGGGTGCCTTCATCGCTAATAATCATCTGTGACACACCAAATATGCAGAAGATATGATCTTTCACAAACCTGCACACTACAGCAACATCGTTAGTCCTTGTGGGTATTGCCTCTACCCACTTCGATACATAATCAACAACAAGTAAAATGTATAAATTAGAATTCGAGGACACAAAGGGTCCCATAAAATCGATGCTCCACAAATCAAATACCTCAACTTCTTGAAACACGTTAAGGGGCATCTCTTGATGCTTTGAAATATTACCTACCCTTTGATAGGAATCACTTCTTCTCACATAGTCGTAGGCATCCCAGAAGAGTGTAGTCCAATAAAGACCACTCTCTAACACCTTGGCTGCCGTTCTTGGGCTTGCATGATGACCACCGATTGGTAGTGTATGACAGTGACTAAGTACACTATCATATTCAATCTTCGATACACACCTGCGCAAAACGCCGTCCCTGCATTACTTCAACAAAATGGGATTATCCCAGAAATAATATCTCAAAGAATGGAAAATTTTCTTCTTTTCTTGATAAGTCCAATCATCTGGAATTTCTTTACATGCAAGATAATTAACAATGTACGTAAACCATGAATCCTTAAATTTTAAAGAAAGGATTTGCTCATCAGGAAATGTCTCGGTAATGGGTATATTGTTATCCCTCTCATCTACCTGCTCTAACCTAGACAAGTGGTCCACAACCACATTCTCAATTCCCGCCTTATCCTTAATTTCAATGTCAAATTCTTGTAACAATAAAATCCACCGAATCAATCTGGGTTTGGCATCTTTGTTTTCCATCAAGTATTTTATGGCGGCGTGGTCCGTCCATACCAAAACTTTTGACCCTACTAGATATTGCCGAAATTTTTCAAATGCAAAAACCACGGTGAGAAGTTCCTTTTCAGTTGTGGTGTAGTTAAGTTGTGCCTCATTTAAAGTCTTTTATGCATAGAAAATCACCACATGTTTGTTCTCAAAATGCTTCCCAAGAACAGCCCCTACTGCAAAATCTGAAGCATCGCACATGAGCTCGAAAGGCTTAGTCCAATCCAGTGTTTGAACAACCAGTGTAGAAATTAACTTTTCCTTAAGTACATTGAAAGCATGCCATCATTTTTCATTGAAATCAAACATCACATCTTTCTCAATCAATTCAGACAACAGTTTAGCGATTTTAGAGAAATCTTTAATGAAACGGTGATAGAACCCTACATGACCGAGAAAAATCCTTACCCCTTTCACCAAATTTGGTGGAGGTAGTTTTGAAATAACCTCAATCTTGACTGGATCTACCTCGAGCCCCTTGCTAGACACCTTGTGTCCAAGCACAATTCCTTCGCTAACCATCATATGACACTTTTCCCAGTTGAGAACTAAATGTGTGTCCTCACATCTTTGTAAAACTTTATCCAAATTGTACAAGCACTCATCAAACGATGCATCATAGATGGAAAAATCGTCCATGAAAACCTCTAAACAATGCTCAACCATATCAGAAAAAATAGCATGCATGCAACGCTGAAAGGTTGTTGGTGCGTTGCACAAGCCAAAAGGCATACATCGATACACGAATGTTCCATAGGGACAAGTGAAGGTAGACTTCTCTTGGTCCTTAGGATGAATGGAGATCTGATTGTAGCCAGAGTAGCCATCTAGAAAACAAAAATGAGATTGACCAGCTAGTCGCTCTAAAATTTGATTGATGAATGGAAGAGGAAAATGATCTTTTAACGTAGTGGAGTTCAAGCGATGGTAGTCAATGCACACACGCCACCCAGTTAACAATCATGTTGTTACCGATTTGTTTAACAAGTTATGAGTGACAGTGATTCCCCCCATTTTAGGGACTACCTGTGTGGGGCTTACCCTCGTCAAATCTGAGATAGCGTAAATGATGCCTGTAGAAAGGAGCTTGATCAACTCCTTCTTTACGAAGTCCATCATGCTCGGGTTGAGTCGATGTTGTGGCTGAATCACAGACTTGGCTCCTTCCTCGAGCCGAATCTTGTGCTGGAAAAGTGTGGGGGAAATCCCCTTAATATCACCAACTGACCACCCGAATGCACCACAGTGGTTCTTCAGCATGACCATCAACTACTCTTCTTCACCGGCACTCAAATATGCCGAGATAATCACCGGTAGTCTTTCGCCATCGTCTAAGAATGCATACTTCAAATGAGGAGGTAGTGGCTTCAGTTCTAACTCTGGTGGACAGATCAATGATGATTGAAGTGGTGGTGGGAGTGGCCCAAGATCCTCATAACGCTTGGCATAATAGCATAGAATTACTTGAAGCATCTTTACACACTCTTGTAATGACTTGCTTCTCATCCAATCATGCATTATGTTGACAAAGCAAGCTTCAAGGGGAAGTTCTAGATATGAGTCAAGGACAGAACTTGCTATTGCATCATCTTCAGTAGAAAGAGGAATTTCCTCCTCTTCATCATTTGGATAACCCACAACTCTACAAAGAGAAACAACTTTGCTTTGTTCCATAATATCCACTGCCAGTGTCCCCTTATCTACCTTGGTCATTACATGACCATGTCTAGAAATGGCTTCCCTAAACTAAGAGAAATTTTTTGATCAAAATGTTTCACCATGCAAAATTGCTCCTTTGCATGTGATTGTGTTGTACTTGGTGGCATAACCATTTCAAATCTGTCATCCACTATTCCCAATGTCAGACGAGCTCTTCCCATTTTGAGTGTCATATCTATAGTATCTTGGAAGGGTCTTCCAAGGAGTAGCTCAATCCCTTGGTCATCTTGCATTTCCATCACCACAAAATTTGCTAGAAATACAAACCTGTCAACCTTTACCAGGACATCCTCACAAATATCATATGGCTTAACCACAGAATAATCTGCTAGCTGAATCGTCATGTTGCTTTGTATCGATTCTTTAAGTCCCATCTTCTTGAAAGTAGAAAAAGGCATCAAATTAATACTTTCCTCGGAGTCACACAATGCTTCGCCGAATTTCACCTTGCCGATGTAACATGAAATATTAAAGCAACCCGAATCTTGTCTTTTTGGTGGCAATGTGCCCAAAATGAAGGCGCTCACTTGCTCTTTAAGAACCACCACCTCAGTATCAGGAATCTTCCTCTTCTTGGTAAATATATCTTTCAGAAACTTGCCATAAGAGGATATCTGCTCTATCGTTTCTAACAGCAGAATGTTGACAAAAAGTTTCCTAAAACTATCTAGGAACTTTTTGAACTGAGCGTCCACTTTCTTAGCCTTCAAACTATTTGGATACGTGACTGGAACAGTCTGTGCCCTCTGATGTGGCGGCACATATGGTGTCCTCTTTTGAGTCTCTTCCTCATCAATGGGCTCTGGTGTGGCGTCCTCTACCACATCCTCCATTGGCTCTGTGATTGTGACCTCCTCTGTGGCCTCACCTGTAGTTTTTGGCTGGGGTGTGCTTGGCTCATCAGCCTTAGAGTTTAAAATCTTCTTTCCACTCCGTAACAGAATTGTTTTGGATTGTTGATTTCCTTCTGGAACATTTGTATTTCTAGGAAAACCTTGCTGCGTTGGTTTCTTCAAACTTGAAATCTCTGCCACCATCTATGCTAAAGGTGTCTCGAGTGTCCTCATTTGAGCTCCATGACTTTGTAAAGTTTGCCCAAACTGATTCATGAACTCTCCTTGTTGCTTTATTTTTTGGCCAAACGTGCTCATGAGTTCTTGATTATGCTTGATTACTTGATTGAACAACTCATTGCTCTTTTCTTCTACAGTGGGTTGTGGCTTAGCTTCCAGACCCTACAAGAAAATTGTTGGGATCTTTCCAAGAAAATTTCTTATCCGTCCTCCAGGAATAGTCGTTATTCCTATATCCATGTTTCTGACGCATGAATTTCACCTGTGCTTCATCATCAGACTCTTCATTTTATTTTGCCAGAAGTTTCTTTGCAATAAAATCCATCTTGTCATTTAGTTCTTTAATGGCTTTAGCGTCCCCTATAGATCTAATTTGTTCAGGTGCATCTCTGGTACCCCATGACTGCTTCTTTGCCATGTTCTTAAGAATATAACATCTGTTCAAAAAGAAACCTGAACCTATTGAGTCTAGGTTGCTTCTGTCATGTTCATTCAAAGTGAAGTAGAAAATTTTCACCTATTTCTCCTTGTCTAACCCATGATGAGGGCATATTCTCATTATTATCTGGAATCTTTCCCAGGTCTCCGAATAAGTTTCACCTGCATTCTGAGTAAAGTTTTGGATTTTCCTTATTAAATCATTAGTTTTCTCAGGTGGAAAGAAACATTTGAAAAAGACCTCGATCATCTGATCCCAAGTCTCAACAATCTCATCTTCCAGATTATAGAACCACTCTCTTACATTTCCTTCAAGAGAACTTGGAAATAGTTTCAAATATAGTGTCTCCTGCGGAAAACGATCTATCTTGATCATATCACAATTTTCCACATAAGTTCTTATGTGGGCCACTGGATCTTCATTCTTTAGTCCATGGAATGCTTGAGTTTTGACTAGATTTATTAGTGCCAGATGAATTTTATAAGTCAGGATGTTGATAGCCTGCCTCTTGATCGACCCTTTTGATGCAGAGGAAGAAGATGCCTTGATCTTCTCCCATATCATCTTTTCTCCAGCCATCTCTTCTTGTTTAGAATATGAATTTACTCTCTCAGGTTGATTCTGAATGTTATGCCCCTCATCGTCTGATCCCGAAGATGGGACCTCTGGTAATGACTACATGTAGTCTATGATACGCGTGCTCACCATGCACATGTACCTACAAAATGATATATTTTGTTAAGTACAGTGCTAGACGAATATAGATTTCTGAAAATTAGACAATCAATTGCAAGAATTAACAATTACCAACAATTGTCATTTCCCCAGCAACAGTGCCAAAAACTTGACAGGAATTTACTGTGCGTAGAACGCAAGTGCACGCGTCAGAGTAATATAGGCCTTTTTTAGGCCCGAGTCAAACTCAGGGAAACATAATTATTGGTAGACTACTACTTACTACTTGTAATCAGCTAGACCGATTAAATTGATTTGAGAGTTGATTGTAAAAGAAAAGAAAAATGAAAGAAAATAGAGAATTCGGTTAAATGTTTGGTTTAATCAATTCAAATGGGAATCTTTAGGATTACGGTTTCACCATAGGTTCTCGTTGTATTAATTTCTACATAGTTAACCTAATCCGTCTCTCATTTCGGGTAGTGGCATGTATTCAGAATTGCTCAATTTTGTGATACAATTCACTACCTAAATCTAGGTCGGTTCCACCGTAGTAGTAACCTATACCCTAAACTAGGTGCATGAAGATCATACTCTGGGTTTCCACCATTAACTGTACATCACCTTGTTCAAAGGATTTATTAGTTAATGTGAATTTCGTCTCTTTTCAACAATTAATTCTTCTTTCAAAGTAATTAAAGGCATTAGATTATCATCAGGGTGATCAATCATAATGATATAATGGAGAAAACGAAATCATACCACGGATTTAAGAGACAATTTATGAAATACTATGGTAAAAATGTCATACAACCATCACCTGGGCTACTCCCGGTCCTAAAGATAAAGGGGATTAGCCCTGCATGTTCATCTCAATGAAAGACATGATGAGAAAAAGGGAAAAATGGAGAAAACATGAATGAAAGTGATGTAAACCCCTGAAAGGAGGAAATCCGGGCATTCCTTGACATAGATTCTGTGATCTACAGCCTTTTGATGGTGGAAAATGTCCTCTGCAGCTCTCAGAATTATCGGGGCATGATTTTGGGCTTCGTTCTTCTCTCCTTCTGTCCTGGAGACTTGTGCAATGACTCATGACATCCCTCCTTGCTTAGGGCCGCCGTAATTAGGTATATGCACCAATTTAGATTGCCAAAAGATCACCACCGTCCGATTGGAATCGATCTGAAACAAAGCGTGATCTAACGATGTCGATACCATCGATGCGGGTCGATGGTATCGACCCGTCAGAATATCGACAAGTCTTCTTTTTCTGACGTTCCACCTGATGCCGAATAGATACTATCGACTGTAGTTTCGATGGTATCGAAACCTTTAAGCGTCACTTTTATCACCAATCCAACACTGAAGCTGGGAAAGGTCGATAGTATCGACTTTGCATCGATATTATCGACTAGTTGACTGATGGCTCGTTGTAGGTATCTCACTACCATCGACTTCAATTTCGATGGTATCAACGCATCTTGGTTCCTTGCGGCTGTCTCACTGTGACCGAGTCAATACTATCGACATCTGTCGATGGTATCAACAACTGCATATATTCATTTTTCCTGAAATTTCAAGATAAATCCAAATCAGCCTTGTTAAAACACGTCAATATGATCATTTACAACCAAAAAGATGAAATATAGTAGATTTGATGCAAAAAGATATTATAGACTAAAACGAGTGAATCATGCGAGATTAACCACAAATGTGACTAATAAACACATAAAACGCATGTAAAACCAGTCTATAAAAGTGACTCAAAATCCTTGCATCACCGCTCATTGCTTGTGATGTCACAATTTGGTTATGGACATTCACTTCCACTGTAATTTAGGAGATATAGGGTCACATGTGTAGGATGCACCTGGAATAGGACTTTAATCATAAATAAGGCTTAACTTGGTTACTAAAGTGTTTAGGCAATCAAATTAAGCAACATTGGTAAATGAGTCAACTGACTGGAGTTTCCAATCGATCAACATGTGTTTTGATCGATGGATTGTGACAAACTCCTTCCCATTGGATCTAAAATGTGTGAGGAGGAGTTACTGGTGGTCTAAGGGGATTATTATAGAGGCATGGAGGTCGCCACCAACATGGTAGGAAGACCATGTCATTTGTTGTTCGTGGTGTCACACTAGGTTGCCGCCCCGATTGATGTCTAAGTTTTGTCAATTCAAGAAGCATCATGCTATGAGGATTGTCGTTGGACTTGATCCAAGACTGACATGGATGGTAATTTACAAGTGTATAATGTATGTGTTCCTTAAGATCCATTCATATGGTTATTGTAATGTATAATCTTGGAATTGATTTGATTAGTAAGAAATTCAATTCTGTCTATATGTTTGTTTAATAATGAGATGATGATATGACATGATATATGTTTGAAGAACAATATTGATCGGTGACATATGTCTTTAGGTTGAGGTCCTAAACAATGAAACCATATATATCATAAGAGTATATATACACATTCCTTGTTACATCCCTAGTCAGATATTATTGTGGAAGCTAATAGATAACAATAATAAATAAGATTAGAATGTGTGTTGGTTGTGATAGAATATCATTAATCATGGTATGTGATATCAAACAAAGACACATGTACTTGTTAGAGAATAGTGTAATGGACAAGACCCACCCTAATAAGTGATTCTTGGATAAAAATCATAATCACATTTCAATGTGATAGTGTTGATTGTGATTCTTAAACCCTGAAGTCACTACATGTATCACATGTCGTTCAATATATTTTAACATCATCCAATGTGACCTTGAATAAGGGTTTTAGTAAAGGTGATACTTGGGTACATTGTAACACATGAGTATTGAGTGTGAGTGATGTATATGGGATTTATCCCTCCTACTAGAGTTGATATCCTGGCCACTTGACAAGTGAGACTAAGAAAATGTATGTCCATACTAATGTGAACCAATATATGATACTGATCTCATATGCATCTTTAGAGTCTTCTTAAATTCAAGGAACATGGATTGAATGATTAAGAGGATGATGATTCCATTCCTTTAGTTCAATCTAGATCTGAGACCAAGGAATTATACAATCACAGTAACACTGATCAAGGATCTAGGTTGTAGTTTTTCTCCAACTTTCCAATTACTTGGGGAGAAAGGATGTGTTTTTAGATACCGCTCATTTCTGGTGATGCCATAAACCAGTTATGGAAAGTCACTTCCAACTTAATTTGGGATATATAGGGTCACACACATAGGATGCACCCAAAAAAGGACTTGCTCCAAGACCTGATATATCTCTTATCCTAGATACATCATTGTCACTTAATCTTTTAGAAAGTAATAGAGACAAAATTTTGCTTCCACTGCCTTATGTGCCGTCTCTATTCCCCAACAGATGCACTATCTGTCTCGTGGAAGTGGGATGATAGATATGTGGGTTTGTGTCCGCATGGTGCATATTCTATCGTGTTGGCTTATGGGTCAGTCTTAACTAGGTGATTTTAATGGGATTAAACACCAAGAATAATCATTTTGGATTATAACAAAGATTTTTGCATACCATCTATAAAGAGTTACATATGATTGAATTGTCAAGTGTTAGCTACCTAAATAGTCAAGTTGTGGGAGATCAACCCTAGGTAACTCGTGACTTTGAGGGAATATGAGTCTTGACACACTAGAAGTTTTTACACTACAATCTTTCAAATTGATAGTAAGGGATATCAATTTGAACTAAATAGTGAGAGAGATAATTAATTAAAGGCCTTTTAAATGTCATCAAATTTTCTTTTAACCAAATCAAGTCAAAAGTATTTTGACAAAATGCAAATTTCTTTTATAGAAACAAATGGAAAACAACAACAACACATTTTAATTGTGATTCATCCTTGAGAAGGATAAATTAAATGGGACCAACTTCCATAATTGGTTCAAGACTTCGAGAAACATTCTCATCAATGAGTGCAAGCTCTATGTCATGAAACACCAGTGCCAGGGGAACCCACTCCAAATGCACCTAAGGCTGAAATGAATGCTTACTTGAAGCATGCTAATGATGTCACATACATCAAAGACCTTATGATGGGATGTATGAACTATGAGTTGAATAAACAACATGGATACATGGACATTCTCGAGATGGTGACACACCTTAAGAATCATGTAAAGAAAGAAAGGTATAATGTCTTTATAGTGATACTTGAGTGCAAGCTAACTTAGTGAGTTTCAGTAGAGCCCCATGTGCTCAATAGGATTTGGAGTGTGGAACATATAGAGAGACTGAGATTTACTTTAGGCCAAGATTTGGCCAGGGATGTGTTGTACAATCATTTTCTGAATCATAGATGTAGTTTATCGAGTGATACCATTTGAGTAACTTGACCAACTGTTGTCTGAATTGCTTGGCACATTGATAAATGTTGAAGCATGAATGAAGGACAAACCCATGACAGTGATTAGCAAAGGGGAGTACAAGGGCAAAAGTCAAGGTCAAGAAATGTTTTGAGGCTAACCTAAAGTCCAAATGTTCTACACTCATGATAAGGAGAAGGGTAAGTGGAAAAGGAATCTATCCTTTTCACTTGGAGAAACTAAAGATGATGAAGCAAGGGATAGAGATCTCTACTTTAGGAATATACGTAATTGATATTAACAATTTTACTTCCTCATCTTGGGTACTGCATACTGGATGTGGATCACACATTTGCTGAAATGTACAAGATCTGAAAAGAAGTACACCTTTGAAGAAAGGTGAGGGTGAACTGTGAATTGCTAATGGAGAAAGAGTCACTGTAAGATCAATTAGAACCTATGAGCTATGCCTATCCATTGGGCTTGTAATAGAGTTAGAGGATTTCTATTACATACATTTCAATATGTACCTACCATTAATAGAAACAACATTTCTTTATCTTGTATGGACAAGAATGGATTCAAATTTCACATTAAGAATGTTCAAAATTATGTGTCTAAGATAATATCTTTATTGACAGTCACCCAATGTCCTATGGTCTTTATTTTCTAGATCTTGAGAAAAGCATTTATAGAATAACAAAAGGATAAAATTAAATAACTCAAATAAAACATGCCTTTGGCATTTTCATCTAGGGGACATTAATGAGAGACACATCTCTAGACTTCAAAAGGATGGTTATCTAGACTCGTTTGATTTTGATTCAATAAAGAAGTGTGAATCTTGTTTATTGGGAAAGATGACAAAAAATCCTTTCACTGGTCATAGTGAGAGAGCAAGCAATCTATTAGGACTTATACATACTAATGTATGTGGTCTATTTAGAACAAATGCCATAGGTAGTTACCAATATTTAATTACCTTCACTGATGATCTCAGTAGGTTTGCCATGTGTACTTGATGAAACACAAGTCTGATACCCTTGGAAAGTTTAAGGATTTCATGAATGAAGCACATAACCAACTTGGTAAAATTATTAAAGCATTTCATTGTAATCAAGGTAGAGAATACTTAAGTTAAGAGTTTGGGGACCTCCTATTAAAAAGAAGGAATCTCACAATGGACTCCACCTGGAACACCACAACATAATGGCATATTAAAAAGAAGGAATCTCACAATACTTTGTACGATCAATTATTAGTTTTGCTAATATTATGATTTCATTCTGGGGATATGCTTTAGAAACCATTGTGTTTACACTTAACCGTCACCATCTAGATCAGTTGAAAGGGCACCATATGACATATGGCATGGGAAATGTCTCGGTGTGACTATTATGAATATCTAGAGATGTGAATCTTATTTGAGAAAAATGTTTCCAAAAAACTTGTTCCAAAATTAGATAAATATTATTTTATGTATTATCCTAAAGAAACTAGGGGATACTATTTTTACTCTACGTCTAAAAACAAAGTGTTTATTTTCAAAAGTGTTGTATTCCTAGAAGAAGAATTTATTTCCAAAGGAATCAGTGGGAGAAAAGTACAAGTCCAAGATGTTCAAGACCAACAAGAAAGTATTGAACCTCCAAAGGTACATAAGGACAAAGACAACTCACAAGTTGTTGTGGAATCTCAAGTTCCACTTGTGACACATGAACCTCATAGATCTAGTAGGAAACACCTTGAGCCTAAAGATTTAGTTCTCTTATGACTCAATAAGGTGGTTAGTTGGTCATAGACGGTGAAGCAACATCCTATCTAGAAGCTATTTAGGGACCAAAGTTTGAGAAATGGCTTGAGTGCATGAGATTTGATATGGAATCCATGTACATCAACAAGGTACGAAACTTGGTGGATCCACCCAAAGGGGTAAAACCCATAGGGTGTTGACTACAATGGAATTTTTTCACCAACTGCCATGGTTAAATCCATCAGGATGCTGCTTGTTATTACATCTTATTATGATTATGAGATTTGGAAGACAAATGTTGAAACTGATTTCCTTAATGAGAATTATATTGAACATGTGTATGTGACAACCTGAGGGTTTTATAAATCTAAAGGAAGCCAATAAAGTCTATAAGCTAAAAAGGTGAATATATGGATTAAAGAAAGCATCTCATAGCTGAAATCCTCATTTTGACAAAATAGTCAAAGAGTTTTGCTTTAGTCAGAATGAAGACAAACATTGTGTATACTAGAAGGTAGTGGGAGTGAATTTATGTTTCTCATATTGTATATAGATGACATACTATTAATAGGAAATGACATCCCTACTTTACAGATGGTAAAGACCTGGCTATGAAGTACCTTCTCTATGAAGGATTTAGGTGAAGCATCCTATAGCTTAGGAATCAAGATCTATAAAGATAGATGTAGAAGGCTTCTAGGTCTAGCTAGAGCTCATACATTGACAAATTGCTTAAGAGGTTCAGAATGGAAACCTAAAGAGAGAAAACTTACCCATGACCCATGTTGTTAGTATCTCTAGAGTTCAATATTACAGTTCTTGAGAAGAGAGATAATGCATGAGTATGATTCCATATGCATCTACAATTATATCTATCATGTAAGCAATGTTATGTACTCATTTTGATGTCTTGTATGCGTTGAGCATGACTAGAAAGTATCAATCAGATAACAGTGAAGTTTACTAGACCTCCATAAAGAACATCCATATGTACTTGAGAAAAACTAAGGATCGTTTCCTTGTTTATGGCGGTGAGGAAGATCTGGTAGTAAACGTTTATACCGATGCTAGCTTCCAAACTGACAAAGATGACTATACATTTGTATTTTGCCTTTACAATGAAGTTGTATGCTGGAAGAGTTCCAAGTAAGAGACAATTGTTGATTTTAAAATAGATGTCAAGTACATTGCTACATCCAATGTAGTAAAGGATGTCGTCTAGATCATGAAGTTCATCAGTGAACTTGGAGTGGTACCAAGCATTGGTGATGCAATAGAGTTGCATGTGATAACAATGGAGCTATTTCACAAGCTAAGGAACACAAATTACATTAGCATTCCAAACAAATACTATGACAGTTTCATCCCGTATAATGAGGAGATGTGCAGATTTTTAGAGTACCAACTAAAAGTAATGTTGCTGACCCATTTACAAAAGCACTTTCACAGCAGAAGCATGATGGTCATGTAAGGTCACTTAGAATTAAGTACATGTGTGATTGGCTCTAATTACAAGTGGGAGTTTGTTGGTATGTGTGCCCTAAGATCCAGTCATATGATGATTCTAATGTCATATCTTGTAATTGATTTGATTAATAACAAAGGCAATTTTGTGTATGTGTTTGTTCAATAATAAGATGATGATATAATATGATAGATGTATGAAAATGATATTGCTCAGTGACATATGTCTTTAGGTTGAGGACCTGAACAATGAGATCATATGTATGATAAGTGTATATATATACATTCTTGTTATGTCCCTAGTTGGATATTATTATGGAAGCTAATAGACAACAATAATATGTAAGACTAGAATGTGTGTTGGTTGTTGAAAAGATCTCATTAAGTCATGATACATGATATCAAACCAGACATATAGGTATTGTTAGATAGAAATGTTCCAGACAAGACCCGCCCTGAGAAGTGATACATGGATAATAGTCACAATCGCATCTAAATGTGACAATGGTGATTATGATTCTTAGACCTGAAGTCAATACACTCATCACATATGATTTGATGTATTTTAACATCATCCAACGTGACCTTGTATAAGGTTTGTCAAAAAAGTGATGCTTGGGTACGTTATTAAACATAAGGATTGACAATTACTAATATAGATCAGATTTTCCCTCATATTGGAGTTGACATAATGACCACTTGATAAGTGAGATTGAGAAAATGTATGGCCATACTCACTATTAGTAAATATATAATAGTGATCTCATATGAATCTCTATAGTTTGCTCTGGTTCAAGGAACATGGATTGAATGAATAAGAAGATGATGATTCCATGCCTCAAGTTCAATATGGATATCTGAGACAAAGAAATTATACAATCATAGTAACATTGATCACTGATCTGGGTTAAAGTTGTTCTCCAACTTTCCAATTACTTGGGGAGAAATGATGTGTTGCTAGATACCTCTAACTACTTGCGATCTCATAAATTGGTTATGGACATTCACTTCAGAAATGATTTGGGACTTATAGGGTAGCACACATAGGATGCACATGGAATATGATTCTAATAACAAGTATGTTTTAAATGGGTTACTAAAGTGTTTATGTAATCCAATTAAACAACACTGGTAAATAAGTCGAGTAACTACAGTTTCCATTCTACTAACTAGTGTAGCAGTTGATCAAGTAGAGAGTCTGGTAAACTGACTGGGAATGTACAGTCATGGCCAACGGAAATAGTCAAATCACTAATTGGAATGTCCAATTGGGTAAGTAGACACATTCCCAATTAGATTGTCAAAAGAAAACCATCGATCGATTGGAATATCCAATTGACCGGATGGTCAAGTGATGATGTTGACATAATGATGTGTATTAATCATTACATCAAAAGCCAATGAATTTACAAATATGAAAGTATTCTAATCGACCGATTGAAGTGTCTAGTCAACCGATTGGATATTCATAACAATAAGTAAATTGTGAAAATTTGTCTAATTTGAAAACATTATCCTTGACCCTCATATAAATAGGGGGTGGTCAAGGCTTTTAGAAGATAATTAATGGTGACAAACATTATTCTCTCGCAGTTGTAGAACGGGAGTGCCCAAGCAGTCTTACCCGTAAAAAGGGAGAGACAACAAGAGAGAACAAGTCAACACTAGAACATTGACATAAAAAGGACAAACTCCTTCCCATTGGCTCTAGCAAGTGTGATGAGGAGTTCTTGATGGTCCGTGTGGACTAGAATAGAGGTGTGTAGGCCCTCACCAACACACTAGGAGGACTACATTAGTTGTTGTTTATGGTGTTACACCAGGAGGCCTCCCCAATACTGTGTAGGTGCTATCAGATCAAGAAGCATCATGCTACAAGGATTGTCACTGGAGTTTCTCTAGGACTAGGTATATACCTCATAATCTGTCTTTCCTAAATACATCATCTTGATCCAATCTGTTGGTTTGGGATACATGACGATTTTTTTTATTTACGCTACCTTATGTACTGCTTTATTTCCCAACACTATGATAACTTGACTTTTCATTCTCCTATCTTGTAATCTTTCTTTCTCATCAAGTAGAGTCTCTTACTCAATTTTATGTCACATTCATTTTTCGAGTGTTTTATTACTCCAATTTGATCACATAAATGCTTAATTTTACTACATGTGACACTAATTCATTAAACTGAACTATGTACCATTCCTTAGTATGTATCTATCTTGGGAGTGAAATATAAATCTCATTATTGTTCCCACATTTCTCTCTAATTAATTTTATGTTGTAGGAGGCTCAATTATCTTTCCAACAACATGAATATCATCCAAATCAAATTATCAAAGACCAAGTTATTGACTTATGAATATAGGTCAATTTAACTTGATTTTACTACATTTCTAGTCTTACTTGGACCCAAATATGGGCACATATGCAACTTAAGATTGTGCTTTCTTCCACCACTATTGTGTCTCGTTCAATAACAAATGACATCTATGTGCAGTCCTTCAATCCAATGACCCTCAACGCATCTTCGACCTTGCTTATGACATTGTAGTATTGCTACAATGTACCTTCTTGGACTACCACCAAATTCCCCACATGCTCATCCCTTTACCTCCAATAAACTCACATTTCTCTTCCCCTACTCCTTCCCCTATTTTTGCACTTTGCTTCTAGAACCCCTAGCCTACTCCTTTGTCTCTGACCCACATCTGTGGCAACTGTTGAGTTGCATTGGTTTGGGGTTTGTCACCCTATCCTTTTTGTACCAATATTGGGTCATTTTCTTCTTTGCGCCACTTTCTAGAGTCCATCAAGAATTTACTTTGCATTTTAAAGCCTACCACCACCTCTTATACCCCCTTTTCTCTTGTGTGTGGTAGACTTCATGACATGATTTTCCTATCTTCTTTGGCATGTTTCTGTGGGGAGCCACCACCCTTTAGGCAACAGTTTTGATTCCTCAAGACCATGAAAGGGTGGATACCACCTTGATTCATGTCCCCTTGTCCCGGGGTCCAGTATGGAGCTAGCTGGAGGAAGGCCTCACGACAGCGCATGGACTAGGCATGAGTTACATATGCACCTATCGTGGGTAAAAAGGAGGGTGACATGTGGTTGGAAACCATCATGGTGAACATGGGAGACGGACAAAAAAGTTGGGAAAACAAATCCCACTAGAGGGTGTGAGATGCCGATCCAACTAGGCCAATGGATCAATGATCCATGGTCCACATGCATCCCTGCATCAATGTTCAACGCCCTCCTATGACTTAGCCAAGGTGATTAATTTTATGAAATTGTGTAGTTAGAACTTTAATCTTCAAATATATATAAATATCTCATCTTAAGGTCAAATTTGGAAAAATTATATGTCAAATCAACCAAATTGACGAGATCTACACTACCCGAGTTTTACTTCTTGTTATGTGATTTCCTGAAAGATGCTAACTTAAGTTATACTGAATACATTTAATGCATCATTATGTTAAATCTTGTATCTTTATTTCTCAAACTACTTCTAACTTCCAAATGATTAACTTATAAGCTCTTTTGAACATTTTTGAACCCCTAATTACTCCTTTTTCTTACTTATAACTCTAATTTGCACATATATGTCTTATTCATGATATTCATGTTGTGACATACCCTAGTATGCTAATATTGCATTTTTATGATTGACTCAAATTTACTCAACCTTGAAATAATTAACTAATACCCCTCCTTTATTCAATAATCATCCCATAATCCCCTTTTGCTATGATTGTTTCATATGGAACCCAGTGTATGACTGAGACTCCTTTGTGATGATGTGTGTTATTCTATGAACCAACGAGGTCCTTGACCCATTTGATGCATCCAACCTAGTGGGTTTGTGAAATCGGTAGCATTATAATGTAAGATGACCTATATGTCCAAGGAAAATCCCTTTTTGTATTATATGATGTATCTGACCCTGGTTCACCTTTTATTGACCTCTTATGTGACTTATGTGATTTTATTTATCCTCTTATGCTCCATTTTTTATGTGGATCTATATTTTATCCCTTCAGTTGTTGAATTAGAGATAATTTAATCATTATAACCCCCTTATATATATATGTCCCACTGAGGTCAAATGTTGGACCCTAATGACATAGGTCTTATGTGTTGGATTTTGCAATGCATGTTGTTATTGCAAAATCTTATAAACAAAAACTTAAATAACATCCACCTAATCTTAGTATATGATTCTTATGTCCTAATATTTCTTATTTAACCATCTTCTATGTTTTTACCCCTTGTCTTGATGAAGTCTGACCCTTCTTTCCCTATTATAGTCTTTTTACCCAAATATGTGCATGTAAAGACCATGTCTCTACTATTAAACATGATAAACAAAATCATCAATTGTGTACAAGTAGAAATTTAAATCTTGACTTTATTCAAAATGTATAAAGACTACATTACAAATTGTTCCCAAATGGGAGTACAACTTTATACAAGGACAAGGATCTAGGTAGAGGAAAACTTAGACTAATACAACCTTGTCTCCAAACAAAACAACTTAAAATATAAAAACATCTATGATCAAGGAAACTAGGTGTTCCTCATCTTCTTCTCCTATCCTTAGCTTAGCTTCATCAAGCTTCCATGCACACTCCGATCCTAACATGGATGGTTGGGGTCATCCAGCAAGAGAAAGATAAAGGGTATGTGTCAATAAAAGAAGATTTGGACAAGTAATAGTCAACAACATTGCATAATAAAGGATTCTCTATGCTACAAGAGTTTAAGAGAATGAGATAGATATTCAAATAAGAATAAGAGAACCTCCATATACAATCACCAAAATAAAAATCACATATCATGAATATATTAAGACACAAACTCATCTCAATGTAGGGCGAGGCACCTACCGGACCTCACCAATGGCAGGGGGACTAAAACCCCAGTGCCTAAAAAGTGGCAGGGGGACTAAAACCCCAGTGCCTAATATTTAAAATGGCAAGGGGACTAAAACCCCAGTGCCCGACAGGGGAACTAAAACCCCAGTGCCCTGTGGGTGGTTTGTACTCATGTACACTACATTGTCATTTGGCCTAAAATACATCATGCTTAAATAGTCACTTGGCAGTATAGTGAAAAGTATAACAAGTTTGCAACATAGCATTGGGGATAAATCCCAAATAAATAAATGGGCCACCATAGGCAACAAAAACATCCAAGACAAGAAATAAAAGAGCCAACAAGGCAACAACATTATACAATGTTCCCAAATATTTCAAAAGGATAAGCCAACATAGGCAATAACACGATTACAACATTTCCAAGTAAAGGAGGCAACATATGTAGTAGCATGATTCACATGTTTCAATTGGATGAGCCACAATGGCATAAGAAAAGATAATAAGGCTAGAAAATATAAATCTTGGGGTTGGATAAAAGCCCAACTGAGAGTAGGTGTATTGCACTTTATCATCACATTTCAATTCCACAATTAAAATAGGATCCACATACCAAAAATAGGCATCACATACCTTAGTTATAATTCATTACCATCATATTCACCAATCTGTTTGTATCCAATTCCATATTATCCTAGTTGCAAACATTACACATGTATTAATATATATAAAGGCATAAAGCATAAGAAAACCCTAACTTTACAAAATCACGATTTAGGGTTCAAAACCTAATCCATCAGATTGGTCACATTCTCCTGAATAATAAACTTATTTTATTTTACAAATTGGAGTTAAAATGAATTAAATATGTATTTTAGAACATTTTGTATATTTAAAAAAGGCATTCAAAACAACTTCGAAAAAGGAATACAAATCAGGGCTCAAAACTAGAAATTCGGATTCTACATTAAAAATCCTTTCCATCGACTATTTATTTGTATTTTTCTGACCAAGGATTCCTTTATTATGAATTAAATGATCTCAGCCAATCATAGGTCAGGAAAATGCCACATAGACAAATTGAAATGCAAAAACGTTGCCATATTGGCCGGACCCACACTGACATGAACCAATCAGGTTTGGCCCAGTCAGTGGTCCGCGCCCAAGTGGTCTAGGTCAAAGGGCGATTGAGAAAAGATGAAATTACTAAAATGCCCTTATGATTATGATAATATGGATTGTAGCTGTGAGGGTAAAAGGGTCATCTGAACCTCGCGATATCCCCCTGTGAGAAAACAAAGCCAGATGCGGAAAGTCTTTGTTGCCCCTGTAGTGCAAATCGTGAAGTCAGAGGTGCGGGGATACCAAGGTCATTCCCTGACCTGCGATCATCGTTCGCTAGCCATGGTGATGGCAGGCTTCTGGAGCTCGACTCCTCGACCCCAACTCGCCATGAGGGCGCAACTCCACAAACTGAACACGAAAAGAAAATCACCATGACCTACTGAAGTCAAAGAGCAAGATCTTTAGTCGATACTTTCTCGGGAGGCCACAAAACCAGGTCGACCTGGCCGGGAAAAGGGGAACCGATCGGAGTACGAAAATCAAAGGGAAACAGCAGGAACCGGGAAACATAGGTCGGTGATCTTTTTGCGGAGTGAAAATAGACCTAGGACAGGTCCTATCACGGGCGGAGGAGCATAGGAGCTCTAAACCCGAAGGGCATCGGCGGAGGTCACCGGCGGCCCTATTGGACCGAACAACCAGGGTCGTCGCGGGATAAACTGAGAGTGTGAATTGGAAGAACGTAGGTGGAAGATGGTTACCGTGCTTCTGATTGCACAGAGGTGGTCGGAGGAGGGAGCAGAATGCCACGGTCACAGGAGATCCACCTTGAGCAGGTCGGGGTGACTAAGGGCAGACGAGAAGAAATTGAAGGAGGAGGAAGAAGGCTCATAGCCCGGGGGTGCTCCACGGCCCCTTAAGTAGGCGTGGGGAGTATCGTAGCTCCACCTGTTAGGTCGCAGTGGAGAGGAGGAGACGGCCCAGGTTGGGCATTTTGCATTTAGGTAGAAGTGGGAAACGAACTATGGCTCGATGGATTCAGCTCGTCAAGACGAAGCCAAAGGGCTTGAAATCATCCAGAACGGTGTTGTGTGGAGGAAGAACGGGATCGGACATCCCAAAGGGTCGGGCTGTCGAACGGCTGGAGGAAGGAGACAAGGTCTGAGTCGTTGGATTGACAATCTAACTAATTTGAACCATCGGATGGCGCTGAAGGGCTGTGTTACAGAGAAATGAATCAAAACCATAGCGTTACAAAAGAATTAAATGAAATCGATTCAGCTACTATAGTCATACTTTAATAAAAGCTTATAAAATCAATTTGAGGGGTCAAATGAAGTCCAAATGACACCAAATTTGAACCACATGCTCATGTTAGCATTTAGAACGATGCTATATAATTAGATTTTGCATTTATATCCGATAAGGCCCTTAATAAATATATTGTTCATTAAAGTGTATTTTAACACATTAAAAGGTGTACATTATTATGAAATGACTATATTAATGCAATTAGTGAGTCAAATTCGAGGTGATAGGTATATATGAGTTTTAAGAGAAAAATATCAACCTTTAAATATATTTTCACACATTTATCATTAAATTGGAGGAGAGAGAAAGTAAAGAAGTTAATATACTCATAATTAATTCAAATGTTTATTATTATTAATATATTTATCCAAAAAACTCCAAATTAATATTATCTACTTATTTCCATCCTTAATGACCAAATTACATTATTAACCTCTCTTATCTCCTAAATTGGGTTATTTGTGCAAACACCCCTCCATTATCATAAATGAGGGTAAATAGTGATTTCGACCTCAAATTAGGCCCAAATCGCACATAGAGTCCAAAAGTGATTAAAAAGGATGGGAAATTTATGGAAAAGGTCCAAATGAACTAAAAGGCCAAGAAAAGCTCAAAAGTGGGTAAATTGCAGGGAAGACCTTGAATTACATTATGTTATAGCACACCACCCCTTAAAGAGGAATTCATCCCCGAAATCACAACAAGAGAGAGGAGAGGGTGGGTGTGCAACAACCCCACCTTAAACACTAGGTTATAACCCTTAACCTAGGGTACAACACCAAAATCTACACAAGTCAGGGGTTACTAAGGTTTCCACAAAACCCACAACCTTTTATTAAACGTAAACTAACAATTTTGTCTTATTAACGTAATCTACATCATGAAGAGGTATCATATTTATTATACTATTACTTGTTCCACATTTTATTCCCAAACAATTACATCTCAACATTATATCATGTGTATTTCCCTCAATAAGGGTTTTAAGCATAATTAGGGTTTACTAAGCCATTTCAACATCAATTAATATATTAGGTCAAGAACCTTAATAACATGAATTCATTTTCCATTATCCTCTTAAAACTATCATGTAGAACTATCACAAATTATTTTGTAGAAAAGGTTAATATTATCCAACAAGTTATTAAGCCTATAGTAATTCCAAATAATGTTCATAATACACTTTTTCATATCATCTTTCATACCCATATTAATGGCATCATTAATCATTTTCGTCCATTACACTTCATATTATAAATTATACATATTTTACTTCACATTAGGCATTTTATGAATATTTATGTGAATCCAATTATTCATTATCATATTTGACTCATTATATTCATTTTAGTGAATAGGATGTAACCCATGAAATATTTATGAATTAATTCACATATCAAGTTATGATGAGGTGTTTATTAGAGAACAAGGTGATATACCTTACATATATTGATAGTGACTATAATCCATTTATATGCATTAAGGTATATTAGGTGATGATGATACCTAATGTCACTAATGTATCATGAAAGGCATATATATGTATATGTTGTCAAAACTATATGATTATATGTTAGGGTTTAGATCAACATGACCATTACATGTTAAAACATCCTTAGGGTGCATTATCCATACACATTTTACCATTAGGGTGACATATTCAATATTATGCATATTCACCATTAGTAAATTGTTATTATGTGCATCAAGAATATGTGAAGGTTCAAGCATAGGAACTATCTCTATATGACTTACTACATATTCATGTGTGTATCAACAAACAAGTTGAATTACATGTATAATGTGTTTGGTAAATTTCTTGTTCACATAAGTTATTATGTACATATGTCCACATAGATAGGGTTTCTAACTCTAAAGGTATTTGATTTTGCTTTTAGTTGGGATTCCATCCCCCTAAAGAGGGATTTCGTCCTCAAAATCAAATTTGCAAAACCAAACAGGGTACTAACACCATTATCCTTATTTCACCACTTAAAAGGGTCAAACTAAGCTAAGGGTAAAAGGGTACATAAAACTCAACACTAAAAGGATTTACTAACTAAGCTTCAAGGTGTAACATAGGGTACACTAAACCCTAAACATGGAAATCTAAGGCTCATATAAGATATTTAGGGATTACTAGTTGATTTTCATTTTGGGAAAAATTCAAAACATCATATAAGGGTTATAAAGGTTACTCAACAATAAGGTATTATGTCTAAGGGTAGGCTATTTTCAGCTGTCCGTTTTGGATCAGGCCAGGCCAGGTCATATGAGCTCAGGAGTCCTCGTTACCAAGCTAGTGGGGTGGACGAAAATATTGCCAGCCCCCAAGCTCTGACCCTTTCTAGAAACCATCACTTTCAACTTCTTGCTCTAGTAGCTTCTCAATAGACAATTCACCAAAAAGTTGACAAATTTTATTTTTAATTAATTATTATTATGATACTAAATCAAACTTTCAAGCTAGGTCACTCTAAGGTGAAAAACTAACTAAAGGGAAACTATATAGGCTAGGGACACAATTTTTGAATTAGTCAAGAATCCGACTACCTTGATGCTCGGATACCATGCTGTAAAGACCAAGTCTCTACTATTAAACATGATAAACAAAATCATCAATTGTGTAGCAGTGGAAATTTAAATCTTGACTTTATTCAAAATGTATAAAGAGTACATTACAAATTGTTCCCAAACGGGAGTACAACTTTATACAAGGACAAGGATCTAGGTAGAGGAAAACTTAGACTAATACAACATTGTCTCCAAACAAAACAACTTAAAACATAAAAACATCTATGATCAAGCAAACTACGTGTTCCTCGTCTTCTTCTCCTATCCTTAGCCTTAGGTTCATCAAGCTTCCATGCGCACTCTGATCCTAACCTGGATGGTTGGGGTCATCCAGCAAGAGAAAGATAAAGGGTATGTGTCAATAAAAGAATATTTGGACAAGTAATAGTCAACAACATTGCATAATAAAGGATTCTCTATGCTACAAGAGTTTAAGAGAATGAGATAGATATTCAAATAAGAATAAGAGAACTACCAAATAGAATCACCACAATAACAATCACATAGCATGAATATATTAAGACACAAACTCATCTCAATGTAGGGTGAGGCACCTACCGGACCTCACCAATGGAAGGGGGACTAAAACCCCAGTGCCTAAAAAGTGGAAGGGGGACTAAAACCCCAGTGCCTAATATATAAAATGGCAAGATGGCAAGGGGAATAAAACCCCAGTGCTCGGTAGGGGGACTAAAACCCCAGTGCCCTGTGGGTGGTTTGTACTCATGCAAACTACATTGTCATTTGGCCTAAAATACATCATGCTTAAATAGTCACTTGGCAGTATAGTGAAAAGTATAACAAGTTTGCAACATTGCATTGGGGATAAAACCCAAATAAATAAATGGGCCACCATAGGCAACAAAAACATCCAAGAACTTCAAGAAATAAAAGAGCCAACAAGGCAACAACATTATACAATGTTCCCAAATATTTCAAAAGGCTAAGCCAACATAGGCAATAACAAGATTACAATATTTCCAAGTAAAGGAGGCAACATATGTAGTAGCATGATTCACATGTTTCAATTGGATGAGCCACAATGGCATAAGAAAAGATAATAAGGCTAGCAAATATAAATGATGGGGTTGGATAAAAGCCCAACTGAGAGTAGGTGTATTGCACATTATCATCACATTTCAATTCCACAATTAAAATAGGATCCACATACCAAAAATAGGCATCACATACCTTAGTTATAATTCATTACCATCATATTCACCAATGTGTTTGTATCTAATTCCATATTATCCTAGTTGCAAACATTACACATGTATTAATATATATAAAGGCATAAAGCATAGGAAAACCCTAAGTTTACAAAATCACGATTTAGGGTTCAAAACCTAATCCATCAGATTGGTCACATTCTCCTGAATAATAAAACTTATTTTATTTTACAAATTGGAGTTAAAATGAATTAAATATGTATTTTAGAACATTTTATATATTTAAAAAAGGCATTGAAAACAACTTCGAAAAAGGAATATAAATCAGGGGTCAAAACTAGAAATTCGGATTCTACATTAAAAATCCTTTCCATCGACGATTTATTCGTATTTTTCTGACCAAGGATTCATTTATTATGAATTAAATGATCTTAGCCAATCAAAGGTCAGGAAAATGCCACATAGACAAATTGAAATGCGAAAACGTTGCCATATTGGCCGGACCCAGGCTGACATGGGCCAATCAGGTTTGGCCCAGTCACTGGTCCGTGCCCGGGTGGTCTAGGTCAAAGGGCGATTGAGAAAAGATGAAATTACTAAAATGCCCTTATGATTACGATAATATGGATTGTAGCTGTGAGGGTAAAAGGGTCATATGAACCTCGCGATATCCCCCTGCAAGAAAACAAAGCCAGATGTGAAAAGTCTTTATTGCCCCTGCAGTGCAAATCATGAAGTCAGAGGTGCGGGGATACCAAGGTCATTTCCTGACCTGCGATCATCGTTCGCTAGCCATGGCGATGGCAGGCATCTGGAGCTCGACTCCTCGACCCCAACTCGCCATGAGGGCGCAACTCCACAAACTGAACCCGAAAAGAAAATTGCCATGACCTACTGAATTCAAAGAGCAAGATCTTTAGTCGATACTTGCTCGGGAGACCACGAAACCAGGTCGACCTGGACGGGAACAGGGGAACCGATCGGAGTATGAAAATTAAAGGGAAACAGCAGGAACCGGGAAACGGAGGTCGGTGATCTTTTTGTGCGGTGAAAATGGACCTAGGACAGGTCCTATCACGGGCGGAGGAGCATAGGATCTCTAAACCCGAAGGGCATCAACGGAGGTCACCGGCGGCCCTATAGGACCGAACAACCAGGGTCGTCGCGGGATAAACTGAGAGTGTGAATAGGAAGAACGTATGTGGAAGATGGTTACCGTGCTTCTTATTGCACAGAGGTGGCCAGAGGAGGGAGAAGCATGCCAAGGTCGCCGGAGATCCAGCTTGAGCAGGTCGGGGTGACTGAGGGCAGAAGAGAAGAAATTGAAGGAGGAGGAAGAAGGCTCGAAGCCCGGGGGTGCTCCACGGCCCCTTAAGTAGGCGTGGGGAGTATCGTAGTTCCACCTGTTAGGTAGCAATGGAGAGGAGGAGACGGCCCAGGTTGGGGATTCACATTTAGGTAGAAGTGGGAAACGAACTATGGCTCGATGGAATCGGCTCGTCAAGACGAAGCCAAAGGGCTTGAAATCATCCAGAACAGTGTTGTGTGGAGGAAGAACCGGATCGGGTATCCCAAAAGGTCGGGCTGTCGAACGGCTGGAGGAAGGAGACAAGGTCCGAGTCATTGGATCGACAATCTAACTAATCTGAACTGTCAGATGGCGCTGAAGGGCCACGTTACAGAGAAATGAATCGAAACCATAGCGTTACAAAAGAATTAAATGAAATCGATTCAACTACTATAGTCATACTTTAATAAAAGCTTATAAAATCAATTTGAGGGGTCAAATGAAGTCCAAATGACACCAAATTTGGACCACATGCTCATGTTAGCATTTAGAACGATGCTATATAATTAGTTTTCGCATTTATATCCAATAATGCCCTTAATAAATATATTGTTCATTAAAGTGTATTTTAACACATTAAAAGGTGTACATTATTATAAAATGACTATATTAATGCAATTAGTGAGTCAAATTTGAGGTGATTGCTATATATGAGTTTTAAGATCAAAATATAAATCTTTAAATATATTTTCACACATTTATCATTAAATTGGAGGAGAGAGAAAGTAAAGAGGTTAATATACTCATAATTAATTCAAATGTTTATTATTATTAATATATTTATCCAAAAAACTCCAAATTAATATTATCTACTTATTTCCATCCTTAATGACCAAATTACATTATTAACCTCTCTTATCTCCTAAATTGGGTTATTTGTGCAAACACCCCTCCATTATCATAAATGAGGGTAAATAGTGATTTCGACCTCAAATTAGGCCCAAATCGCACATAGAGTCCAAAAGTGATTAAAAAGGATGGGAAATTTATGGAAAAGGTCCAAATGGACTAAAAGGCAAAGAAAAGCTCAAAAGTGGGTAAATTGCAGGGAAGACCCTGAATTACAGTATGTTACAGTGCATAAGTGACCTAAACCTCATATAATCGTATAAAGTAGATGGAACCATGGAATGACATGGATCTTGAACCACACCTTCATAAGGAACCTAAATTTGTATAAGATCATCTAATGTACTATTACAAAACTTGGAATCTCACTTGTCCAAAATCCTAAATGGAATCTAGTTAGAGTTGATGTTGAGAATCTAGTGCACACATGTAATCTTGTTCTTAATCAGGTGTCTCTTGTGGATAAATGGTCAAGGATAAATTAAGTGAAGAGTCTATGAATTAGGTATGTGATTTAAATAGTTATATAACTATGTATTTCATGCTTGTAAATGGATATGTTTGCATGTTTGTTTACTTACTAAAATATTTCCATGTATTATTATAGAATTGTAAATTGATTCTTAGTCTAGTTGTTTTATAATTTGTACACACACATATATATAGAACTACATTATACGAATTAGAAATAGGATTATTTCTTAGAAATATCATTAAGTCCCTCATGTCAAAATAGGGTTAGCTAATCTTCAACATTCTCACAGACTCTTCCAAAGAGAAGTTAGTCAAAAATGCCTTATGATTCATGATATTGTTGGTATAATTGGAGAAAAATGACAAAAAAACATGGACACTCATTTTTATAAGAACTTAGCTTGTTTATTATTGTTAGTTTACTTTTACAAACTTTTCAAAATATGCAAAGTTTGTATATATGTATATTTCTTCCATGTACTTAACAACTCGTGTGTTGACCCACTTGTTTCACATATGTTTTAGGTTTAGAGATGGTTATGAGTTGACACGATTGATGATCTATGTTATGGTGTACTTGTTGTAAGATCCTATCTAGTGTACATGAGAAGAGTTGTGTAATTTTACTCTCAATTTCTAAATTGAATCTTGTAATAAAGAATATTAATTTTAATAATAATATTTTTTGTTGACGATGATGATGATGATTAAAATATTATATTTTGTTGAAATCAATTTATGAGAATATTAAAAATACCAATCATCTCATCATAATATTTCAATAAATATACCATATCATGCATGAGACATTATCAACAAAGGTAGTGAAATACTAGAATGCACTAAAACTAGTGGTTCAATAGGGACCACAAATTTCATCATGAATAAAATCTAAGACTATAAATTAGTTTTTTCAGGGAGGAACTCATGTGATGCTTTCAAAACTTACATGAGTCACATGGGAGACTTGTAAACTAGATAAATAGGGCTCCAGGTACTTCAGATTCTCAAGAGGGGGATGACCATAATGTTGGTGAAGGTGAAGAGGTGTGATTAAAAGAAGGTGAAGAAGAGGGAACAACATCATTAATGTAGTAAAGATCACCGGCTCTAGAACCTAATCAATCATCCTAAAATTATGAGAATCTTGCATCATAAAAAATATAGATGTCAAATGTGACATTACCTATAAAGGCATCAGTTAACTTAGAAATAGGCATTAAATTAAATGGAAAGTGAAGAATATAGTGAACATATTTACGTCTGAGACTATGTGAGATATTAAGACTCTAATTTTTTAAACAATTTTAATGGATCCATCTGCTAGAGTGACATATGATGTAGGAATATGAGGTTCAATGGATGAAAGTAGGTATTTCATACCAATAATATGTTTTATGGCTCTAGAGTCAACAATATAGGAAGAGCTAGATGCCAGGATGGAAGCTTTGACATTACCTTAGTTGGAAGCTAATTCTATTAGAGGTGTCATGCCAATTGCATGGTTATGGAATCTCTAGATCCTATATATTGTGGAGAAGCCTATTGAGAGGCTTGTAGAAGTTGCTCATACTCATCTGAAGAGATGGTAACATATTGGTTATCTGATCATTGGGAAACATGGGCAGCCCTAGTGCCATGACTACGCCCAAAGGGATGGTCATTCTTATGATTGCACTTCTCTTCCAGGTGGCCTAACTTGTTGCAAAAAGTTCATTTTGGTCTTAAAGGATGTCCAAGGTCAAGTCAACATACATGAGCAATGGGAGAAAACACCAGTTGTGATTTTAGTGGAGTAGTATACAAGTATCAAATATTAGACAATTTGTAACTACCAAGACAATATTGTGGATTGGAGAATAGGATGGATGAAGGCCATTGAAAATTTTGGTCTTAACAGGATGGGACTGCTCTTTGGTCCTATCCTCACAAGAGACGATTGAAAATATTCAAGTTGTTGAGAAAAGATGATGCCTAAAAGAATTTTTTACCTACATAATTGAGGAAGAGTGGCATCTCATAGTTCCTTCACAGTTTTGTAGATCATGTACTTGGAGGCAATAGAAGGATCCATGTTATTTTATAACTAGTTTTTGACTTGGCTATTTTTTCGTTTCCATTCAGGGGTATCCACAACATGTTTTTTTATGAATTTCACCTTGCATGTGAACTCCAAGATGGTTTGGATATAATTCATCCAGAATAGGTACTTATCTTGGTTAAACTTGAATATAGAGACATGAGCATTTCATTATAGATAATGATTTGAGGTGAATCTTTACTGTCAACCATGCCTTCACACAAGATGAAAAAAAAGTCACATCTGTAGGATGTGGGTGGAGAAAGATATCACGATAGCACACCAGTAAAATAGTGGTTTATATGACCAATCAGTGCAAAGATGCACAATGAGAATAAAATGTTGGATATAAACGTGGCTAAAGTACTATCATATGAATGATGCATTATGATAGAAAAGAAATAATAAATATCTAAAAGTTATAAGTTGGGAAAATATATGAGGAAGAAAGTAACAAAAAAGGTGGTCCGAAGTTTTTACAACCTAATTTTTAGAGACATATTCCTATCATGTCGGGTTCAAGATGCAACAAGTTAGATCTAGTGGGTTATGGAGGAGGGGAAGAGTACCACTCAAATTTCCACAGAGGTTGCTGATGAATGCTTATTCATCATTTATTTCTGCATCATTTAGGATAATTAATTAAGTTTTTTTTGGTAATTTTATTTTAACTCAAAAATCAATTGCACTTGCATCCTCTTGATATTCCTTTTCTGATGTTTTATGAGATTTTCTCAATTTTCAGGAATTATTCAAATATTTAAATCAAGATAAGAAAAGATGAAGATAGGAGGCTTTTCAGATTTCTTGCAGAGTTTGATATACCTCACACCAAAACAGTCATAACTCTGGCATACAAATTCTAAATTTAAAATTTATATATGTTTTAAAAATATAATTTCAATTGCTATAGGAAAAATATATTTCCCAGTGGTTTTGGCAGACGTTTGACTGTCCAATCAACCGGTGAATGTGTATATTTGTTTCCTGCATTGCCTGATTTAAATATATATCCTGCACCTAAAATTGACATAACTCTCACATACTAAGGCAGAATTTAATGTTCAAATATGCATTGGAAAGAGAGTTCAAATACCTAATGGAAAAATATATTTTCAAATGCACTTTAAAGCGTATTACTGGTCGAAACTTATATGAAATTCGGAAATGAGAATTTGCACAGAAAGAGTCTGAATTTGAAGGGTCAAAAGAAGGAAATTAATAATTTTCTTGATTTCCTATTTAGGGAAGGAAATTATTTTCTTGACCATGACATAAAACAACTAGCTTTTCTTCATCCTTCTCCTCTCCTTTTAGGGTTTCCATCCCTCCTTCTCGAATAAAAGCAGGGGTATTCTATAAGAAAAGACATCTAATTTTAGATCGAATCTTTGGCATAAAGTCCTTAGCTAGTTACATTCTTCGAAATATTTGTTCTTTGAATCATGTTTGAGTAGTCATTTTTCTAGGGTATGAGGACTAATTCCATTTTCCATTTCTATGTTCATTGTATCAAATCCATTTTCTTAATGAATTAATGATTCTCAATCTTTTTCTTTTTGAATAAAAGATGGATATGTTCACATGGGAGCATCATTTCATGATTTGATCTATACTTGATTTTAGAGAGGTAAAATTGTTTTGTTATAGGAATGCCGAGATCTCAAGTTTTAATAGCATGTGTGATTTCATTCTATCTATTTCCTTCTTCATTATAGTCCATAGTGATGAGACTTGCTGATCTATGGATTAGAACCTCAGAGTGAGAATTACATTTTTTCTTGAGGTGACCATGGATAGAAGAATGTCATACGGTTGGGCAATGATCCATGTGCACTAGGACTAATGGGTATATGAGAAGCATGACCCTTGTACAGTCCATAAGGACATGCAACCACAAGGTCTGAATTCAAAATTAAGAAATGGAGTTGAATCGATTTACATAGGAGCGTTGCTTTGGCGGTGAATCTCTGGAGCCACACAATTTTCCTTTTATAGTCTACATACTTAATTCTGCAACTTTTTGTTCTCGCTCTTAGTTTTAAACAAAACTTCTCTCTGAAATTTACTTTCTCATTTTAGCAATTGGATTTGGATTTCAACCGCTCTTTTTGCCAGCTTTGTGAATCAACCCTTCTATACTAGCCTTTATCATAAAGTAAAAAAAGGATAAACTCTAGGATAGTTTTTCTAGTGATTGGTGTGCTAAATGACACATATCAATTTGGCACCATGGTCAGGGATGACGATGTCATTTTTTAGATTTACTTACTTGTATACCTTGTATAATCTTATTTATATTTCTCTTACATGTATAACATGTATAACTTTAGTCTTGTTTTATATCTTCTGTTTCATATTTTTTTATTTTTGTAATTTCTTTTTTGATTTTTTATCTAACTAGTAACATTTTGGTAGTATATCTCCTCCTTTTGTCGAGTTTTCATTCCCATAGTATTGCTTTCTAGTTTATTCTTTTTGTCTTGTTTCATAATTTATTTTTGTTTTATAATATTTTTAGTACGCTCAATCATTTTTAGCCTTGTGCTATAATTTCATTCTTAGATTTTTGTATTTTTTTTAACCTACCAAGCAACATTATGATAGTGTATCTCGTCCTTCTATCGAGTTTCCATTCTGACAACCTGCTTTTTTGTTTATTTTTATAATTTAATTTGTTCCATAGCTTTGTAATTTTTAGTTCTCTTTGTAATTTTTGACTAACCCCTTATCCTATTCTAGTTCCTTCCATTATTTTTAGTTCAATCTAGATTTTTTTTTAAAATCATTTTCAAAAATGGGATGGCCGATACATTATGGTTTGCAATATCAATCGAATGGTTATTACAACCATGCATCATTGAACTATTAAAATGTGCTATCTAATTATGGGGTCACCTTATATAATCTTGAGTCCTTTCATCCTGGTGGGTATGATGTAAATCTTAACCCACAATTTTTTTGAGAGCAATTATGGGGAACGTTGATATCCATATTCTAATGGGGTATATGATCAACAATATTTTGGAGGAGATGAACAACATAACAATTGGAAAATGAACCTATTTGTGACCCAATATAATCCTCAACAAGAAGAGATACTTAAGGCCCTAGAGGAGATGGCAGCAGAAGGACAAGCAAAACTCGGAACCAACCAAACCTTGTTAGCTTCTTTGCTAGAAGCCCATTCAAAGAACCTAGATTTTCAATATGTGTCCCTTCATGTTATGTTGAGACCTTGTAACATTGAGTATTCCCACCAAGGTGGATGCAATGAAAATTTCAATCCACCATCTCTTGAAGACTATTATGAGGAGCAATGCTACAATCAATGTGAGGGGCACCATGACCAATATCATTATGGGGGGTATGGGGGTATAACCAATAAATATTTGGGGGTTATGAACCTTATCATGAAAAACATTGTACACCTTTGCATGATCATATCAGATCCCTACAAAAAATGATAATAGTGCAATAGGAAATTGTAGAAGTGCAACAAAAAAATTAGAACATCGATAAGCCATGCTAGCTACCTTACTAGAGGCCCAAACACAAAAATTATTGGAGAAGTTAGAGCAGCCCAAGATGATTCTTCCCGAAGATGCTGGTGATGATCTCATTTTAGTGTCATATATGTCAGATCCTGAAGAAATTGCACATACCATGGGGTTGCCTCTCTTATGCGGTGAGGATGTTGTTATTCCTACCCTTCCTTTGGATTGTTTATTACTTGAGTATGAAAAGTCAAAACATGAAAGTCATTCTGAAGAACCAACAATTCCTCTCATCCTTGACATAAATCCAAATGATATCATCAAGCAATCCCTTTTGTTGAGAATATTTTGAATAATGATCAGCCAACCCCCACTGACAAAACAATTACTTCCATTTTGACACAGTCGATTCTCATTCTACATAAGGCTGATATAGAAGGGGAGAACCCATTGAAAGAAGTCCACATACCCCCTCCCATTCTTATCCCTCCTGGACCTTTAGTAACTGCTTGCATTGAGGGACTTGAGTTAAATGCTATATCAACCACGAACCCTATCAATCCTGATGTTGATTGCATGAATTATAGGGAGAATAAAAGTACGTGTGATGTAGATTTTTACTCTTTTATTCCTTTCATATCAGCATGAATTCTCTCTTTTTTAGGTGAATATGATGGAGTAAAACCTAAGCTAGATCCTCTTCCTAATTTTGTTCATTCAATGCTACACATGTTACCCATCGGATATCTTCCAATCTCCCCCAATCCACATTCATATTCAACACTTTCTTCACTTTCGAAGGAAGATCTATGGATATTATTGGAGGGAATGTGAGGTGAAAGAAAATATAAACACCCCACTGAGCTTCCATGACTACCCTATAATAGAGTACACTATGAAGCTCCTCTAATGAAGGTCCCAACCCTCATACACATCCCCTTCAACTGGTCATTTTTGGAGCTATCAGGGCCACCTGGATTCCCTCATTCCCCCTCCATCCTAGATTTAAGTTTTGCTCGGGACGTGTAAAACTTTAAGTCCGGTGTGTAGGTAGGTGGTACGTACCCCTTCCACCCACTTTATCTTAAATTTAATGAATTTTCATTATGCTATATAGATTACTTTTTTTTCTTCAACATTTTCATTTTCTTCCAACTTTTTTAGATTGACCCAAACCAGTCAGCTAAGTTGAATAGAATTCTATTGTTATTCCCCTTTTGAATTTAGTAAATTCTTTGCAATAACTTCTACAAATTGTCATGTTTGAAACCACCATGTCACCTAGGATTCTAAAATAGCTTCACCCATTGAATAAGTTGGCGAGCCATATGGAATCAATCAAAATCAAACACATTTTTTTGATCTATTTTCAAACTGTGGATTAACTTGATAAAAATATTTTGTAATGTAATTTAAATGAATATTATATCTGTCATAATCACACTTTTGAAAAATAAAATGATTTTTTTTTGACATTATAAGCACAGGGATACTTTTGTTTTCTATTTTTTTCTTCTAAAAAGAGAAGTAAAGAATCACCACCAGACAAAAATCAAGTCTGGGGTGACATGCTTCCCATATAAAAAAAATTCATACCCCCCAAAGGGACGTACAATGAAAAGATGTCAAAAGAGCACAAAAAAATTTTGTGACCAATGAAGTGACAAATCCAATTCATCCCAAGTCGAATAGAGGAGGGATCATCACTTCTTTCTTTGTTTTGCACCCCCAATTTCATATACAATAATAAAAATGAGAGTGTCAAATTAAAAGTAAGATGAAGCATATTTTTCTACAAAAACTTGATTTATAAATAAGATATCATATTGGTTTTGATAGGGAATATAGAATTTTGTATTTTATAATTTTGGAAGATATGATAGCTCGGCCAAAATTGGAGGTAAGGAATATAGTGATGGCTAAGAGGATGAGGATGAGCATGTTGATAGTATAAATTGGATTTATTTGTGATTTTATTTTCTAGAGGACAAACAAAGATTTAAGTTCTGGGTATTTTAATGAATGCACATCATCATTTATTTATGGATCGTTTTGGATAATTAATTAAGATTTTTTTGGTAGTTTTAGTTAAATTCAGAAATCAATTGTACTTTCATCCTCTCAATATTTCTTTTTCTGAATTCTTAATGGACTTCTATCAATTTTCAAGAATTATTGAAACATTCAAATCAAGATAAAAAAGATGAAGATAGAGTTTGATATAACACACACCAAAATAATCATAACTCTAACATACAAATTCTAAATTTGGAATATATATGTTTTGAAAAGATAAGTTTAATTTTTGGGGAAAATATATTTTCTGATGAATTTGGTAGTCAATTGACTATCCAATCAACCGGTGAACATGCATGTTCATTTTCTCATAGTGTCTGATTTAAACATATACCCTTTGCTAAAATTGGTATAAATATCACATCCTAATACATAATTTAATGCTCAAATATGCATTGGAAAAATATTCAAAAGCCTACTGGAAAAACATATTTTTGGTGTACTTTAAAGCTTGTTATCAGACAAAATTTGCACGAAACATTGAGAATGGGAATATGTAAAAAGAGAGAGTTAGAATTTGAATGGTCAAAAAAGGAAATCAATGATTTTTAGTATTGTGTATTTGGGGAAGGAAATTATTCTCGTGATCAAGACATCCACATATTCCTATTCTACTTCCTTCTCCTCTTCTTTTAGGATTTCCACCCCTCCTCCTATAAAAGGAAGGAGACTCTATAAGAAAAGATATCCAATTTTAGGTCCAATCTTTAGAATAGAATCCTTAGCTAGTAACATTCTATGTAAATTTTGTTCTTCGAATCAATCTTGAGTAGTTCTTTTTTTTGGGTATGAGACTAACCCCATTGCCCATTTCCATATTCGTTGTATCAATGCCATTGTCTTATAATGAATGATTCTCAATCTATTTCTCTCTGAGTAAATAATAGATATGTTCACGCGGGAGGACCAACACCCATGGCCCCAATCGAATAATGTGCATGAATTATTGAAAATATTTTGTGACATTTCATCCTTTGATGTGTACTTGATTTCAGATAGGTAAAATTGTTTTATTATAAGAATGCTAAATCCTCAGGTTTTAGTAGCATAAGTGATTAATTCTAACTATTTTCTTGTTCGTTATAGTCCATATTGACAAGATATGTTGACCTATTGATCAAAACATTAGAGCGAGAATTACATTTTTTCTTGATGTGATCATGGATAGAAGAATATCGTACAGTTAGGCAATGATCTGTGTGTATCGGGACCAATGGGTATACGGGAAGTCTGAACCTTGTGCAGTTCATAAAGACATGCAACCATAAGATCCTAATTTATAAATTAAGAAATAGAGTTGAATTGATTTATATAGGAGCGTTGCTTTGGCGGTGAATCTTCAGACCCTAAGATTTTCCTTTTATAGTCTAGATACATCTGAATTCAACAACTTTTTGTTATTGTTCTTAGTTTTAAACAAACCTTCCCATTAGAATTTACTTTCCTATTTTAGTAATTGGATTTAGATTTCAATCATTTTTTTGCCGTCTCTGTAAATTGACTCTTCTATACTAGCCTTTATCAGAAAATAGAAAAAAGATAAACTCTAGGATAATTTTTGTAGCGATTGGTGTGCTAATCGACGCACATCAGTTGCTATGCCAAAAAAACCCTAATCATGGGACTGCATGTGCAATGTCAAAGGAGATGGTTACCTACGACTCACCTACCAAATATTAGGCAAAACAAGATAGATAAGCCTTCATACAATGACAAGAAAGACATGTCTTTGACATCATTACCTTGCCAAAAGGTAGCATTAGCTGATTCTAGCACCTGCCTCACAGGCTGCAACAGTGTGTTAATGCATAGTGCTAATCGTGTGGCCAGTGACAACAATGACTGCACTTTGCATGTGCCGCTGGAGGGCGAAGGGGGTTGCATGGAAGCAGACATGTGGGGATGGCGACAGGAGGTGGCAAGAAGAAGAAGAAGAAGAAAAAGAAGTATAAGAAGAAGAAGATGATGATGATGATGAACATCGTCAGGTGAAAAGGAGGCTATTTTTTAAGAACTAGAAGGATTCTCTAATATCATGTGAATGAGAATTCTTATTATAAAAATGTCAAAAATATAAGAGTCATATATATAGTGTTGTCTCAAGGTATGACATATTGGACATAACATAATATAGTTTAAACCAGTACTAATGGGGCTGATAAAAGGAAGCCCAACCAGCTAATAAAAGATAAAATTAATAACATAACTACCACCAATTGTCTTATTTGTTGAGAAGCACAACACACTATATTTACAAAAAAGATGTTTTGATTTGTTGATGAGATATAGTGTTGTTGGCAAATTCTTTGAATACCTCGTGAAGAGGTTCAACTTCAAACCACACAAACAAACATTTCTTAATTTAGCCCTCTTTTGAGGGTCCTAACTCCACAAAATATTGTGGGAGAATGAGTAGAATTATTTCTTTGTTAGTCTCATTAACACGATGTTCATATATTTACATAACTTTTTAGAAAATAGACCCAAATATGGATGTACCCATGAGTTGTTGGTATGGCATTTTGGTTGTACAAAGTAAAACCACAACATTTGTCAACCAACACAACATTTTTCATAGAAGAGATATAAGAGTTTGTAGGAGAGGATTTTGGCAAAACCAAATCTTTTGTATTTAATCTATATGGGATTAAGATGGAAAGATTCCCCCCCACCTCTCCCAAAACCCGCGGCGGAGGCCGGATGCCCGGTAGGGTGATCAATTAAGAGATACTTCTCCGTGTGGTTTCAAACCTGGGTCCCTTCATTGGTAACCATCAAAATTCACCAACCGGGCTATTCCCTTGCCTACTTGTGTTTAATCTAAATGTATGTATGTATGGGAGTATATATGTATGTATGTATGTATATATGTATATATGTATGGGAATTAGATAAATATATTTCCGATTCCTACTAAAGTTATAGGAGGTCAAGAGTTACGTATAGTTGGACAACATAAAAAATAACCCACTCTTTTATCTAACGCTGCGCTTAACACATTTACAAATTTTTATTGCAATACTTCTTATACTCATGATTGTACTGCCATATGTTTATACCTATATATGTACAAGATTAAGAGAGTCATTCTCTCCCCCTCTGCTATGCCTGTAACGGAGTCTGAATGTCCGGGAGGGTGGTAAATTAAGATGACAGCTAGAATCTAAACCCAGGGAATGTGCCACTTCTTAATCTGATTCACTGAACCAAGTAAAAAAACCGATTTGTAATGATATTTCCACTATGAGAGATTCCCGGTTTTCAATTCGACCAAGCACACATAAAACAATCTTTGATGGTTTTGACTCCTCATTACACTCCTAATAGGGCACGAACGAAGTGGTTTCACACTTTTTTAGGTCTCTTTATTATGGGACAACATACATGACCACTTGAGCCACTCCTTGCCATCATATATAGTATGTATGGGAC
The DNA here is from genome assembly GCA_963693085.1 of Alisma plantago-aquatica. Lineage (NCBI taxonomy): Eukaryota > Viridiplantae > Streptophyta > Magnoliopsida > Alismatales > Alismataceae > Alisma > Alisma plantago-aquatica. The sequence goes on from OY856415.1 coordinate 309,745,669, forward strand.
TAAAAGAAACATTATCTCCCCCTCTCTCATTTTTGCGGTGGCAGCATAACTTGTGATTTCCATAATTACCAGGTTACAATTCAAAAGACAACGATCCTTGTCAAGTTTTCTCACAATCATTAATCTTTCTACATTTATTTCAAACTATATTCATACCCGTTATTTATCTCAATTAAGTTGTTATCTTCCTTTTTAACAATAATTGTACTTATGTGAACTTTCTTTTTTTAAAATATTTAAACAATTTCATCAAATATTATGTACACTATACTGATTTATCTTAGTTATATTTACAACTAAAAGTAAATTGCATGTACGTATATATATTGATCGTCATTTTTTGAAGACCACAATGCAACGTGCGATTGCCCATGTATATCAAATTGACTCTCCATTAGATAGCTACATTAATTTGACACCACTTCATGACGTTGTCCTTTTAACCAAGAAACTCATTTAGGCCATTAGTTTTCAAATGGTGGGTAAAGGATTTTACCACTTGACATGTGTTTTTATAAATAATTTTATTAAGATAAAATAGATGCCCATACACAAGTCGTCATTTAGATAATTACAAGATAACATATCCTCCTATTGATTTTATTTGATGTCCGATGACCATTACAAATTAACTTAACAATGTTGTTATGCCATTATTCACTCAAAATTTCTAATGTTTTGAAGCTTGAACATAAATAAAAGAAAGTGTATGTACATTTTGTAATGTAAACATTCTAATATAAACCAATTTTGATCTAATAACATTTGGAGTAGGTGGATGCACGGTAGATACGGCGACGACCTGGATGTTGTCGGCTCCAACCCATCCAGAACTTGGCGACATATGTGTAAGATCTGGCCCCAGGTTGCTACGGACTACACCCTTACAGATGGCTGCTGGTCTCTCCGTGATGATAAGATTATTCCTTGGGCTGTTCCTCGGTCTCACACACCGCAGGTTCCCTGGTTCCAATTTCTGTGGGGAAAGGGGCATGTTCCTAAATGGAGTTGTTGTACTTATAGGGTCATCTTGGGGAAACTACCAACTAAAGACCGGCTGGTTAAGTGGGGACTCAATGCTGATCCGAGATGTCCTTTATGTAATGGGGGTGACGAATCACACAACCATTTGTTCTTTGGTTGCCCCTACACAAGGTACTTGCTGTGCAGGATGTGGCTTAAGCTGGGTTGGGGTGGTGACCCCCCCTAGAACGTTGGCAGATGGGATCAATGCCGCTTGGGATCGCACCTGACGTAATGCTGGCCTCCAACCTCTGGTGGGAATTTGCTTTACGGGGCTGGGCTTCCTCATTTGGGAGTATGTTGTGCATCTAGGCTGGGTTCTGAAAGCCAAGCCTAAGATGGCGAGAGGGATTAACTTATTGATCATTAGACAGTGGGATTTTGTAGTTTAACCCACTTGTACAATATACGAGGCTTGCCTCTATACCTCTTTTTGGATTAGTAATACTTTACCCGCTCCAAAAAAAGTGGGTATTTCACTTTCATAATTTGGTAAAACTTAACCTAAAACTCAAGAATATAACATGGAACAGATATGGGATTTTAAAGAGTAAAAAATTTCTGGGCTTTAACTTGATTCACTGTCTGCTAGTAAAATCTGAGTTCGAATCCAAACTATAGTAATATGCAATTATGCAACTCAATATTCAATCCTAGTCCTAGCCTCACATGACATTCCATCCTAGGGATGGGCAGAGTATCGTTAATCACCGATTAATTGTATGGTTACTTTATTTTGGACAATTTGGTTAATTGAGTTTGACTAATTAGTTAAATAGTTAAAAATATTTTCTATATGGTTAACCAAATTAACTTGATAGCTAACATATATTTCTTTAAAATATTCTAGACATATATATTTCTACATAGTTTTACTTTTATTATATACAACCTCTAAATTTACATAATTATCAAGTTTTTATTAACTAATGCCTCTATAGTTATATGAAATACTATTATAATATAATAATTGTTCAAACTTTTATGAGAAAGTTCATACAATACTATTACAAGAGTGTTATTTGCTTAACCAAATTAATCGACCAAATTAATTGTTAACCGAGTAACCATAACTGAATTAATCAACACTATTTTGATTAGTTTAATGATTAAAATCTTAAATCACAAACTCACCATTTAACTGAACTAAATTAACCATAACTGACCGAATTAGCTAAATGCTCATCCCTATTGTTATAACCTAGATATTAGGGTTTCCTTACCCAATATAGTAGATGAAGTTCATGATTACTCTTAGTCGGTTCATTCTAAGTTGAGGTGGCATTTATAAAAATATAGATATGATTGACCGACAACTATGACGACAATACCATGAACGGAACCATACTTTTTTTATCCATAGCCTTTTGTGTGCATAAATATGATTAAGAATAATTATGAGTCAATTTTGAGTACATATGAAGATAAGCATCCAAATGATGTCTGCATGGATTCACATGATCGACTTATAGACCTTGGGATGCATAATAATACTAGTTTGATGGTACTTGTTTCATCAAAATTTGATGAAGTTGGTAATATATTCAAGGTTTATATACTTAGTTATAGGTTGTTTGAGGAATCAATTCAGATGATCAAATTTTATATATTTTAGGAATCAATTAAGATGATCAAATTTTATATATTTGACATCAAATTTGGGTGTAAGTTAGATTATATGTTGAGGAACTAATGTTTAAATTTTGGTGTCATTTGGGTTAACCATGTGAGATATATTGAGGTTTGAATATTTGTTCAATGATTGAGGCTTGATGGAATCATATCAATTTCATAATATAGTCTGAATTAGGTTATAAAAAATATTAACCCATCACACAAAAACCTTACTTGAGGTTGTGGTGCATCCCAGATACAAAGCTGAGCATGGAAGCATCAGCCCTGGGATGATGATCATGTGGCTCATGGCTCATCTTCTACCTCTGAATGGGGCTGAACAATAACTTTTGACTTGACCAAAGATCTTCCCCACCCATCGAAGTAGGAATCATGGGCCAAAGTGGCATCTTGAGTATGGGAGTTGAACCCAATTTGAAGGGATGCCCAACAACCCATCATACAAGGTGTGGGATGGCCTGGGTCGCCATTACTACTTGTCATTTTCCTCTCTAGTCTGCATTGCCTGATACATGTGAGGGTCTAAGATAGAGGGAGTAAGAAGAGACCCCTAAAGGATATTGTGAGGTGTAAAAATTGACCGTAGCGGGAAATCAAAGTCAAGGGAGTGCTTGATTACCGTGTGGAGGAGGTGAACCAAGCCTACAAGATCCATCTTCACTGTTAGCAACATGAGAATTGTGGAGGTCTCTGATGTGACTTATTGAGATACCAGTTTGCGGGCGCGCGGGTCTCCCGGGTTTACCACCCCTGCTATCTGGGCCTCTTCCTAGGGGGGTGGGTTTCCCCCGACAATAAAAAAAGAGAATTGTGGAGGTCATTCAAGGCCTTGATGCCTCAAATCAGTTAATGAAAAGAGATTGAGGAGTCCCATAGATAATACATCTAGCTTAAGACTTGAGAAACTATGAGAAGATGCCCTTTCCCTCTTCCGAGCCCCCTTCCACGACATGAGTTGATGATGAGTTCACCAACTTAGATCCCTAAGCTTTGCCATGAAGCTCGAGTCACCAAAGAAGACAAGATGATCTCAAGGAGACGCTGGGTGGTTTCTTCTTTAGATAAGGTTGTCTAAATCTCAGGAGAACAATCATTGGAAGTCACCCTTTCTACCGTGCCATTATGAAGAATGGAGCATCAGACTCCCATTTCGTCATGCACCATACAAATTTGTATGAGAGAGATAGTGGCAACCGAATGACCCATGCCAACAACCCGCCCGATTCATCCATCCTAAGCCAACAACTCAAAAGACCCTGATCTACAAGTTGGCCACATATGTGGCAGAATCTAGAGGCATTAGAGGTCAAAATCCAACGTCTCAAGTTATCCTTGAAGGTAAATGTCGATTTAAATTAGTAGAAATATATCTAAACTTAGAAAATCATAGTAAATAACCCTCTTAGCCAATAAATTCACAAAAAATATTTACAGATTCACAAAAATTTCCTATTCATAGTGAAAACTTAGATCAAACCTTTGAAACTTTATTAGTGTGGTATGAAATTTAGAGTATAATGCCTTTTTTAGTGTTGGTTTAATGAAATAATTAGAATATGATGTACATGAAGTCTAGCTAAAATTCTCCTAAACTCTAATATCACTTAGAAATCAAATTTGGAATGTGATCTGATTATTATGTCTAAACATTAGATCATTCCTCATCAATGACCAATTAGATTCTTTTGGCATCAGAATAATTCTAGAAAATATATCCAACTTCAGAAAATTATGAAACTTTACAAGACCTATATTGTGACATTTAGATCAGTATAAAAATATAGGAGACATGCACTACTACATAAAATGTTTTTTACAACGGGAGATTGACAACAGTTGTGATGATTGTGTTGTAGTTAGCATACTTATCACAACAATCCCATTTTTGTGTTGTATATTGTATATTTATACAACGCAAGTCATTTACAACATGCCAAACCTGTTGTAATATAGGAGGATACTACAACAACTGCAAAAGTGTTATAATAGGGTGTAGTATCACAACATATTCAAAACCATTGTAAAAGAGTTATTTACACAACCTATTTTGACCCGTTGTAATAGTCACATGTTGTAATAGACCATCATTACACAACGCAGACTCACCCGTTGTAGTATGTATTAATTATTTAAAACCGTTGCTAAAGTGTTATTTACACAACATATTTTGACCCGTTGTAATAGTCACATGTTGTAATAGACCATCATTACACAATGCAGACTCACCCGTTGCTAAAGTGTTATAATAGGGTGTAGTATCACAACATATTCAAAAACATTGTAAAAGATGTTATTTACACAACATATTTTGACCCGTTGTAATAGTCGCATGTTGTAATAGACCATCATTACACAATGCAGACTCACCCGTTGTAGTATGTATTAATTATACAAAATACCTTTACATGTTGTATTTGGTACATGTTGTAATAGACCACCATAATACAACATATTAAAACTCATTGTTATATCCCAACATGAGACAACAGACTCCAACCTATTGTTATATATTATAATTACACAACATGTTGTAACCTGTTGTAATATTCACACATAAAACATCATTGTAATAGACCTCCATTATACAACGTAAACTAAACCATTGTAATATACTATAATTACACAACATTATATCACCTGTTGTAATAGCTACATATTGTAAAAGACCATAATTTAACAACACATCATATTCACATAATTCCCTGAATTTTTCAATTATTCGCGTATAATATATGTGTGTGTATCCATTATAATATTCGCGTATAATATTCGCTTATATATATATATATAGTTTTAAACATCACTATATAATTTTGATATTGTATCCATTAATTTTAAATATTTCTATCTGCATTTATATTTCATTAATACATAATATTTATAAATGCAGAAAGAAGTAGTTAAAATTAATATATACAATATTAAAATTATATAGTGATGTTTAAAACTATAGAAATAAAACATATATATATATTAATTCTATAATTTTAAACATCACTATATAATTTTGATATTGTATCCATTAATTTTTCACGGGAAAGGGAAAATTGATAGGTATAGCCTTTTTGACAAGTATGTTGCGCATCTAGGCTGGGTTCTGAAAGCCAAGCCTAAGATGGCGAGAGGGATTAACTTGTTGATCAGTAGACAGTGGGATTTTGTAGTTTAACCCACTTGTACAGTATACGAGGCTTGCCTCTATACCTCTTTTTGATTAGTAATACTTTACCCGCTCCAAAAAAAAGTGCGTATTTCACTTTCATAATTTTGTAAAACTCAACCTAAAACTCAAGAATATAACATGGAACATATATGGGATTTTAAAGAGTAAAAAATTTCTGGGCTTTAACTTGATTCGCTCTCTGCTAGTAAAATTTGAGTTCTAATCCAAACTATAGTAATCTGCAATTATGCAACTCAATATTCAATCCTAGTCCTAGCCTCACATGACATTCCATCCTAGGGATGAGTAGAATATCGTTAATCACCGATTAACTGAATGGTTACTTTATTTTGGAAAATTTGGTTAATTGAGTTTGATTAATTAGTTAAATAGTTAAAAATATTTTCTATATGGTTAACCAAATTAACTTGATAGCTAACATATATTTCTTTAAAATATTCTAGACATATATATTTCTACATAGTTTTACTTTTATTATATACAAACTCTAAATTTACATAATTATCATGTTTTTATTAACTAATGCCTCTAAAGTTATATGATATACTATTATAATATAATAATTGTTCAAAATTTTATGAGTAAGTTCATACAATACTATTACAAGAGTGTTATTTGCTTAACCAAATTAATCGACCGAATTAATTGTTAACCGATTAACCATAACTGAATTAATCAACACTATTTTGAGTAGGTTAATGATTAAAATCTTAAATCACAAACTCACCATTTAACTGAACTAAATTAACCATAACAGACCGAACTAACTGAATGCTCATCCCTATTGTTATAACCTAGATATTAGGGTTTCCTTACCCAATATAGTAGATGAAGTTCATGATTACTCTTAGTCAGTTCATTCTAAGTTGAGGTGGCATTTATAAAAATATAGATATGATTGACCGACAACTATGACGACAATATCATGAACGGAACCATACTTTTTTTATCCATAGACATTTGTGTGCATAAATATGATTAAGAATAATTATTAGTCAATTTTGAGTACATATGAAGATAAGCATCCAAATGATGTCTGCATGGATTCACATGATCGACTTATAGACCTTGGGATGCATAATAATACTAGTTTGATGGTACTTGTTTCATCGAAATTTGATGAAGTTGGTAATATATTCAAGGTTTATATACTTAGTTATAGGTTGTTTGAGGAATCAATTCAGATGATCAAATTTTATATATTTTAGGAATCAATTCAGATGATCAAACTTTGTATATTTGACATCAAATTTGGGTGGAAGTTAAATTATATGTTGAGGAACTAATGTTTAAATTTTGGTGTCATTTGGGTTAACCATGTGAGATATATTGAGGTTTGAATATTTGTTCAATGATTGAGGCTTGATGGAATCATATCAATTTCATAATATAGTCTGAATTAGGTTATAAAAAATATTAACCCATCACACAAAAACCTTACTTGAGGTTGTGGTGCATCCCAGATACAAAGCTGAGCATGGAAGCATCAGCCCTGGGATGATGATCATGTGGCTCATGGCTCATCTTCCACCTCTGAATGGGGCCGAACAATAACTTTTGACTTGACCAAAGATAATCCCCACCCATCGAAGTAGGAATCATGGGCCAAAGTGGCATCTTGTGTATGGGAGTAGAATCCCAATTTTAAGGGATGCCCAACAACCCATCATACAAGGTGTGGGATGGCTTGGGTCGCCATTACTACTTGTCATTTTCCTCTCTAGTTTCCATTGCCTGATACATGTGAGGGTGTAAGATAGAGGGAGTAAGAAGAGACCCCTAAAGGAGATTGTGAGGTGTACAAATTGACCGTAGTGGGAAATCAAAGTCAAGGGAGTGCTTGATTACCGTGTGGAGGAGGTGAACCAAGCCTACAAGATCCATCTTCACTGTTAGCAACATGAGAATTGTGGAGGTCTCTGATGTGACTTATTGAGATACCATTTTGTGGGCGCGCGGGTCTCCCAGGTTTACCATCCCTGCTATCTGGGCCTCTTCCTAGGGGGATGGGTTTCCCCCGACAATAAAAAAAGAGAATTGTGGAGGTCATTATAGGCCTTTATGCCTCAAATCAGTTAATGAAAAGAGATTGAGGAGTCCCATAGATAATACATCTAGCTTAAGACTTGAGCAACTATGAGAAGATTCCCTATCCCACTTCCGAGCCCCCTTCCACGACATGAGTGGATGATGAGTTCACAACCTTAGAGCCCTAAGCTTTGCCATGAAGCTCGAGTCACCAAAGAAGAAAAGATGATCTCAAGGAGACACTGGGTGGTTTCTTCTCTAGATAAGGTTGTCTAAATCTCAGGAGAACAATCATTGGAAGTCACCCTTTCTACCATGCTATTATGAAGAACAGAGCATCAGACTCCCATTTCGTCATGCACCATACAAATTTGTATGAGAGAGATAGTGGCAACTGAATAACCCATGCCAACAACCCGCCCGATTCATCCATCCTAAGACAACAACTCAAAAGACCCTGATCTACAAGTTGGCCACATATGTGGCAGAATCTAGAGGCATTAGAGGTCAAAATCCAACGTCTCAAGTTATCCTTGAAGGTAAATGTCAATTTAAATCAGTAGAAATATATCTAAACTTAGAAAATCATAGTAAATAACCCTTTTAGCCAATAAATTCCCAAAAAATATTTACAGATTCACAAAAATTTCCTATTCATAATGAAAACTTAGATCAAACCTTTGAAACTTTATTAGTGACGGTATGAAATTTAGAGTATAATGCCTTTTGTAGTGTTGGTTTAATAAAATAATTAGAATATGATGTACGTGAAATCTAGCTAAAATTCTCCTAAACTCTAATATCACTTAGAAATCAAATGTGGAATGTGATCTGATTATTATGTCTAAACATTAGATCATTCCTCATCAATGACCAATTAGATTCTTTTGGCATTAGAATAATTCTAGAAAATATATTCAACTTCAGAAAATTATGAAACTTTACCAAGACCGATATTATGACATGTAGATCAGTAGAAAATATAGGAGACATGCACTACTACAGAAAATGCTTTTTACAACGGGAGATAGACAACCGTTCTGATGATTGTGTTGTAGTTAGCATACTTATCACAACAATCCCATTTTTGTGTTGTATATTGTATATTTTATACAACACAAGTCATTTACAACATGCCAAACCTGTTGTAATATAGGAGGATACTACAACAACTGCTAAAGTGTTATAATAGGGTCTAGTATCACAACATATTCAAAACCGTTGTAAAAGATGTTATTTACACAACATATTTTGACCCGTTGTAATAGTCACATGTTGTAATAGACCATCATTACACAACGCAGACTCACCCGTTGTAGTATGTATTAATTATACTATAGGCCTTTACATGTTGTATTTGGTACATGTTGTAATAGACCACCATAATACAACATATTAAAACTCATTGTTATATCCCAACATGAGACAACAGACTCCAACCTGTTGTCATATATTATAATTACACAACATGTTGTAACCTGTTGTAATATCCACACATAAAACATCATTGTAATAGACCTCCATTATACAAAATAAACTAAACCATTGTAATATACTATAATTACACAACATTATATCACCTGTTGTAATAGCTACTTATTGTAAAAGACCATAGTTTAACAACACATCATATTCACAAATTTATCTAAAATTTTCAATTATTCACGTATAATATATGTGTGTGTATCCATTATAATATTCGTGTATAATATTCGCTTATATATATATATATATATATATATATATATTAATTCTATAGTTTTAAACATCACTATATAATTTTGACATTGTATCCATTGATTTTAAATATTTCTATCTGCATTTATATTTCATTAATACATAATATTTATAAATGTAGAAGGAAGTAGTTAAAATTAATATATACAATATTAAAATTATATAGCGATGTTTAAAACTATAGAAATAAAACATATATATATATATATATTAATTCTATAATTTTAAACATCACTATATAATTTTGATATTGTATCCATTAATTTTTCACGGGAAAGGGGAAATTGATAGGTATAGTCTTTTTGATAAGTATGTTGCGCATCTAGGCTGGGTTCTGAAAGCCAAGCCTAAGATGGCGAGAGGGATTAACTTGTTGATCAGTAGACAGTGAGATTTTGTAGTTTAACCCACTTGTACAGTATACGAGGCTTGCCTCTATACCTCTTTTTGGATTAGTAATACTTTACCCGTTCCAAAAAAAAAGTGGGTATTTCACTTTCATAATTTTGTAAAACTCAACCTAGAACTCAAGAATATAACATGGAACAAATATGGGATTTTAAAGAGTAAAAATTTTTTGGGCTTTCACTTGATTCACTGTATGCTAGTAAAATCTAAGTTCGAATCCAAACTATAGTAATCTACAATTATGCAACTCAATATTCAATCCTAGTCCTAGCTTCACATGACATTCCATCCTAGGGATGATTAGAATATCGTTAATCACTGATTAACTGAATGGTTACTTTATTTTGGACAATTTGGTTAATTGAGTTTGATTAATTAGTTAAATAGTTAAAAATATTTTCTATATGGTTAACCAAATTAACTTGATAGCTAACATATATTTCTTTAAAATATTCTAGACATATATATTTCTACATAGTTTTACTTTTATTATATACAACCTCTAAATTTACATAATTATCATGTTTTTATTAACTAATGCCTCTAAAGTTATATGAAATACTATTATAATATAATAATTGTTCAAAATTTTATGAGTAAGTTCATACAATACTATTACAAGAGTGTTATTTGCTTAACCAAATTAATCGACCAAATTAATTGTTAACCGATTAACCATAACTGAATTAATCAACACTATTTTGATTAGGTTAATGATTAAAATCTTAAATCACAAACTCACCATTTAACTGACCTAAATTAACCATAACTGACCGAATTAACTGAATGCTCATCCCTATTGTAATAACCTAGATATTAGGGTTTCCTTACCCAATATAGTAGATGAAGTTCATGATTACTCTTAGTCAGTTCATTCTAAGTTGAGGTGGAATTTATAAAAATATAGATATGATTGACCGACAACTAAAACGATAAACCATGAACGGAACCATACTTTTTTTATCCATATCCATTTGTGTGCATAAATATGATTAAGAATAATTATGAGTCAATTTTGAGTACATATGAAGATAAGCATCCAAATGATGTCTGCATGGATTCACATGATCGACTTATAGACCTTGGGATGCATAATAATACTAGTTTGATGGTACTTGTTTCATCAAATTTGATGAAGTTGGTAATATATTCAAGGTTTATATACTTAGTTATAGGTTGTTTGAGGAATCAATTCAGATGATCAAATTTTATATATTTTAGGAATCAATTCAGATGATCAAATTTTATATATTTCACATCAAATTTGGGTGGAAGTTAGATTATATGTTGAGGAACTAATTTTTAAATTTTGGTGTCATTTGGGTTAACCATGTGAGATATATTGAGGTTTGAATATTTGTTCAATGATTGAGGCTTGATGGAATCATATCAATTTCATAATATAGTCTGAATTAGGTTATAAAAAATATTAACCCACCACACAAAAACCTTACTTGAGGTTGTGGTGCATCCCAGATACAAAGCTGAGCATGGAAGCATCAGCCCTGGGATGATGACCATGTGGCTCATGGCTCATCTTCCACCTCTGAATGGGGCTGAACAATAACTTTTGACTTGTCCAAAGATCATCCCCACCAATCGAAGTAGGAATCATGGGCCAAAGTGGCATCTTGAGTATGGGAGTAGAATCCCAATTTGAAGGGATGCCCAACAACCCATCATACAAGGTGTGGGATGGCCTGGGTCGCCATTACTACTTGTCATTTTCCTCTCTAGTCTCCATTTCCCGATACATGTGAGGGTCTAAGATAGAGGGAGTAAGAAGAGACCCCTAAATGAGATTGTGAGGTGTACAAATTGACCGTAGTGGGAAATCAAAGTCAAGGGAGTGCTTGATTACCGTGTGGCAGAGGTGAACCAAGCCTACAAGATGCATCTTCACTGTTAGCAACATGAGAATTGTGGAGGTCTCTGATGTGACTTATTGAGATACCAGTTTGCGAGTGTGCGGGTCTCCCGGGTTTACCATCCCTGCTATCTGGGCCTCTTCCTAGGGGGGTGGGTTTCCCCCGACAATAAAAAAAAGAGAATTGTGGAGGTCATTACAGGCCTTGATGCCTCAAATCAGTTAATGAAAAGAGATTGAGGAGTCCCATAGATAATACATTTAGCTTAAGACTTAAGCAACTATGAGAAGATGCCCTTTCCCTCTTCCGAGCCCCCTTCCACGACATGAGTGGATGATGAGTTCACCAAATTAGAGCCCTAAGCTTTTCCATGAAGCTCGAGTCACCAAAGAAGACAAGATGATCTCAAGGAGACGCTGGGTGGTTTCTTTTCTAGATAAGGTTGTCTAAATCTCAGGAGAACAATCATTGGAATTCACCTTTTCTACCGTGCCATTATGAAGAATGGAGCACCAGACTCCCATTTCGTCATGCACCATACAAATTTGTATGAGAGAGATAGTGGCAACTGAATGACCCATGCCAACAACCCGCCCGATTCATCCATCCTAAGCCAACAACTCAAAAGACCATGATCTACAAGTTGGCCACATATGTGGCAGAATCTAGAGGCATTAGAGGTCAAAATCCAACGTCTCAAGTTATCCTTGAAGGTAAATGTCAATTTAAATCAGTAGAAATATATCTAAACTTAGAAAATCATAGTAAATAACCCTTTTAGCCAATAAATTCCCAAAAAATATTTACAGATTCACAAAAATTTCCTATTCATAATGAAAACTTAGATCAAACCTTTGAAACTTTATTAGTGATGGTATGAAATTTAGAGTATAATGCCTTTTGTAGTGTTGGTTTAATGAAATAATTAGAATATGATGTACATGAAATCTAGCTAAAATTCTACTAAACTCTAATATCACATAGAAATCAAATGTGGAATGTGATCTGATTATTATGTCTAAACATTAGATCATTCCTCATCAATGACCAATTAGATTCTTTTGGCATCAGAAGAATTCTAGAAAATATATCCAACTTCAAAAAATTATGAAACTTTACCAAGACCTATATTATGACATGTTGATCAGTAGAAAAATATAGGAGACATGCACTACTACTGAAAATGCTTTTTACAATTGGAGATAGACAACAGTTATGATGATTGTGTTGTAGTTAGCATACTTATCACAACAATCCCATTTTTGTGTTGTATATTGTATATTTTATACAACACAAGTCATTTATAACATGCCAAACCTGTTGTAATATAGGAGGATACTACAACAACTGCTAAAGTGTTATAATAGGGTGTAGTATCACAACATATTCAAAACCGTTGTAAAAGATGTTATTTACACAACATATTTTGACTCGTTGTAATAGTCACATGTTGTAATAGACCATCATTACACAACGCAGACTCACCCGTTGTAGTATGTATTAATTATACAACATGCCTTTACATGTTGTATTTGTTACATGTTGTAATAGACCACCATAATACAACATATTAAAACTCATTGTTATATCCCAACATGAGACAACAGACTCCAACCTGTTGTTATATATTATAATTACACAACATGTTGTAACATGTTGTAATATCCACACATAAAACATCGTTGTAATAGACCTCCATTATACAATGTAAACTAAACCATTGTAATATACTATAATTACATAACATTATATCGTCTTTTGTAATAGCTACATATTGTAAAAGACCATAGTTTAACAACACATCATATTCACATAATTCTCTGAATTTTTCAATTATTTGTGTATAATATATGTGTGTGTATCCATTATAATATTCGCGTATAATATTCGCTTATATATATATATATATTAATTCTATAGTTTTAAACATCACTATATAATTTTGATATTGTATCCATTAATTTTAAATATTTCTATCTGCATTTATATTTCATTAATACATAATATTTATGAACGCAGAAAGAAGTAGTTCAAATTAATATATACAATATTAAAATTATATAGTGATGTTTAAAACTATAGAAATAAAACATATATATATATATTAATTCTATAATTTTAAACATCACTATATAATTTTGATATTGTATCCATTAATTTTAAATACTTCTATCTGCATTTATATTTCATTAATTCATAATATTTATAAATGCAAATAGAAGTATTTAAAACTAATGGATACAATATTAAAATTATATAGTTATGTTTAAAACTATAGAAATAAAATATATACATATATATATATATTCTATATATATATATATTAATTCTATAGTTTTAGACATCACTATATAATTTTGATATTGTATCTATTAATTTTAAATACTTCTATCTGCATTTATATTTCATTAATATATAATATTTTTAAATGCAGATAGAAGTATTCAAAATTTATGGATACAATATTAAAATTATATAGTGATGTTTAAAACTATAGAAATAAAACACACACACACACACACACACATATATATATATATATATATATTACTTCTATAGTTTTAAACATCATGATATAATTTTGATAATGTATCCATTAATTTTAAATACTTCTATCTGCATTTATATTTCATTAATACATAATATTTATAAATGTAGATAGAAGTATTTAAAATTAATGGATACAATATTGAAATTATATAGTGATGTTTAAAACTATAGAAATAAAACACACACACACAGATATATATATATATATATATATATATATATATATATATATATATATATATATTATTTTTATAGTTTTAAACATCACTATATAATTTTGATATTGTATCCATTAATTTTAAATACTTCTATCTGCATTTATATTTCATTAATACATAATATTTATAAATGCAGATAGAAGTATTTAAAATTAATGGATACAATATTAAAATTATATAGTGATGTTTAAAACTATGAAAATAAAACTTATATATATATATATTAATTCTATAGTTTTAGACATCACTATATCATTTTTATATTGTATCCATTAACTCCCTGGTCGGTGCTCCTAGGGTTTCCCTTCGGGCGACGCACGCGGGGTCTTCTCGCCACCGAGGCGGTTCTCTCTTGTAGGTTGCAAGGCTTCTCCGCGCCATGGCGGATGATCTTGCGGATCGATATGCGGCACTCAGGGTGAGGGAGGAGGAGGAGACGGACGTTCTTGATCTGGGAGGGATGGCGGACGGAGAGAGCAAGGATCACCTTGACCTAGCTCTCGTGGGTCGACTGATGACATGCAGGCCCTATAACTTTCCCGCGCTGAAGCGCACAATGACTAGCGTGTGGGCGTTGCGGCGTGAAGTGGGATTCCAGCAGCTAGCAGCGAACCTATTCATCATCCAATTCACGCACTGGAAAGACAAAGAGAAGGTTGTCGAGGATGGACCGTGGAATTTCGACAACCATCTACTGGTGGTCAGGGACATCACGCCAGACGACGTCTCGACGGCGCTGGAGATCAACTTGAGCTTCTTTTGGATTCGTTTGTACAACCTCCCGCTAGGGTTCCGGTCGGAGGGAGCGATCAGGGCAGTGGCGTCGAAGGTTGGTCGTGTCACGGCGGTTGACTTGCGCGATCTGGGCTGGGGGCCGTCGTGCCGTGCTCGGGTGGAGATTGACGTATCAAAACCAATAAGGCAGAAGCAAAAAATACGGGATGGCGGCGGACGAATCGTGGACGTGGAAATCCGATATGAGAGGATGCCTTCCTTCTGCTATCTTTGCGGGGTGATCGGACACTTCGAGAAGGACTGCACCGATGAGGGAGAGGATGAGGATGGGGCGCCACCACGGCTGTGGGGGCCCTGGATCAAAGCATCACCTACTAAACGTTGGGCGACGTCGATGAAGGACGAATTGCTGGGCAGATCGGAGAAGGAATTACGCTTTGTCTTGAAGCCGAAGAATGGAGGGCGTTCGCGAGCCAACAACGTGGACACTGAGTCGTGTTACCGGGGCAAAGATCAGACAATGGAGGAAGGGGAAGATGGTCGTTCACCGTTGGTGGAGGATCTCGAGCAAGTTTTCACCAAACGGGCAGCTGAGATAGAAGCCAACGGAAGCAGATGGAAGGGAACAGGCGATGGTCAGATTGGGCAATGGTCGACGGACAAACTACACACTCAGCCTAAGAGGGACGCTGGCCACACCAGGTGGACGGAGGAGAACCGCGGAGACGAGGGTCTCGTCGCTCACACAGCTGCGACAGGGGAGGTCTGCACCACTCAAGGCACAACGACTTCTGGGAGGCCAAGTGATGATGTTCGAGTTCTGACGCAGGGACCAGGAGGGGGGGCGAAGACCTGCGGGCAGGCCATGACCGAAGGTGCGGAGCATGAAGGGGTTGATATACCTACGGGCACACCTGTTCTTCTCAGTGGCAATGAAGGGGGGCTATGGGAACCTTGGGTGAGGAGGTAGAGAGTGTTGGCGAATCGGGGGGATGTTTTGCTCTTAGGACCAATTGCGTGGGAAGAGCGAGGCCTGATATCCTCATGGGGGCGAAGGGTGGAAGGAAGAAGATAGGAAGGGGGAGGGGGAGAAGTATGGGGAAGATAGATAGGAGGGAAAAGAGTACGATTGTGGAGAGGGGAACGGGGACTGGAGGTGGTTGTTACAAGATGGGGGGGAAAAGAAACAGAAGGGAAGTGGATGGTGTCCTTGTAGGGTTAGCTGAGGCGGAGCTGCACTGGGAAAAAAGAAGGAAGCAGGAGGGTCTGGGAGTTCCCATCTCTCTTTCAGTAGCGGGTACTGGCGAGGACCAGACTCGTGAACAACCATGAAAATCCTATGTTGGAACGTCCAGGGCTTGGGCAGCCCTGGGACGATTGACTCTCTGAGAAGGCGGTCTTGGAGAGAGTTGCCCGATATAGTCTTCGTCATGGAGACTATGTGTAGAGGGGGAGACCAGGAGGTGGTGAAGAGGAGATGTGGTTTTGATGCAGGGTTCTATGTGGAAAACAGAGGCAGGTCGGGGGGTTTGGGTTTATGGTGGAGAGGTGATGACGTGAGGATAAAGTCTTTCTCTGACCATCATATTGCAGCGGAGGTGGGTGTGGAAGGCAATTCAGACTGTTTCCTTTTTGTGGGGATGTACGGGTGGGCTGCTACACAGGAGAGGCGACATACGTGTGAGTTGATGGAGGAGGTATGTGCTCAGACTAGGGGTCCTGTTCTGCTACGAGGTGATTTCAATGAAATTCTACCTCATGAAGAAAAGAAAGGAGGACAACCGAGGAATGAATGGCAGATGAGCAACTTCAGGGAGGCGATTGACAATTGCCTTCTAACGGACTTGGGATCCGCGGGGTGCAAATTTACTTGGAAGCGTGGTTTACATGAGGAGAATCTTATTCTGGAAAGGCTTGATCATTTTTTGGCTGACAGGCAATGGTGTGAGAATTTTAATGTGAGACGGGTTAAGAATTTTCCTATTCTCAATTCGGATCATGGACAGATTCTTCTGTGGGTGGAAAGAGGAGGTACGGGCAGCGGTTCTTATGAGAAAAAATTCAGATTTGAAACCTTCTGGTTATCTTCCCCGGAGTGCAAAGCGGTGGTGCAACAGGCTTGGAACAGCAACGCGGACTTGGGTTTAAAAGGTCAGACGGATAGTTGCGCATAGAGGCTTTCTAAATGGGCAGATGGAAAGTACGGGAACATCAAGAAGAGACTGGCAGAGACGGAAAAAAATCTTGTTAGCGCTCAAAATCGGCCACCTTCCAATGATATGGTGAAAGAATGTACAGAGATAGCACATGAGATGCAGGAGTTACAGCGTCTGGAGGAAAGCTACTGGTTGGCAAGGGCTAGGACCAATGAGATGAGAGATGGAGACAAGAACACAAAGTACTTCCACCACAAAGCAAGTCAACGGAAACGGCGCAACATGATTCAGGGTCTCTTCAAGGAGGATGGTAGCTGGCATACTGAACAAGATTCGATTGCTAAAATTATCTCCTCGTACTTCAACTCTCTCTTCGCCAGCTCGGCCCCATCCGGAATGGAGGAGTTCATTGCTGATATGCCGGGTGTTATTTCTGAAGAGAATTTCCCACGTCTCAACCAAGCACCGACGGAGACTGAGGTATGGCAGGCTCTTAATCAAATGCACCCCAACAAAGCTCCTGGCCCAGATGGGATGAAGGCTATTTTCTACCAGAAATTTTAGGAGGTGATCAAAGCCAGTCTGTTGTCTTTTATTAGCAGATGGTGGAAAGGGGAGGAGACTATGGAGGATATGAATGAGACTGATATTGTGTTGATTCCCAAAACGAACAGCCCGGTTCGGATTTCTGAGTTCCGCCCCATAAGCCTATGTAATGTCTCGTACAAAATAATCACAAAAGTGTTGGCGAATAGGATCAAGCCGCTGCTGAATGACATAATTTCAGAGAACCAAAGTGCCTTTGTGAAGGGGTGGATGATCACTGACAATGCTCTTATTGCCTACGAGTTGTTCAACACGATGAAGCACAAGAAGCGGGGAAGAGAAGGTTTGATGGCTCTCAAACTCGACATGAGCAAGGCATATGACCGGGTGGAATGGGCTTTTCTGGAGAAGGTTATGAGGAAGATGGGGTTCCCGGATGTTTGGAGGAATAAGGTGATGGAGTGTGTGTCCAGTGTATCCCACAAGATCATCGTCAATGGAAAAAGGAGAGGCACTGCAACCCCTACAAGAGGTCTACACCAAGGTGATCCCATCTCCCCCTATCTCTTTCTTTTTTGAGCTGAAGCTCTCTCTTTCTCTCTTTCCAAAGCAGCACAGGATAACAAAATCCATGGCACGAGAATTTGCAGGAAGGTGCCAAGGGTCACTCACCTTTTCTTTGCAGACGACAATATTATTTTCACAAGGGCAACCTCAGAAGAATGCTCCGCTTTAGCTGAAATTTTCAGCCAATACGAGAGGGCATCTGGACAGAAAATTAACTATGAGAAGACGGAGGTTTCCTTTAGTGCAAATGTTTCTGTGGAGAGACGGGAACTGATCAAGGACCGACTGCAGGTTAGAGAGGTGGATAAGCATGAGAAGTATCTTGGACTCCCCACAGTCATTGGGAGATCTAAGAAAGTTGTTTTTGCTGCGATAAAGGATAGAGTGTGGAAGAAGGTTCAGGGGTGGAAGGAGAAGTTTCTCTCTAGGCTGGGGAAGGAGGTGCTCATTAAGGCGGTCATCCAAGCTATTCCCACATATCTTATGAGTGTCTTTAAGATTCCGGGTGGTTTGGTTGATGAGATTCAGGCGATGATGGCTCGATTTTGGTGGGGGTCGACGGAAGGGGATAGGAAGATACACTGGATGAGTTGGGAGAGGCTTTGCAAGCCTAAGGAGAGTGGAGGGATGGGCTTTAGAGATATGAAGGTCTTCAACCAAGCCTTGTTAGCCAAACAGGGATGGAGATTGGCGGTCCATGGTGAGTCTTTGGCAGCCCGGATTTTGAAGGCAAAATACTACATGTCCTCTTCTGTTTTGCATGCAAGGATGGGAGGTAGTCCTAGCTACACTTGGAGGAGCATTTGGGGGGCGCTGCAGCTGGTCAAGGAGGGAATGAGATGGAGAGTGGGAGATGGGAAGGATATCCACATCTATAGGGATAGGTGGATCCCTCACTTGGGTGGCACGGTACATAGGTATTTGGTGAGTGGCCCAGAAGAGTACAACTGGGTGAGTGATTTGATTTGCCCAGTGACGAAAGTTTGGAGGAGGGAGGCGGTAGAAGAGTGCTTTCCCAGTCATCTTGCGAGGGTTGTCCTAAACATTCCACTTCCACGGTGGCGTGTGGAGGATAGCCTTTTTTGGGACAAGGAAAGCAATGGGATCTTTTCGGTCAGGAGTGCTTACCAGCTCCTAAGGTCAGGGGAGGACATGTGGGAAGGGGAGCAAGAGGAAAGATGGAGAAGGCTGTGGAAAGAAAGATGGCCACCGAAATTAAAACATTTCATCTGGAGAGCTTTGAGAAATATTCTTCCTACTATGACGGAGCTGCAGAGGAAGCAGGTGACTGTAGATGAGGGCTGCCACCATTGCGGGCAGCGTGAGGACTCGACGCACGTCCTGCTCCAGTGCAAGATAGCTAGGAGAATCTGGGCTACAGGTGAGTTCGACTGGTTGGGACAGATGGACCTTCACGACGTGGGGAGTTTTGTGGACAACCTTCTGGATGAGGAGAACGACAGACGCAAAGAGGAGGGCGCGATGCTTCTATGGGTTACGTGGACAGCAAGGAACAAATACGTCTTTGATGTGCATCCTCCTTTTCTCCCGGGCTTAGCAGCGAGCTTCATCGACGTTGTTAGGAGATACACACAGTACCATGCAGCCGTCAGCAGAGGAGTCGACACCCCGATTGCTTCAGCGCCTTCTTCAGACAGTGTAGCTTGGCACCGCCCCCCATCGGGCTGTGTTAAGATCAACACGGATGCCTCCATCTTTCAGACGGGTGATGGTGGTTGTGGTGCAGCTATACGGGATGACCGTGGATGCCTGTTGTGGACTTCCCAGTGTCGTTTAGTACAGCCATACTCAGTGCTTAGTGCGGAGGGTGTGGCTGTCGTGAAAGGCATGCAGCTTGCGCTTGGGAAAGGATATACGGACGTCATTGTGGAGACAAACTGCCTTACTCTGGTAGCGGCTGTGAAGAAGGGATATGGATGACGTGGTTATGAGCACTTCATCGTCAAGGACATCTCCGAGCTCTCTTCTCTTTTCTTGTCTTTCAATTTATGTTTTGTTAGGAGGCAGGGTAATAGGGTAGCTCATGCCTGGGCCTCACCCGCTTGTCATTTTGTTAACCCCATCTCTCGTGGAGAGGGGTTTGAGGATCAGATCCGTGCACTTGTTGTAAATGATTTGATCAAGTAATAAAATGGCAGGCGCCCTTTATCAAAAAAAATATTGTATCCATTAATTATAAATACTTCTATCCGCATTTATATTTCATTAATACATAATATTTATAAATGCAGATAGAAGTATTTAAAATTAATGGATACAATATTAAAATTATATAGTGATGATTAAAACTATAGAAATAAAACATATATATATATATATTAATGCTATAATTTTAAACATCACTATATAATTTTGATATTGTATCCATTAATTTTAAATACTTCTATCTGCATTTATATTTCATTAATTCATAAAATTTATAAATGCAAATAGAAGTATTTAAAAATAATGGTTACAATATTAAAATTATATAGTGATGTTTAAAACTATAGAAATAAAACATATATATATATATATATATATATATATATATATATATATATATATATATTAATTCTATAGTTTTAAACGTCACTATATAATTTTGATATTGTATCCATTAATTTTAAATACTTCTATCTACATTTATATTCCAGTAATACATAACATTTATAAATGCAGATAGAAGTATTTAAAATTAATGGATACAATATTAAAATTATATAGTGATGTTTAAAACTATAGAAATAAAACATATACATGTATATACATAATATTTATAAATGCAGATAGAAATATTTACAATTAATGGATACAATATTAAAATTATATAGTGATGTTGTTTAAAACTATAGAAATAAAACATATACATATATATATATATATATATATATATATATATATATATATATATATACATATTAATTCTATAGTTTTAAACATCACTATATAATTTTGATATTGTATCCATTAATTTTAAATACTTCTATCTGCATTTGTATTTCATTAATACATAATATTTATAAATGCAGATAGAAGTATTTAAAATTAATGGATACAATATTAAAATTATATAGTGATGTTTAAAACTATAGAAGTAATATATATATATATATATATATATATATATATATTAATTCTATAGTTTTAAACATCACTATATAATTTTGATATTGTATCCATTAATTTTAAATACTTCTATCTCCATTTATATTTCATTGATAAATAATATTTATAAATGTAGATAGAAGTATTTAAAATTAATGGATTCAATATTAAAATTATATAGTGATGTTTAAAACTATTGAAATAAAACATATACATATATATACATAATATTTATAAATGCAGATAGAAGTATTTAAATTTAATGGATACAATATTAATAGAAGTATTTTAAATTAATGGATACATATTTATATATGCAATGTATATGATTCATGTAGGTTAATAATTATTCTGCAATAATATCACATAAGGGTGTTAAATAATTGTTAGTTCTGGGTAAAAAAATGAACCGGCCCAGTTAATCTCAGACCCAATCTAAAATTGAATTTTAGATTGGGACCCGGGTTCGACCCTCGGCGAAAATCCCCGGGGTGCAGTTAAGGCCCCATGTTATTGAGCGCGCCACAGTACCCCATGTACGCAGCTGGTTCTGGGGTTTACCTTGTCTGTGGGAGTCACAAAAGTGGCACTCGTAAAAAAAATATGACACATGTATGCAGGGAAAAAAAATTCCCGGGCTTCCTCTTTTCCTCCGCGTGCCTGGTTTCCCCCCAAAAGAATTTTTCACGGACGCACAAACTGCCCACACCCCCCGCCCGTCTCACACCCCCCACAGACGGAAGATGGACAACGGCTCACAGCGCCCGCCCATCTCACAGCGCCGAGCAGCCGTCCCAGAGCGCCACAGCCTTCCCTGAGCGCCGCAGCCGCTGCCCTGTGCTCTTTGTCAGACGGACGATGACCCCACGGAAATCGCTGCGCCCTCTCCTCTTCGCCAGACGGACGACAACCCTCCCCCCACTTATCCGGAAAGCGCCGCTTCCCCACGGACGGACGACGGACGGACGACGACCCCGCTACTTTGAGCTCCCTTCAATCCAAGGTAAACTCTTACTTAGCATTATTGTAGATTAGATTAATTTGGTCAACCCTTTCTAAGATAGGATCATATACCAATTATTAGTCTCACCATGAACCCTACTTATTTTCCTTTTGATGTTTAGTTTATGTCATTAAGCTATTTCCATGTATATTGTGTTACCTTCATTATGGAATTCATGTTAGATTCCAAATCAGAATGTGCTAGTAAAACTAACATCTCATTCCAATATCATTATCTATGAATATAATCCCATAAACAAATTACTTTCTTTAATCACAGTTCGTCATCATTTAGAAATCGATGCATTTTAACATGTATTATTAATGTATCACACTAGTCTAACAGTAACAAGCTATGTTTATGTATCACACTAGTCTTAGAGTAACAAACTGGAAGCTTTTGCTACTGCATGTTGATTACATGAATTTTCTAATTTCTGATGTTTAGTAGATTTGGGCTCTGTTCTCATCTAGGATTTGTGAATTATTTTTCTTATGGAGTAGTCTATACCCTTTTGTTAACTTGTTACTATTTTTTTGGATAATGTTGGCAGCTACTGCATATTGTTGTCATTGACTTATTTAGTACAAAATAGTTTTGGTATACATTTTAATCTTTACTAGATTGTATTAAAGTGATTCTATATAGACACATTTCACTTCTCTCATCCTTAGGGGGAGATACAATTCTTATATATATTGTATGAAGATTAAATGGCATCGACAAAGCAACTACTAAACGGAATACACATGCACACACAGAGTGATGTCTAGACTTGGTTTGGTGTGTCCTGAACATGAAGGCTTGTCAGGTTGTACCTTTTGCATGATGATTTCCCCTTCACTAGTAGTCTATTGTGTCAAACAACTCTGGTATTTACTGTCACAAAGAAATAGTCAAGTCGAGTCAGGTGTCTAGGATTCTATAGGTAGTCTAGCTGGGTTCTAAATAGTTCATTTCAGTGGTTCTTTTTCTTTGTATGCAGAATACAGAGAAAGGTAAAATAGATTAATATTATAAAATCAAACTTTGTATGCATGTTCATACGAGTAACTTATATTTCAACACCAACATAGGTCATCCTATATCTGCAACACAATGGATGACCTCTCTTTACTCATCTTGTTCAAGAGGTTGTGATTTCAGGCATGCATATACAAATGTTGTGTAGAGTGTCCTGCATTTTAGAATATAAAACATCCTTGTCAAGTTGATTTCCACCTTTGAAAATGATGTATAATTTCCCTTTTATCAAAGCAGCTAAAATAGAATGCCCAGGCCTCTTTCTAGACACACATGTCCTCACTGAATGGGTAAGCAACTTGTTGAATAGTGGCTACTAGAATTCTGTGATTGAATGCCCAGTTATAATCTACTAAGTTTATGACCTACATTAACGACCATTGTATATCATTTGAATAAGGTACCTAGAAATAGGCAATACCTACAACATCTACATAGATAGGAATCACTACCATTCAACAAGGCTCAACATATGTGTTGAATTTCCCATCATTAGGTTGCTAAACACCATAAAAATGGCAATTTTAAGAACTTTTGCACTTGTATTATGAATTTCAGTATATGTTTCTTCAAAGAAAAGTAAGAGAGAAACTTAAGGATTGCATTATTACCATACTCATGCCAAATAGTGCACAAAAGACCATATATTCTCATAATAAAGATTTCTAGAACAAGATTAGATTTATGCATGTATTAAGTAGGCATGAAATGGGACTGATAAGATTGGATGAGGCTGCACAGGCTCCATATGGAGAGGTGACTGATGGGGTGAATTATCATCGTCGCCATCTTTCTGAGAAGAATCAAATCTATAAGATCAAGAAGAATGGAGTCCAATCGCATCTCCTAGAGATCCATAAGATCTGGTTTGACATTAATCGAGTGAAACCAAGTAAGTATGCATCGCCTCTCAGTCAAATGGAGATTACTATTAAGGAAGGTCATATTATCTTCCCTAAATCCAAACTCACTAAGAATGTTGCACGATGGAGGTATTACTTAGATGTCTATATTGTCAATTTCGTTCCTGATATGTATCTACTGCATCAACATCTACTCAAGATCTATTAACCCAATGGAACAATAGAGGTTTTACATAAGGGTCATGGCTTATTTGTCTAAATTTTTTGAATCCTATATACATGTAGTAAGAAGTTGAGAGAGGTCCATGGTTTGTTATGCAAAACCCCATTATCCTATTAAGATGACGTCCTAGTCTTCCTCTATCTAATCTTAGCTTGAAGAATGTTCCACTCTGGATTGGATTATATGAGATACCTCTTAAATTGTGGGATATCAACATATCTGATTGTATCAGTTCATATATAGGAATTTTGATGTATTTTAATAGACTTACAAAAGAATGTACTCAACTAAATTTTTTTCAGATTCAAGTCTTGATGTATTCTACTTCAGTCTTCCCTATTTTTGTGTGTCTGCAGAGTGATGATGGTGATACTCACGAATCTCTATTGTTTTTGAGTGGATTCCATGTACATGTCAAAAGTACATGCTTTTCGGGAATGAAAATACTTGTCCTATATCAATCTCATCCTCGATAAGGCATGATGCTAAAATGAAGAGATAGTTTCTTTTGTTGGTGAACTTGTAATGTAGGTTAATTTTTTGGTAATGTTCCTATGATCCATGAGTCAATGGTCTTATCTATCAGACCAGTTCCTTCTACTCCAATTCAAGTTTTGGACTATATGCATCCTCCTATCATTAAAAACACTAATGAAGAAGACCCTAAACTTGTGTTTAATGAAAAATATCCTCCATATGTTGCTACAAAAGTTATATAATGTATCTCTTATAGGGTCACAAACTCAATTTTTTCTCCTATGGGACCGTGGTGGAAATCCCTAATTTAGTCCCCCAAATATTTCCTAAATCAGATAACAAGGAGATACAAATCCCTAGTTTTATAATAGTCAATGATTCGACTAGGATTGCAATACCATAAGGTTCGAAACCACTTAGTTGACGCAGTATAAATTAAAGGTCTATATAATTTCAAGTTTCTATTGCCTCAAGTCTTACCATGAAAAAGGTCTTACATTTGATCTCGGAAACTCATTGATCCAATTGGCATGAACATTGGGGTCTTCCTTTAAATTTTGTAACCTGATATTTAACTCGAATGATGCAGAAGAGAACCTTCTCAGTGCTACTGCTAGAACATCTATATGGCAATTTTTTTTACATGTCTACTTCGTCCCTTTCTGGCAGATTATAATAAATGCCATCTGTTATTGTCCTGCATGTACTCTCAATTCTGGTTTATGGCATGTTCTATGTGTTGAATGGTCCTGAGGTAATAAGTCACCACTGCACGATTTAAGGGAATTGGCTGGTTATTTTTCTATCCTGTATAGTCAGTTGTACTGGCTGGTTGCCTGCCATGTAGTCTGTTTAACAACCAGTGATTTGATAAACTTATCTTGGGTATTGCTAAAGATATTGTGTCTTGCAAATTTGCAGTCCACAATGCTCCTGGAGTCTGCTTTGATCACAATTAGATTCCTGTATTGCAATAAATACATGAACGAACTCACTTTTTTCCTTGTGAGCTAATAATGCTTTGATTGTCATCCATCGAAGTTTAATTGGTTTACATATAAGTGATTATCGAATGTGCTCATATCTATCCTTTTTCGATAATAATTTATAGATATACAAAAAAGATGATTATCAAATGCAGGTCTTTCTGTGTTTAAATTGCTAAAATATAGTTTTAGAGTAGATATGGCCTTTGGTCTCACTGCCCATTGTACAAAAGGACATTAAGGATCTATAAGACAGAAAATTGAGCATGTTGCTCCAACAACCAAATCGCTGTTGTTCATTATTGGTAGGAATTTGACTCCCCCCTCCTAGTATGGTCTATGATTCTTATCTGGTTTTACCTAAGTATGGTGTAGGGCTCCATTTATTGGAGGGTTGTTTGCAACTATGCCTTGTTTGCAACTATGCCTTCCCTACAAGAACTATCCACATATTTGTACTCACCCCTTTTATCGTTGTGCAGCAATGGATCGAAAGTGGATGTCTTCAAATCGCTTATCTGAAGAGTATGAAAAAGGAGTGGATGAATTTGTAAGGTGTGAAATTGAACATGCAGGAAATGATACTAGACTTCTTTGTCCTTGCACAAAGTGTGATTTCGGTAAGCGGATTAACAAAGACGCATTGCGTCATCACTTATTTCGAGACGGAATTGATACGAATTACACACGATGGATACATCATGGCGAGAGGGAATATTTTCATATTGTAGATCAGAGTGAACAATTTGAGGGAGGTGAAGGACACACATTGCAGGACATGGCTTACAATGTAGAAGAAAATATACAAGACTATCCTAAAATGTTTGAAAGGTTAATGACTGACTCTGAAACACCATTATACAATGGTTGTGTCAAGTTCACCAAATTATCTGTTGTTTTAAAGTTATATTACCTGAAGGTGAGCAATGGTTGGTATGATAAAAGTTTTACGACCTTGCTACATCTCTTGAAAGATATGCTTCCCGAGGATAATGTGCTTCCTCGTCGCACTTACGAGGCAAAGAAAGTGCTTTCATCCATGGGCCTTGATTATGAAAAGATACATGCATGCTCCAATGATTGCATTTTGTATCGAAATGATCATGCTTTGTAGGACAGTTGTCCAGTCTGTGGAGAACCACGATACAAGAAGGATGGAAGCCCTAGTAAGGTGTTGTGGTATTTACCAATAAAATCGAGATTTAGGAGCTTGTTCAATAATGCTGATGATGCGAAGAAGTTGGTTTGGCATGCTGAGGATAGAAAAAGAGATGGTTTTCTTAGACACCTTGTAGATTCTCCGCAATGGATGACAATCGATTATATATTTCCAGAATTTGGTGGTAATCCTAGAAACTTAAGACTGGATCTTTCTGCAGATGGAATGAATCCCCATAATTCTAGAAGTCATAGTACATGGCCTGTAATTTTGGTTATATATAATATTGATCCAGATGTATGCATGAAACACAAGTATATGCTTTTGACTTTGCTGATTTCAGGACCAAAGCAGCCTGGAAACGATATTGACGTTTACTTGGCTCCACTTGTTGAAGATTTAAAGATTTTGTGGGACAAGGGTGTTGAGTTGTATGATGCATACCGCAAAGAGAATTTTAATATGAGAGCGATTCTATTTTGTACAATTAATGATTTCCCGGCATATGGAAATCTATCTGGGTATAGTATCAAAGGACATCTTGGTTTCCCTATCTATGAAGACGAGACCTCTTTCTGCCAACTAAAACATGGGAAGAAAACTGTTTATCTCGGCCATCGCAGGTTCTTGCCTAAGGATCATCATTATCGTAGAGTGAAGAAAGCTTTTAACGGAAAAGTAGAACTACGAAGAGCTCCACAACCATTAACTGGACAAGAAATCTTCACTAAGGTGAAACAATTGGAATTAAAATTTGGAAAAAAGAATAAATCTCCAATTCTCAAAGGTCTCTACAAGAAGAGGTCTATATTCTTTGATCTTCCTTATTGGAAGTCTTTATATGTGAGGCATTGTTTAGATGTGATGCACATAGAGAAGAACATATGTGATAGTCTGATTGGAACATTACTTAATATCCCATGGAAGACAAAAGATGGCCTCAAGGAAAGATTGGACATGGTTGACATGGGTATTCGAGATAGATTGGCTCCACAAATGAGGGGAAGTCGGACCTACTTGCCCCCAGCATGTTACACACTTTCAAAGTCTGAGAAAACTGTATTTTGCGGGTTCCTAAAAGGAGTTAAGGTTCAAGAGGGATATTCTTCAAACATGAGTAGATTTGTGGATATGAAAGATTTGAAACTGTTGGGCTTGAAATCACATGATTGCCACATCTTAATGCAACAGTTTTTGCCGTTGGCTATCCGTTCCATTTTGCCTAAGCGGGTTAGAAATGCAATCACTAAACTTTGTATGTTCTTCAATGCTTTATGCTCAAAAGTCATTGACCCTGACACGTTGGACTCATTGCAAAATCATATCATCATCACTTTGTGTCAGCTTGAGATGTACTTCCCTCCTTCATTCTTTGAGGTAATGGTTCATTTGATTGTGCACTTGGTTAGAGAGGTCAAACTATGTGGTCCGGTATTTTTACGTTGGATGTATATGTTCGAGCGATATATGAAGCTATTAAAGGGGTATGTGAAGAATAGATATCGACCCGAGGGTTGTATGGTGGAAATCTACATAGTAGAAGAGGCTATTGAATTTTGTGTCCAACATTTATCCAATGTTGAAGCCATTGATCTTCCTAAATCATGTCATGTTAGAAAAATTGATGGACAAGGTAGTACAGGATGCAAGTTTGTACGACTTTCAGCTGATGAATTACACACAGCGCATGTGTATGTCCTTCGTAATACAATCGAGGTTGAACCATATGTTAAAGAACACATTGATTATTTACAAACTCGTTACCGATCTAAGAATGAGAAGGATATAATGAACTTACACATCTGTTGTTTCGCCGAATGGTTAAAGAATCATATTAGTGAACAGATTGAGCATTCACCACATTCTGTTTCAAAGACCTTGAAATGGTTATCTATGGGGCCTAAATCAACCGTGTTGTCATTTTCTAGTTATTTTATAAATGGATACACTCTCTATACAAAATGTCAAGATAACAAAAGCACGATGCAAAATAGTGGGGTGTCTTTGGTATCCGAAGCTTTGCACATTGCTAGTGCTAAAGACAAAAATCCAGTTTGGTGTGACATGTCCTATTATGGTGTGATCCAAGATATATATGAGTGGGACTACAACACATTTCATATTCCTGTTTTTCATTGCAAGTGGGCTGAAAATGATAAGGGTTTTCGCACAGAAGATGGATTGATCTTAGTGAACCTAGATAGGAAGGGATGTAAACACGATCCATTTATAATGGCATTACAGGCAAAACAAGTTTTCTATGTGATAGACACAGCTAACAAGGGTTGGTTTGTAGTCTTATCTCACAAAAGAAGGCCCCATGAAGGAGATGATAATGACGATGACATCGTTTTAGAAGAAAAAACTTCTTTGTCTTCAATCATTCCATCTATGTCTGTAAATGATTATCTTGTTGTTGAAGAAGAAGAGATATGTGCTCGAGAAGATCATAATGACGGGACATTTGTTGATGATGTCAGTGTGCATAAAAATAAAAAACACTGTACGCATAAGTGAGAGTAAGTATTGGCATTTTCTCGATGTGCACTAATATCTTTCTGTAATGAATGTAAATATGTTTTAAATTTTGTAAGATTTTATTATGTTGTTTTATATGCAGTTTGCTAATATTTTTTGTACCAAATTTTGTTGTAGATGTCTTCCAATGAAGACGACTCAATGACCACAACGATTAGTAGGGATCATACTACAATGCCTAAAGTTTCAAGAGAGAGACGTAAAGGAAAAAAAATTCAATTGGAATGGAATTCAGAAGGACAACCAATTGGGAAAACCCGAAACATTTTCAGCAGCTATATTGGAGTTGCATCCAGAGAGAGAGAGAGAGTTCCAATCAACATAGAAACTTGGAGTGATGTGGGAGAAGGTCTCAAGGACCTAATTTGGGAAGAGATTGAGGTGAGTATGTAGACGTTAATATTTTTTGTATATTTTTTGTATGAAAATATTATATTATATTTTATGTGTATGTGATTTTGTTATTTGTAGGGTGTTTTTTCGATTGGATCTGTCAGAAAGCAGTGGGTATTACAAAGAGCCAATGATAGATGGATGGAATTCAAATCTCGGTTATCAAGAAAATTCATGAGGGATGAAGATGGAAACATATGCAAACACCCACCCAAATAATATGATTTTATATCTGCAGATCAATGGGAGGATTTTGTCATGAGTCGATTGACCGAAGAATTTAAGGTGATAATATAAACTAGTGTACTTTTGTTATTTTTCTTGTAAGACATTTAAATATATTTTCATATTTATTGTTCATAAAAATAACCAGAGAAGAAGTAAGGCTGGAAGAGAATTATCGTCAAAGAATGAGTATCGGCCTAGAATTTCTCGTAAGGGATATGTTGGCCTAGAGCAAGAAATTGTAAGATTTGATTCATTTTAAAGCAATTTGTGAAATTTCATATAGAGGTATAAAAGTATTGTGGTTTTATCATATTATAAACAGATCAGTGAGAATAGTTTAGATCTGGTTATTTCAAAGATTTCTAGAGCAGAATTATGGAAAAGAGCTAGAATGGACAAAACCGGTGCTGTTACTAGTGATAAGGTCAATGAAGTGGTGTACAAGATTGTAAGTTTAATTTTTTATCTCGTTGATTTTTAATCACAATATATAGTTTTTATTATTTTTACATATGTATGTTGTATATTTTGCAAGGATGCTCTATCTCAGGAAGTTTCCGAGGGATTCATTACTGAGAAGGGATGTAGTGATGTGTTTACAATGGCATTGGGAAAAAAGATCACCCAGGACATGCGAGAGCAACCGGACCAGGAACAACAATTACAAAATATTGTCAAATTGTGGCTCGAACAGATGATCAACCATCCCATATGCTGTTACAAATGCAACAGACCATTAAAGCTTTGGCCATGAAGATCAAGTATCTTGAAGGGAAGAATATGGGCAGGGATCTTGACAATGTTGGGGATACAAACCAATAACCTACTTCCAAATCTAATTGTCCACTTGCACAATTCTCACATCTACCTGAGGTAATCAACAAGTCTGTTATGTAGTAAATGTTAGAGACAGTCATTTCTCATGTTGACAATATCTATATTTTATTTTTGTAGGGCTATCACAAGTGTATTTTGATGTTGAATAATCCATTACGTTCAGTAGCTGATGGAAGGGTGTATATATCTCATACAAATGAGCCAATTATCCTTCACAATGTGGCATTGGATCCAAAACACAAAAAAGTGATAATTGATACCCTGTTGATGCCTGAAGAAAGTGTGCCAATACCTTTAGATATGGCTAAAGTTTATCAAGTTTGTCAAGGCATAGGCACCTACCTTCCTTGGCCTGCAGAATTGATCAAAATAAATATGAAGGTATATGCGATAACTTGACAGTGTTTTTATTAATTTATTGAAATGAACCATGTATATTAATAAACTATATTTTTATTTTTTATAATCATATGCAAGGAATCCCAAGACTCATTGTCTCAAAGAAAAGTGAGGGAATCAATAAGCACACAAACAGGAAATTCAAAAACTAGAAAAAATTGTGATGAAGTCTCAAGTCCCGTCAAGCCAATATGCAAAAAGCCTCCAACAAAGCTGAAACTGTTGATGGTGTATGTGGAAGATGATGAGAATCGTAACATCTCTCTTTAGATGTCTGAAGATGTAGTAGGTTACACACATGAGCTAATTATCACACCGGAATTGGTTAAAATATGCCATGATAAAGATCGACTAGAAGCCTCGCACATATCAATGTACATAAAGTAAGTTTCTATACGAGTAATATGTGTTTCTATACAAGTTTCTATACAAGTACAAAGACTAATTATGTGTTTCTATACAAGTACAAAGACTAAATATGTGTTTTTTGTAGGCATTTGTTCAACAAAGTGACCTCGGGAAATATATTTAATATATTTGGATTTATATGTCCACATTTTATTGATCTTCTATACAATGATAAAGTGGAGACTCAGGCGCAGTACATAGCAGATCGGTTCATTAGAGGGAAGAAACAAAGATTAGAATTGTTCTTTATACCTTATAATGTGGGGTACGCATACATTTTGTCGATTGTCTGTTATTTGTTTACTTTAAATGTTGCTTAAAATACATTAATCTTAAAATGTAATACTCATGTATGCGTAGGGGACATTGGATACTTTGCGTTTTCGACCCTATGTGGGGTAAGTGCCACTATCTTGATCTGTTACGAGGAAAATTACGTGGGAACATTGAAAAACTCATGGAGTTGTAAGTACTTCATAAAACAATTTCAATTACATAATACATGTATTGAAAGTTCCATATATAATTACTAATGCATAGAATTCTTGATATGAATTTGAATAGGTCTCATAAAGTTTATCAAAAGAGAGATGTCCAATATAGGAAGAATTTGAAATGGGAAATTATCAAGGTAATTTACCATTTTGATCCAGAAAAATAATGCTTTCTGATTCACCAATAGAAGTGTTGTTCTAGTTTCTTCAGATTCTGCTACTTGATTTGATATGGTGTTATTTTTACAAATGCTCTTATTTTTACATATATCAATTAGATCTTCTTCGGGTCAATATCATCAAGGGCATCCTAGGGCAATTGTTAATTGTTGTATGTGATATTCTTAAGTGTTTCTTCCTTCACTTCATAGGACGACCATGAAGAATAAGGTTCTCTGACTATTTTATGTTATAGGCGCTTAATAGTGACAATGGCAATATACAAATGGCACAAAACAAAAGAAAATGGCATACCTCGGGATCCTTAAATACCTTGTCATAGAGTTCTTTATAGCTGGGATGCATGGGGTCGACCCTGCCAAGAAGTCATACCCCATATTAACTTAGAACTAGATTCAATGAAATCATATCATTCCTGACTACCTGTCACAATCTCTTACAAATGAGCAATATCCAAGTGGACTTCCTGTCAAATTAGTTTTCCATTATGATAAGTATTAGTATAATCAAAATATATATATGTTGGGCATCAATAGTTTACCAGGTCAGCTTTTATATATTGCCAATAGTCACAGACATTTCAGTAGATATTTTTGTGGCTTATCAAAGTATAATCAAGGAAAACAGCATCAGCATTTTCCCAAAAAAAGGCCCCACTAGGCAACAACTTTACATTCCTTCTGCACCGAACTGCTATTGGTTGAGCCTGACAGGCTCAATGGCATCTCCAGGAAAGATTTGAGACTTCATTTGGAGTGGCGAAATCTCAGTCACTTCATTTGCTTCTGTAGGAGGCAAGCATCGTTTGGAGAAGAACGCAACAATCCCCTTAGTTTTATTAACTTTCTCCTGGGGGGCAGTTTTCTTTATTCTCTATTTTTCCACGGGGACACTCTTCTTAACTCTCTCTGGTGAAAGCCCAAGCCGATCAGTCACTTCTTTCTTGATCTTCCACTGGTTTTCAACAAAGTTGAAGTCAGCAATTTCTTTCACTTTATTCTTTATATGGGTCTTTAAGAAGGCTGGAAATTTCTGATGCAAAGCTTCTACCACCTTGTTGATGCCACCAGAGCATGACCGGATTGTAGTAATAATTTCAGGCAAAACATAATCGTCTATAGCTGGAGCACTGGCCAGGGTAGTGTTCTGATGTGGTATTTCACATATTACTTCACCAGCATCCAAATCCACATTAGGTAGCTCAATGCTTGAAGCCCCAGTGCAAGCCTGCATAGTGAGTGCCTATAGACAGATCTGCTCAGTCTTCATGGCTCCACTGAGATCCCCAATTGCTACAGGATCAGATTTTTCATGCATGAGATTTGATATAATTAACGGTTGACTTCTTCGGAGAGCTTTTTCAATTAGGTGGGAACGTGACATTAGCACCCTTCCAGTTTGTGCGATACATGGACCTCCTCTGCACCCGCCAGTTTGGTAGACTACTGGTCTGGACGCCGCTTATCACTTCTACGACCTCCTCCATCAGAATTTTTCTGAGCTTCCTGTCGACACCGTTTGTCTTACTGACGCTCAGTCGAAAGGGCGAGGCAGGGTCAATAATGTCTGGGAGTCTCCTGCTGGTTGTCTCATGTTCTCACATACAGTGTAGATGTAGAACGGGCGCATCCTACCTCTACTGCAATACATTGTTTCTCTAGCTCTGGTGGAAGTAATCAATGAACTTTGCCAAAAAAAGGACTTACCCTTTTTGGATCTTAAGATCAAGTGGCCAAATGAGATTTATTTGAACGGCCTGAAAGTTGGAGGCATTTCCTGCAATTCAACATATAAATTAGGGACTTTTAATATTAGCACAGGTGTTGGCTTAAACTTAGATAATAGAAATCCTACTACTTGCTTGAATTTCGTACTACAATAAAAATCTTCTATACCCAAGCCATTACACAGGGAGGAGGTTCTTGCTTCATACTTTAATAAGTTTGAAGATCTATTTGAAGTTTTTCTAGAACAGGGTTTTTTCTGCTCTTGAGGATCTGTACTATAAAGCATGGCTTCATAGTGGGCAGAGAGTTTCCATCTTGGAGAAACGGGCAGATCAAACTATTGAAGAAACATTTGTCACGATCAAGGGAGTTACAACCTCTAGGTATTTGTTGGCTTTTGATGATGAGAACAACTTCTATAAGTTACATCCTGACAGAAATAGTTTGGACTTCTTTAATGGTCTGATTCGAAGAAAGCTGTGAACTAAGGAAAAAAGCCATGATCATAACTGTTCACTGATCTGCATTGGGGTTTGTGACACAAATCAAGCGTCTATCTAGATTCTAGATTATAGGTTCTAGATTCTAAATTCCACCACGTTTGAATTTTGTCTCTAACAATTTTCAGTAGAATAATGTTACTTTTGTAGTGGACATATCTACCAATTCATATGATTTCTGGTTGGGAGGACCTGTCTGGTCAGTTGTCTTCATTAACGGTATTTTAGAAGGAAAAATATAGAACAATTACTTGTATGAGTATATGTTGTGCCCGCTACTAAATCCGAACAATTTCTTCCTTGTGTTACTTGTCCTAAATAGTGCAATATGTTTTAAGAAAAAAAAGGCACCATAAATAGCCATTGCACCCCCACACCAGAGACACCAAGGGCTGGTGTTATCACATGCTTGGTGAATTCAGCCCTGATAATAACATGATTAAAAGAAATAAAAGTAGAGTTTTGATATGATATCCTTATATCCTAGTTCCTATTAGATCACGAACATACCACACATATGATTGTTGCAAACCAGAGTAGAATAGAAGAGGAATGATCAGCAACATCCTTTTATCAAATAAAGGGCCAATTACAGAGTTTAGCAGGGACAGAACGGAAGACTGGTCTTCAGAGAACTCTGTATCACCCAGATCTTTGTCGTCATGTTTAGATAGCAAACACATTAACATAGAGCCCATAGCAACACAAAGAAGAAACACAGAAAACAACAAGGTGGTTTTAGTGGAATCTTCGCCATCCTGCATTGAAAAACAATACACAAAGATATTGCATTTGGTCATAAACCATCCATCACCTAATCATAGATTACTAAAACAAGCACTAGCCAGTACGACATAAATAAGGCTAAACTGAGACGAGAAAATAGAGAGTATAAAGTAGTTGATGCAAGCAAAAATATACAATAAGATTATCATTGATTCCAATTGTGCAAGATTAGAACCCAGGTTTAGAACCCAGGAAAAGTGTTCTTTACTGCAGTTGGTCAGATTTTTCACTTGGCACATGATAACAAAAAGAATAGCCAAGCTGAGTTGTGTTTGTGGGGCTAGCGGTGTAATGGTTGATGATCTTATTCCAAATAAGACCCTGAGGGAAACTATTAGACGATATTCAGAATCGGCTACCAACAACAGTTCATGGAACTGGGGAAACTCTTTGCAAAATCTGGATGTGGAATCTGACTGCCCTGTATCAAAAGCTTCAACAGCCTCCACGATTACACAAAACTCTGCTTCACTTTTTAATGTTGCTGCCGATGAATCAAAGGCAGAAGTTGTTAAAGTCAACAATTCAGAACCAAATGCCACCCATTCACCAGAAAAGGATGTAGGATGTGTTGAAAATGAGATATCTAAACCCTTTAGCTGAGGCACTCATATTCCTCAGGAAAGTAAGTCTGTGATTGATGAAGAGGCTCACAGCAACATACGCACAACCCAACAGTCAGGTCAGTTGCCTCTTGTGAAAAAAAGCTCAAAGAAGAAAGTTTCCCAGGCTAGATCTGAGATGGAATCATATAATACACACTATAACGGAGGATATTGGATCCCTGAAGGAAGCTTCCAATTTTATCCTGGAACGGTTCCATATGTTTGCATGCCAAATGCATATGGCTTTGCACAACCAGGAGTTAGTTCAACATCAATGGGAACATATTGGATGCAGAGTGGCTATTTTGGTAACCAGATGCTGGCTACCAATTATGGTCCCCAAATAGAATTTTGAAAGGAAGCTTTTTGCAGAAAGCAAATGTGTGTATAGTGCAATCTGATGGCAGTAAAGCATTTGCTTCCTTTAAAGCCTGAAATTTAAGTTTACTAACAAATTACCATAACGTTCAATGTTCCAAAACATCTTTGGCCCAAAGCCTTCGTATAGCATGTTCCTTGATTAAATGCCTTCGTATGCATTGATGGCTTAGAGCACAGAGATGCTGATGTCATTTACAATTGCTTGCGTGCTTATGCTTCTTTTACACATACCTTTTATTAAGTTTTCTGGCTATTTATACCTTTCCATCCTCTTATTTGCTAACAAGTTCTCACAATTATTTGGATAAAAAATTGATATTTATTTTGTATAATGTCCAAAGCATCCGAACAATACAGATTGCGGGTATTATGTGCTGAAGTATATGAAAGACATCTTTGATGCGAGAAATAGAAATATTCCTGAATGTGTAAGCTACTACTTAACATTATATTCTTTTAGTTTGTTCAAATTTTTGTGTAAATTGAAAATATCACAATATGTTGATATATTTGTCATATGATTGCAATATTATTCGAAGTATATTGGTCGTTGCTTCAACCAAGAAGAAATCGATGAGGTCTGAAACGAGTGGGCGACATGTGTTCTTGAGCACACATAAGATTATGTGACATGTGGGGGAGACATTTGTTCTTTACCATAGGACCAATGTGTGAAACTTTTTAGTTAGTTTTCAGTTCGATTCTAGAGTGGATACTCATTACTTTGTATTATTGAATCGTTGTATGGATGATT
This sequence comes from Alisma plantago-aquatica, assembly GCA_963693085.1. Lineage (NCBI taxonomy): Eukaryota > Viridiplantae > Streptophyta > Magnoliopsida > Alismatales > Alismataceae > Alisma > Alisma plantago-aquatica. The sequence continues at coordinate 309,783,396 of OY856415.1, forward strand.
TAATATTAATTAAATTTAGTACGAGTTTCTTTCAAGGTTTGATGGAAATTTTGTTCAACTATGTGTTTGGTTTTGAAATGAAAAAGTATAATTGCATATTTATTATAATTGATTAATAATATGGTTAATTTGATCAATATAGTTGGTTCAATATATGACCTTTCAAACTCTAATCAAAGACAACAGTTGATAACATGTTGTAAAATGTATGATTCTACAACAAACAACACATGTTGTGTTATCCACACCTATTACAACAGGTTTGTCAGGAAAAAATACACCTATTACAACAAGTGTTTCTAGTGAACTACAACATGCATAACATGTTGTATAAATTGTGTATATTACAACAGACACACACCATGTTGTCTAAACAATCTTACTACAATGGTTAAATGTATGAAAAGACAACATAATCCAACTGTTATATAAATATGTATATTACAACAGGTGCACTGCATGTTGTAATAGACCTACCTATTACAACGGGTGTGTTTAGTGAAAGACAACATGCTTCGACTGTTGTATTATATATATTACAACGGGTGAACTACATGTTGTAAAAAATACCCCTATTACAACGGGTTTAGCGAAAGACAACGTCGTTCAACTGTTGTATAATATATATTACAACAGGTGCACCACATGTTGTGTAAAATACCCATATTACAACATGCCATTCCTTAAAAGACAACATGTTTCAACTGTTGTATAAAATACATCTATTACAACATGCGATCACATGTTGTGTAAAGCACCCCCATAAGACCACGCGATCTAATACAACGGTTAACACCTGTTGTAAATTGAGAAAAGGAACTGTTGTAAAAAGCATTTTCTGTAGTAGTGATGATTAACATCAGTTTGAACCTTGGTTTGGCTAAACCCTAATATGGACCTAAGAAACGAAGACTAATGATGTACATTTATTATTGATGGTTAATTTTTCTTAATCAAGTTCTGACCAGATTATCTAAATGACAATGGATGTATAGAAATCTCTAAACTCAAGTATGTGGGTTTTTATTCAAGTATATGGCTATAGTTTCTTGGTTGAATCATTAAATCTATGTCTGCTCTTTTATTTGCAATTATTGGATGTAGTATTACTATAAGTACTCAGTAATTTGTTACTTGAAACATAAATCAAGAGTAGATGTTTTGTAGTTATTTCAGGTGCTCATTATCCCCCTTATAAGGTGATGGATTAATGTTAACTAGTACACCTCCCTAGAGAACACGGTGTACGGGGAGATCCCCATAGTACTTGGTACACAGGATAGGGTCCAACATATATGTTTGGTACTACTCTGCCTTCATAATGTAACTCATCTATAAAAAGACAAAAATTGGCATATTTTTCTTAACAAAGAACTATTTTCTATGATATTCCTTCTTTCTTTTTGCAATTTTTTTCAAATGATAAAAACCATAAATATATGTATCTTTATACCCATGTACACAACACATTGTCTTGATTTGTTGTTTCATATAGGTTTTAGGTTCAGAGCTAGCATGGAAGAAAGGATGGGAGTGAGAAGTTGTACAAGTTGTACCTATTGTGTTTAGATCTTGTTAGCATAAATGTTCACGATTTGTAACTTTCTTTTAAATTTTGCAAATATAAATTGTAACAATTCATGTTGTAAATATACATGTTGAATATTTAGATTGTTCTTGGTATAATATTTTATAGTTGAATGTTCATGTATTTGTATAATTCTTCCACATTACTTTTTAATATAATTCTTAACGTTTTTATATTTTTCCTCTAGGTCCTTCTAAGTTTCGAGAAGGCATAATCCGGGGATGTTACATTTGGTATCAGAGAATGGACAATAGCTAAACTTGATAATTTTTCACCATGAAATATAAAACTAAATTTCACCTTTCACTTTAAATCCTAGAAACTTAGTAAGTTGTTCTATAGGACCAAGGTTTGACTTAGCCTATAAGTTAGAACCTAGATGTTTGAGAACTAGGTTAAATCATATGTGTGTGACCTTGCAAGTCCATTTCACATTGGCAGTGAAAGTCCATAACACTTATGACTTCACAAGCAAAGAGCGGTGCCTAGTCGCACATCAGTGCTACCCAAGTGAAAAGGAAAGTTGGAGAATAACTTTGAATCCTATAATCCGTGAATGGTGTTACAGTGAATGTATAATACCTTTGTCACTGATATCCCAAATGAACTCAAGGCATGAAACAATCATCATTTCAACGTTCATTCACTTTCTTGGTCTCAGAGTAGATTGGAGGAGATATGTATGACATCAATATCACATACCGATTCACACATGTGTGCATGCCTATCTCAATCCTACTCATCAAGTGGCCAATGGATATCAGACTCCCTTAGGAGGGACAAATCCCATATCTATCACTCACCCCTCAAAATCCCCATGTGTCAAAGCCACCCAATCATCACCTTTATAACAACCCATGTTTTAGGACTGCGTTTGATGATGTCAAAGTGTACCCAACGACATGTGTTGAGTGTAGTGATTTCAGGTCAAAGAATCACACTCACCACCATCACTCTGAGAACTGATTGTGACTACCTACTAGGTGACATATGTAACATACTAGATCTCGAACCCTACCCTGGAAGTTGACATTTTAGACTCAGCCAAACAAGGTTGAAGGTTAGACCTAAATAGATGTTTAGTATAACCCCAATTATATAATGCATGTATAGATCACCTTAATGTAACCTAATGTTCTAACATTAATTTTAGGTTTATAATGGATACATAAAATATGCCACATAACTCATTTTGGTGATAATTGAAGATAAGAACTTAATTAGATGAATAATTTAGATAATGAGTCATTAATGGGCCATATGACATATATCATAAAAAGAAATCTAAAAAGTGTAAAAAAACTTCAAATTAGAAATCTACATATCAAAATTATCCTACATGTCAAATTTCATCTAATTTGGACCACCTTGAAATATTAGGATAAGTTTAGGAGAGAGAAAATGAGTAAAAGGCATAAGTAATGCGTAATGTGATTATATAACTTCAAAAGATATAAATAATGGAAAATTCATATTCAACACATCAAATATAACTTTTGGATGAAGTTTGGTCCAATTTGGATGTTGTTTGTGCAAGATATTCAATTTTAGGTACATTCTGGACTTTTCTGCAATTTACCCAATTGGGAAGACTTATTTGCACATTTTCATATGAATTATAATCATTATATATTTCCTTACCATTGTCTAGTTTTTGAACCATAGGGTGCCTAGTTTCACCTCAGTTTGAAGGTGTTTCTTTCCAAGGGCATTTTAGGGATTACCCTCTTTATAAACGAGCTTATCTTTAGAACCTATTAACCAATGGGGTTATTTCTTTGATTTGAGGTCTTTGGGATGGCCTATTAGTGTCCATAAATTGAAATTAAATATCTAAGAATCCTCTATGAGTTATCCTCTTGCATGGCCATGAAATCTCTAGGCTAAGGACACATGGAAAGCTCCTTGGACACCTCATGCTTGACTTCTTCCTTATCCATAAAGGTTTGCATGTCCATAGGAACCCATAGCATTGGACATATGGAAATTAACTTGACAACTCATGATTTACTTCTTCCTTATCCATAAAGGCTTTCATGTCCATGGACACCCTTATACATGACACATGGAAAGTCTCATAGACACCTCATACTTGACCTATTTCTTTATATAGCCATATCTACCCATTCCCAACTCCCAATTCAAAAAACCTTTCTATCCATTATTTACTCTTTCTTAGAGCATCATTTCTACTTTGTTTTTCCACAAAGGTTCTGTCCCAAGGTAAAAGTAGGTGCCTACCTTGGTGAAGAAGGCTCCTAGGGTTCCAAATTTTCTCTATTTAGGGTTTCTAAAGCTCCTCCTTGGTTATTTTGACCAAAACTAGTATGTTTTTTCCTTTCTTTCCCTATTTTCATGTTTAGTCTTCCTTACACCTTCCTCCAGGTCAGAACCCCAGTCTTCCATGGTAAAACCCCACCTACACCCTTAAACACCCCATCTCCATGTTCTTTTGTTAGGGGTTTTCACCTCTAAAGTGGAGAAGGTGCTTCTTGCTCGAGATAGGAGATTTGTTGGAGAAACCAAACTCTCTAGGTAACCTTACTTACTGGACCTTTCCACCTTCCCTAGAGGTTTTTTGGAGGCCTAGGCTTGGATCTAGGACTGACTTGGACTGTTTAGACTCTGAAGTTAAGGTATGATGCATCCCCTATTCTTCTATGTTGAGTAATTCACCTATGCTTATTCATTCTCTTTGTCCCATGGACATTAGCCTATACACAATGTCTTTTCTTTTGAAAATAATGGTTCATGTGAACTACCTTATTTAATATTAATCTTGTGATCATGGATATTATTTTTTACTCTTATCTTATGCTTTGTTCATGATGGATTCTAAAAGATGACATGTGATGTATTTTTCCCACTTATGAGGTGGATGTATATGTTGGCCACTTATGTGGTGACTAGTTTATATATTCTGACTATACTTTCTACTTGCCTCTATATTTAACATGCTATGTGATTCAGTAGCACTAGAGTAGTGTAATTGCATTGGTTTTTATGGCAGATGTGCGATTTCCTGTCGAGCAGATGTCATATTTCTTGCTCTTTTGGGACGGAAAGGAACCTCATACCCAGGGAAAGATGTGCGATTCTTAGTCCATATTTTATATATTTGGGACATTGGAAGTATTCCTTTCTCTACCAGGTTTTAAGTTTATGAGTCTTGGCCACCTTTGTGTTTATATTGTTCTAGGGCTATGTTTATCTCACATGCATGGATGTTGATGATGATTGTAGGGGTGTGTTCCCTACTTTCTTTAAATGTGCTAGTATGTCATAGCTTTATTGTTTGAATTAGGCAAGTATCTCTTTTGTTATTGAAAATCATTTCTCTTGATACCCACTTCGGTTGTCCTTATCTTTTTCATGGGAAGCCTTTACACTTTGATGTCCTTTATTCCATATATTGCTCAATTTCCTATTTAGTATGCACATACCAGCCTTTGCTGATGTCATCTATTTTTTCTTCTTGCTGGGGTTTGCGTCCAACCCTAGGTGAAGGACTTGGATGATAAGGCATGAAGTTTTGGACTATCTTAAGGAGTCAAAGCTTGGAGACAAAGTTGTTATGGTTTGGATTTCCGTCTACTTAAATCCTTATGTTGTATCATACATGGAATATTATGATGTAATTTTGTAATATTTTGTGAAAAATGTATATAGTCATTATTTTTATTCCGCTTCTATATTTTGGTTGTTTTGAATACCACTTATTGAAATTTGAAATTATTACACATATTCCAACATACCTTTGAGTGTGTTTGGAATCGATGTTTTATTCTTCAAATCAAATTTTCAGTATGGGGGTGATCCCGCCTCCTTACAACATGGACTGGACTATCTATTGTGTGTGGGATGCTCGTTTTCCTATTATGATTTCATTTTCCAACTAGCTCGAGCCTCGACGATTTTCTCTGACATCTGCCTTCTCAGAAAAAAAACTATATGTAAATATGAAAATGTGTCCCTCGCATAGGAGAGTTAGAGGTGTTCATGCAACCTAAGTGAAAGGAAGTGACATTGATCTAGAAGGGAGAGTATATATAGATGAGATGTCTAGATCCTTATTGGATATGTGACAATTAGAGTAGACGATTGATTTAAATTTCAAATAAGCACGTGTAATCTTATCTAAGTTTGACCTCTGATGGTATAAGTTTTGTTATAAAGATTTAAGTTGTATATGAGATGGATCCAATCTTGAAGATTCTAAGCTAAGTCTTGATGATGAAAGTACATTCCCTTTTTCATACTTAAGATGAGATAAGTTAAGATATAGTTGAATATGCATGAGCCTCAAGCTCTTCTACAAAGGAGGAACTCCAATGTTAGGACAAGATACGTGGGTGAACTCCAGAGTGAGTGAGACCCACAAGGAGAGGGTCATATAACCTATCCTACAATATATGAAATATATGAGATATATGTGAAATGAAGTGTCCTAATCTAGGTTACTCCTGAGTAGATTGAGTCCTTTTGCATTATTCAATCATATATGTGAGAGTTGAAAAAAATGATGGGTAGTCGACTCATAATGAGAAAGTCAATCCTTTTGATTGAGTGTGGTTGTAACATACCGAATTCTAGACTTTTTCCCTTTTTGTCCTCTTTCCCATCTTTTTCTTTCATTTCTATCTTCTTTGGCCTTTCTATGTAATTTTTGGAGAATATGATGGTTTAATGAATAGTTGTTCATCTTTTATGCCAATGTTTGGGTTTATGCACAAATACCTCAGTAAAATCTTAGTAATGGGTTTAATATGTAAATTGTCCACTTAAGTAAAAAAATAATAAGATATTTTGTCTTAGAACTTTCTAGTAGTTTTTAGAATATGAAAAAGAAAAGAAAACTATTTATAAAGGAGATGATAAATGCAATAATTAGAGATAATATGGGATATAATGGTTGAAAGAAGATAATGAGGAATATATTGTTCCAAAAATCAGAAATGAAAACCCATAAAGATAATTTGGCACTCAATCTCATTTTTCTGACCTAAAAGGAACTTAAGTCCAAGTATCACCTAATTTGGAAGATAAATGCATATGTTAATGTCCTTATCAAACGAAAATAGGAAATAGGACATGAGTTCAAACCTCACTGAAGGCACTTTGCGAATGGCAATTCACGCTGATTAGGCTTGGGAGGGGGGTGACTAGACCACACCCTCTCATGCCTCGAGAATTTACCTATTTCGGCTTCGCCCGGGATGGGTTATCTCGGTCATTTAAAAAAAAGAAATATGCAATAAAGTGAAATAAAATATTTTAATGTCCACAAATTGAAAAACTAACTCTAAATTCATAATCTAAACATAGAAATAAGCCTTTGGGCAAATTTTCAATTAATTTGGTTAATGTTTGGATAATGAATAAAATAGGAGAGAGAAAGTATGTAGAATCTTCTATAAATTAAATACATAAATAAATAATCTTAACTTGTGAATTTAATGACACAATCGTATTCAAGCCACTTAGGGAGACTTATGCGTGAAGCTTCACGAAATTTGAGGCATCTTATCATCTTTAATGAAGGAGGAAAGAGAAAATGACATTTGAATTATTTATCCTATTAAAAGTCCCAAAAAGGAAAAACTAATTCCATATTTGGATTCTACACATCAAAGTCAGTCAAGGTGTCAATTTTGGTTAATTTTAGAAATTGTTTGAGCCCTCAAAAGAAGAGAGAGAAATTCATTTAATAATGCATATGTCACTATAGTCGAAATCATAATTGGATAAGGATGTATTTGCGTGGATCGCTGACTGTAGATATTAGATCTGATGGTGTTCAGTCATCTTCTACCTTGGTTCACACTAGGAAATAGAGACTAGATATGCACATTTTTTATTGGCATTATCTCACCCGTTTCTCGACAAAATTACGAGTTCTTAGGCTTGTTGGGTTCTTTGTGAGATTTCACACTACATTATCCCAAGTTTTTCATATTTTTATCAATTTTCTAGGCTTTCCCAAAAAGAGCACAACTCCTTGTCTCACCCCACATACACAAACCCTAAACCATACCTCCTCCTCTATAAATACTAGCACCCCAAACTTCGCCATCGCCTTTACAACTCAACGCAACCATTGAATTCAAGTTCCATTTTGTCTTGACCACCTAACGGTAGTCGAAGGGTCAGATCTTGTAGAGCCTCTCCTTCCCTCTTCTCTCCACCTTCTTGCAAATTGACAACACCACCAGGTTAGCAATCTTCTTGGCTTTCTTTTGCATATCTAAACGTCGAGTTTGGTTAAGTATAGTGTTTTTTCCCAATTATTCCGCAAGCCAACTGCTTGTAGCAAAAGCCATGGTGTGTGGGTCAGAGGAAGGGGATAACCTAACCTCATTTTACCATTTTTCCCTATGATCATCTCTTCTCCTCTTTATTTATGTGTGAGGGTAGAATCATCTTTCGCATCGTTTGGTTTCTCTGTTTGACTCGGCTTTGACCCTGGCCACACGGGCAGTCAGCAGGGGCAGACCACCTACTTGGTTGTCACCCATTAGGCCAAGTGGCAGACCCGGCCGCACCTCCTTTGTTTCTCACTCTCACTGTTTGGACGAGGTGCATATGTGGCATCATATGATTGACTGATATTCAAAAATTCATATCTCTTAAACCGTGCATCCAAAAATAAAAATAAAATATATTTTGGAATAAAAAAATGCAATCTATCTAATAAAAATAATTTTGATACTAAATTATGAGGTTTTCACAAAAGTATTTTTGAGGATGATTTAGTTAACTAAAAATCATCAAAAACAACCCTAAAAGTCTATATCTCAAAAACATATAAAGCTATATGTTATTTTGATCAGAAAACCTAACTAAAATAGTAGTGATGGTTCTAGAGTTTGATTCGATGGTTTGTGGAAAAAGTTAGTCGTGATGGGGTTTTGGATATTTAATGAATGAATACAATTCTAATGCATGATCATGGTTATCATATTAGGGCAAGTAGACTCTGATCTCGTTTAAAAGTTGTCAAAATGGTTTCTAGGACTCTAAAGAATAAGGTATGTGCATTTACACCTTAAGTTGGGAATATTTGTGCCTTAACCTATACTTTTCCTTAATCAGGCTTATTTGAACCCTATATCCTATATTCATGATTCTTTTGCTATACTTCCCTCATAAATTATTTTTGAATATTGTTCTTGGGTCTTGGTACCCTGTGCCATGTTCTATTTGATTGATGCTATAACTTTCCATTGATTCTAGCATGATGATTTTATTAGACTAACTAGCTATCGTAGCGGTACTTATCTACAACCACCCATAGTTGGGGAATGTGTTATTTCTCCCTTGGGGAATGTAAACATGAAATATGTGTAGGTGACTGGGAATGTGTTATTCTCCCCTCACCCTTTGGTTGAAGGTCCGGTAGGTGCCTCAATCCTACTTAGTTAAGGTACTCCATATTAATTATGCATGCAATTATTTTATTATACTTTGTTTACGTCAATCATCTATTGAAAGCTTCTTTTATATATGGCCTCATTATCTTATTGTCTTCATCTTATGATGAACGCTAGCATGTTTTTACATGTTTTTCTTATCTTGTTATCCTAGAATAGTTTTGTGACACATACTTGTTTTCTTTCCCTTTTGCTAGGTGGCCTTCCCAACCACCCAGGTGATGAGAAAGTTGATGGATAAAACCTGAATATCTTATCTTTGGCATGGAATTAATTGATGGAGTTGTTTCTTGGAGACAAGCCTATGGTAGGTAGACTTCCCTCTATCTAGATCCTAGTTTTTGTATGTTGATTTTGTCAAGGAACTGGAATCCCAATCCCATGAACCAAACATATACCAAAGGCAACATGCGGAAGAGTAAAGCTTAGCACACATGAAAAAATAACAAGATAAAAGCACCAACATAATCTCAACAATCAACAAGATATATTAAGCAACATCATTATATTACACGATTTGAATTACATATTCAAGAGTCACTTTGTACAAGTCTACTCATGTATACTATATCTGGATCTTACAATAAGTACACCTAACGTAGCTCACCAAGCCCATCAACCTTCTAGCCACCTCTGAACCTAAAAACAAAATACGAGAAATGGGTCAACATACGAGGTGTTGAGTATGGGGCGGAAAGATACATATATGTATAAGCTTTGCATAATTTTGAAAAGATTTCAAGACTAAATGAACAAGAATAAACATGTTAATTGTTTAACAAATGTGAAATCATTTTTTATTTCATTTCACTCCATTATACCAACAATATCAAGAATGTTTAAGGCCTTTGACCATCTTCCCGCCGGAAGGGTCCGTAAGGGTGCTCAAGCTTAGATAACCCTTTTATACGAGAGGAACCTCATGGACGTAACCAAGAGTTAACCCTTTATCAACAATATTATAATGGAGTTCTATCTATATATGTGTTCAAGTTATAAAACTGATGAGGCAAACATTGAATAAGACATAGCAATACTGCATGGCAATATTTAAGAAAATAGACAAACAAGCATACAATGTGTATCTTTTCAAGCAAGAAAGCGGTAGTCATATAACTAGATAAGGCCCATACCTGATTCAGAGATTTAATAACCTAACATATCTTTCACCATCTAGCCACATGCCAAACCTGATTAACAACAAGATTACATATATGCATTAGATTCTCATCATTAACCCTAATTAGATGCATTTTAGGGTTTTGGCCAAGATGGGTCCCAAGTTGCTTATTGGTTCATTAAATGATATTGTACTGATCTAGAGGTCATCATGATGGTGTGGTTCTAGTTTCATATCATTCTAAGGTTCTGCGGATTACATATGACCATTTCAAGGTTCAAGTTCCTTAGTACATTAAAGGATCAAAGACTCATAATAGAGTAATCAAGGTCAAAGATTATCAATTCAAGGGGACCAAGCATCAAGGATGGTCAAGATCAGCAACATAAAGACATAGAGACATGCATAGGTTAGGTCAACCCAACATTGGTTCAAAGTATAATAAAACATTCACGTAATAGGGGCATATACATGCATTAGATGTCAAAAGAAACAACCATAGCAATGATGATGCTAGGGGATGATATTAAGGTCAAGAAGAGACATATATTACTTCTTTGGGGTTGATTAGACATTATTTCATCATTAATTAGCTAGATTATCAATTTAGGGTAGGATACATGATTAGAATCTCAATACTAGTATATATCTACAACTAGAATAATGTATAAGAAATAGGGATGATGATGACTCCCATTAAACTCAATATTTACAAAAGTTATTGACTACAAGGTTAGGAGGGTAGGTATACATCAAATATTCAAGATTCATCACAATTATGCATTAAGCATGGTCAAAGAAGTCAAAGATCACATATCTTGAATTATCAAAGATTTAGAAGAAGATTCAGGGTCTGAAACTATTCTCATGTTGTAGATCTTTTCGAGTTGATTGATTGATATATTGGTTTGTGCATTTTGGACTTAGGGTCTGGGAGTTATCATATTCAAAGAATTGATCTTGAAAATGGGACCTATACCTTATTTTAGCTAGAATTTGGTCTGTTCCTTGACTGGGCCTTTGCTGTCGATGAGTGCTGGGCCTCCGGCCTTGTTGGTCCAAGCCCAAGCGGGCATCTCCCCCTTCCTCGCGATCCTCTGTTCTGGGGCTGGAACAGGGGAGCTCCACTCCCGTTCCTTGGTGCTGCGACTACTGTGACCGACCTAGAGAAAGGTAGTCCCAGTTGGTTCTGTGGGGAGTTGCCCCTTGTACGAGCCCGGGAAGGAGGGTCATTTGCCCATCGGGCAACCCCACATGTAAACCAATGTTTTGCACATAGGAACCTAGCATAAACAAGGGACGACATCCCACCACTTCCAGCGATTGCTACCTTTGCAGTAGCCCGACATAGGGGTTTGTGGGTGCTCCGGCGGTGTCTACTAGTCTGCGGGAGGTGAGGGGTGTCGGCGCCCTTCCTCTTGGGTTTGGCATGGGCGACAACAGGAAGAAACATGGGGTGCTGCTTGGGAGGCGACAACATAAGAATAGGGAGAGGGACCCCTTTCAGATCACGTTGGCGGCTGAGTTAAACTAGGAAAAGAGCAATGAAACTAAGGGAAGGGAGGGGTTTTATAGGGCAATAGAGATGCTAGGGTTTACGCCCCCTTCAATGATCGTGGGGTGTTGCTTTCCCGATCTGATTGGGGCAGAGGATGACTCCCCAGTCAAGCGCTCCCTTCCATTTCGGGAAGGAAGACAACAAGTTAGATAGGTCGTGTGTCTGGTAATGGGCCCAATAAGGTTAAAACTCAACAAGAAAGAAAATTATAATGTGTACAATATGAGTCAAAATTCTAATACTCATATCTTGGGCTAGGAGCCTTCGATGGAGGCAACTTTTGTGCCATTGAATTTGTAATTGAGTCCACTACAGTTTGGTGCATATTAGAAAGACAAAAGATCATGGTGTTGAGGTTATATATCAAGATGATTAGTTAAACGTACAAATTAAAGTTTGCACATTACAAAATTGACCATGGTAGTCGCCAAATTGGAATATCACAACCATCCAATTATGAAACTAATATAAATTGAGTAAGAGATAATTGATGAGAGAGGAGTAGTACAATAGAGGAGAGAGAACATCGAGGTTGTCACATCCTTCCCTCCTTACAAGGAATTTTGTCCTCGAAATTCATCCATGATTTAAGTTAAGAGTCAAGTCAAGATCCATCAGGTCTGGCTATTCAACCATGGTTGTCAAGGCATTCCCCACAATGGGATGCATACATAGGCTATCATCATTCCAGGTGTACCCATCTCGATAATGTACATGTTACTTAGTGTTCCCTCATAATGTGGAATCATCATGGCATTAGGGTTTACCCATCCTTTAGTATCCATATATTAGTATTTTTTTCATTTGGGTATGAGATTAGGTATGTTACCCCTCATTATTCAAGCTAAGATATCTAGACATCATCATATCAAGTTTATGATTTCAAAGCTACATATTTTATGTATAGTATGATTTCATACTAGGTCTAGCTTATGAGAGTGACTATTGCACATTTACCAAAATTTTAACTTAAATGAGATTCGTTCATGTATCGAGCATCATTCGAGGAACAACCTTATCATCAACATTGAGGTTTTTTAACTTGTATCATAGAAAGTGCTCCACAAGCTCAAGCCACTCGATCTATGACATATATGTGTTCAAGAAGACATGTTAACCACAACTTCTACCCATAACAAAAATTCTACCCATCTTTAGAGGAATAAGGGTGACCACTGGACTCCTTTATATACAACTACTAACCCGAGTATGAGGCTCATCATGGATATCACACATTGTATACATCATCTAAGGGTATTGGGACATCTCCCTCACCTATATATATCAAGCATCAAATTTTCAATTGCCTCTTTCTCTAGGGTTAGATATTTTCATAGGACATCTTGGGTTAAAAATTTTCAAGGAAACCACACACTAGGTCACTCAATTCATATACTTAGAAGTACTCTAGCTAGGGACTCATCATCAAGTATTTCATCATTCATATTATTCAACATTTCAAATATATTGGAGTTTAGGTACTCTAACCTTCTCCCGATACGGGTCAAAACATATCAATAGGTCACTATATTCATATGTCCCATGCTAGATGTCCTCCTTTGTAAATATATTGAGGCCCATGTTGGTCTCAAACTATATATCATATCTCAACACATATAAGACTAGGTGCAAGCAAACATACCAACCCACTAGATATGTTTGGCACATCAACCAAGTCATATGTATCAAAAAGGTGCTAGGTCTAGCTAGGGTTGCATGGTCAAACTCCTTCCATATCATCAAACTACTTGACCCTCTGAAGGACTAACTGGGGTCTTATCGAAATCAACATCATTAACAACATCAACATCAACATCAACATCGAGATCGACATTAACATCATTATCACTATCATTACTATTTTAGGTTATCTATGCTACTCACTAGCTTAACCTTTATCATGGCTCTGGACAACTCTAGATACTAAAATTATCATCTAAACTCTCATCTATACTTGATGTTACATCTCTTTCTCTTAGGTTACATAAACAATCATTGCCTTTCTGGGTGTGGTAACATTTTTCATATGTACATATACTAATACTTGAAATAGATTTTCTCCAATGTTGAAACATTCGATGAAAACCACCATACTCCATTCGAATAAAACCAAAACCAAAATGAGTTACCACACTCATTAGGCAGTCTAGTATCATGATACCTAGAGAACTTGCAAGAACATAGTGCACACTTGTGTAGACATCCTAAGCACATGTCATGAATCATGTCTAGGGAGGTAATTTGCACAAGTCTACACCTAGTTCTAGAACATCTAGGTTCTAACCTAGAGGCTAAGTCAACCTAATCCACAAGGATATCTTGTTAAGTTTCTAGGGTTGAGATGTAAGGTGAGTTTAGTTTGTGTTTCATGTGAGCAATGTTTGGTGTAGTTATTGTTCATGCTCTGATACCATCTGTCACGGAACCGAAATCCCAATCCCATGAACCAAACGTATACCAAAGGAAACATGTGGAAGTGTAAAGCTTAGCACACATGAATAAATAAAAAGATACAAGCACCAACATAATCTCAACAATCAACAAGATATATTAAGCAACATCATTATATTACATGATTTGAATTACATATTCAAGAGTCACTTTGTACAAGTCTGCTCATGTATACTATATCTGGATCTTACAATAAGTACACCTAGCGTAGCTCACCAAGCCTATCAACCTTCTAGCCACCTCTGAACCTAAAAACAAAATACGAGAAATGGGTCAACTCATGAGGTGTTGAGTATGGGGTAGAAAGATACATATATGTATAAGCTTTGCATAATTTTGAAAATATTTCAGGACTAAATGAACAAGAATAAACATGTTAATTTTTAACAAATGTGAAATCATATTTTATGTCATTTCACTCCATTATACCAACAATATCAAGCATGTTTAAGGCCTTTGACCATCTTCCCGTCGGAAGGGTCCGTAAGGGTGATCAAGCTTAGCTAACCCTTTTATACGAGAGGGACCTCATGGACGTAACCAAGAGTTAACCCTTTATCAACAATATTATAATGGAGTTCTATCTATATATGTGTTCAAGTTATAAAACTGATGATGCAAACATCGAGTAAGACATAGCAATACTACATGGCAATATTTGAGAAAATAGACAAACAAGCATACAATATGTGTCTTTGCAAGAAAGAAAGCGGTAGTCATATAACTAGATAAGGCCCATACCTGATTCAGAGATTTCATAACCTAACATATCTTTCACCATCTAGCCACATGGCAAACCTGATTAACAACAAGATTACATATATGCATTAGATTCTCATCATTAACCCTAATTAGATGCATTTTAGGGTTTTGGCCAAGATGGGTTCCAAGTTGCTTATTGGTTCATTATATGATATTGTACTGATCTAGAGGTCATCATGATGGTGTGGTTCTAGTTTCATATCATTCTAAGGTTCCACAGATTACATATGACCATTTCAAGGTTCAAGTTCCTTAGTACATTAAAGGGTCAAAGACTCATAATAGAGTAATCAAGGTCAAAGATTATCAATTCAAGGGGACCAAGCATCAAGGATGGTCAAGATCAGTAACATAAACACATAGAGACATGCATAGGTTAGGTCAACCCAACATTGGTTCAAAGTATAATCAAACATTCACGTAATAGGGGCATATACATGCATTAGATGTCAAAAGAAACAACCATAGCATGGAGGATGCTAGGGGGTGATAATAAGGTCAAGAAGAGACATATATTACTTATTTTGGGTTTATTAGACATTATTTCATCATTAAGTAGCTAGATTATCAATTTAGGGCAGGGTACATTATTAGAATCTCAACACTAGTATATATCTACAACTAGAGTAATGTATAAGAAATAGGGATGATGATGACTCCCATTAAACTCAATATGTACAAAAGTTATTGAGTTCAAGGTTAGGAGGGTAGGTATACATTAAATATTCAAGATTCATCACAATTATGCATTAAGCATGGTCAAAGAAGTCAAAGATCACATATCTAGCATTATCAAAGATTTAGAAAAAGATTCAGGGTCTGAAACTATTCTCATGTTGTAGATCTTTTTGAGTTGATCTATTTGATATATTGGTTTGTGCATTTTGGACTTAGGGTCTGGGAGTTATCATATTCAAAGAATTGATCTTGAAAAGGGGAAATATACCTTATTTTAGCTAGAATTTGGTTTGTTCCTTGACTGGGCCTTGGCCGTCCATGAGTGTTGGGCCTCTGGCCTTTCTGGTCCAAGCCCAAGAGGGCGTCTCCTCCTTCCTCGCGATCCTCTATTCTAGGGCTGGAACAGGGGAACTCCACTCCCGTTCCTTGGTGTTGCGACTACTATGGCCGGCCTAGAGAAATGTAGTCCTGTTTGGTTCTGTGGGGCGTTGCCCCTTGTACGAGCCCAGGAAGGAGGGTCGTTTTCCCATAGGGCAACCCCATACATGAACCCATGTTCTGCACGTAGGAACCTGGCATAAACAGGGGGACGACACCCCACCACTTCCAATAATCTCTACCTTTGCAGCAGCCCGACATAGGGGTTTGTGGGTGCTTCGGCGGTGTCTACTAGTCTCCAGGAGGTGAGGGGTGGCGGCATCCTTCCTCTTGGATTCGGCATGGGCGACAGTGGGAAGAAACAGGGGGTGCTGCTTGGGAGGCAACAACAGAAGAATGGGGAGAGGGACCCCTTTCAGATCACGTTGGCGACTGGGTTAAACTAGGAAAAGAGCAATGAAACTAAGGGAAGAGAGGGGTTTTATAAGGCAGCAGAGATGCTAGGGTTTACGCCCCTTTCAATGATCGTGGGGTGTTGCTTTCCCGATCTGGTTGGGGGAGAGGATGACTCCTCGGTCAAATGCTTCCTTCCATTTCAAGAAGGAAGACAACAAGTTAGATGGGTCGCGTGTCTGGTATTGGGCCCAATAAGGTTAAAACTCAACAAGAAAGAAAATTATAATGTGTACAATATGAGTCAAAATTCAAATACTCATATATTGGGCTAGGAGCCTTCGATGGAGGAAACTTTTGTGCCATTGAATTTGTAATTGAGTCCACTACAATGTGGTGCATATTAGAAAGACAAAAGATCATGGTGTTGAGGTTCAAGATTTGATACAAGAGGGTGACATCATATAGCAAGATGCTTAGTTGAAAGTACAAATTAAAGTGTGCACATTACAAAATTGACCATGGTAGTCGCCAAATTGGAATATCACAACCATCCAATTATGAAACTAATATAAATTGAGTAACAAATAACTGATGAGAGAGGAGTATTACAATAGAGGAGAGAGAACATTGAGGTTGTCACAGATGTAACCCTAAAAGGGAGATTGTTGATGTATTTTTGTAAAATCTTTTATGAAATTGATTTAGTCAGGATTTTTTATTCTGTTGCTTTCCAATGGTATTTTTGTATACCAATCACTGTTCAGAAAATCAACCGCTTAGGCCGAATAATCGGTTGAATATTCCTTTTTGGGGTTCTACCACTCTGATTATGAATAATCAGCCTATAATTAGTCCAGGACCAATTAATCAGCCGATCGGGGGAATAATCGGCCGATTAATCGGTGATTTTCAAAATCAAATGCTAGTAATAATTTTTATTACATTAATTTTTTCTAATACTGCTATGGGTCATTACAATTACATTCTCTTCTTCCAATTTACATATTTGGTCTTCTCCTCATGTTTTCTCTATAAGTTTATAGTTAGTGTTTATTGAACTGATCCTTAATGTTGATGTTTTCTTCTTTAATTTCATCAATGTTTCTAATTACTTCTTAATGCAATATTAATCTATGACTTATCAATGTTTCTAATTACTTATCAATGCTTTTTCCCTAATTTCATCAATGTTTCAAGTTACTTATTAATGCAATATTAGTCTTATCACTTATCAATGTTTCTAATTACTTGCTAATATAATATTAGTCTATGACTTATCAATGTTTCTAATTACTTATTAATGCAATATTAGTCTATTACTTATCAACGTTTCTAATTACTTAATAATGTGATATTAGTCTATGACTTATCAATGTTTGTAATTACTTATCAAAGTTTTCTTCTCTAATTTCATCAATGTTTCTAACTACTTATGAATGCAATATTAGTCTATTACTTATAAATGTTTCTAACTACTTATCATTGCCATTATTATATGGTCAATATATAATTTACATATCTTTATGGTTAATATTACAAAAAAAATCAAACCGATTAAAATCGAATATTCTCCCGCTTATACTCCCGCATACCGTATATACTCTATTCGGTACCCTCTCCGCCCGTACATCAATTAACGCTTTTCAAAACAATGATACCAATGGTTAATAAATTTGGAAAATTTATGCCCATTCCATCATACCTTTGAGTGTGTTTGGAATGGATGTCAATTCTTCAAATTTTTAGTAAAGGGTTGATTTTCACTCTTTTACAACGTGGTATCAGAGCCCATGGTAGTCAAAATCTGACTATTTCAGTTTTGTCTCTCTAGTTAGAATCCTTGCCTTATATAGTTTCCATTTAAGTTACATGCTTACCTTAGATTTGAATATGTTGATGAAAGGTTAACTTAGGAGCCAACGGTTCCACATTTAAATCTTGATGAATAAAACTTAAAATACTCATAACTAAAAACATGCATAACTTGATGATGTTTAGGTTTTTCTTTAGGAAACTATTAGGGCATGAAGTTGAAGCAAAGGTGTCTAGAATGGATCACGTTCCGGGGGCTGACAATATTTCCTCCGTGCCACTAGTTTGGTTTACGAGGACTCCCATATCCATATGATATCGGCCTGGCCTGAGCTAATACGAATTGCCTGAAATAGTTTGCTTTTAGGCAATAGTAACCTTAGACTTCTGTGTTGTATATCTTTGGGAACCTTAGGTTTCAGGTGTTTGATGACTTGTTTGAGGATGAATACCAAGATAGTTTCCTTATTTCCCTAGAACCTAGACTTTGAGTTTTGGGGTTAAGTGAGCTATTAGAGTGCACAGTGGTGTAGTAGTCTCATCTTTAACCCTGGTGTAGTTTGACTTGATAGGTCGAACCCTTTAAGGGGTAGAGTATGGTTAGTTTGATGATGTTGGATGGTTAGATTTTGAGGATGAAATCTTCTTGAGGGAGATGGAACCCTATGACATATCGATATCTATCTATCTTTAGAAGCCCTAATTCCATTAATAGGAGGTTAGCATGATTGGATCCTTGGTCTTGACCAAGAAAGTTATAATGGTAACCCTAACATTCTTGTTCATATATTTATGAACATATAATGATCATCTGAGGAATAATTTATATGTTCAAACCCTAATGAATATCCAATGCACATAATATGGGTCACTCACATATTAATACAAATTATGGATACACATGATGCTAATAATGTCATGAACCAAAAAACCTTAATGATAATATGAGAAAGAAAAATGTAATATAATCTTGGAATTAATGCATGCTATATTGAAATATAATGATCAAGTTGATCCTAAGACCTAAGTTGTAATCACATAACCTTAACATATACACCCTTAATGATATTCATGTTAAATTAGTGGAATTAGATGTCATAATCAGATAATCTACCTTGATGTACATAAATGATATATATTCACCTAATCATAGATTAATTAATATGAAATGCATATCACCTTATTCTCTAATACACACCTAAATAATTACATAATCATGTCTTGGTATGATAATCAAATTATTAAAATGGCATATGTCCAACCTTGTTCACTAAAATACATATAATGTCTTCAATATGGATAAGAAATAACAGGTTTCACATAAATGTGCATAATAAATAATATAAATGAATAAATATGAGGAAATGATTAATGATGACATTAATGTGAGCAAGAAAGATAATTGACAATGTGACAATGTCTAATATAAATATAAGTCACTCATGTGACATTAATTGGAATAATTGTATGCTTAACCACAAATTGAATTGAATGTCCTATTTCATGTAAAATAATTGTTATAACATAATAAAGTCATAATATGACAATAATGAAGTTTAAGTCCAAATTATTAAGTACAATGATTAAATATAATAATGTATGTTAAGATAATTGAGAAACCCCTAATTGTGCTAAAATGCTTAGTACAAAAAATGATATATATATATATATAATGTTTCATGGATGATAATGAAATATATCTCCCTTGGTAATAAAGTGAATATGACATGAAATAATTAAATAATAATGATAATGTGATATCATAATGAATATGATGTTAATGAGCCAAAGATGTAAATAATGTTAAATCTCCTAAAAAGAATATCTTAATAGTGGAACCCTATGTGATCCTTAAGAAATCAACCTATGATGAGTTGTATGTGAAGTTTCTAGGTGTAGTTGAAGTATAAGTTTTGGTGGAAGTTGTATGGTTGGAGGAACAACCTGAAGTTTTGTGTTGTGAGGTTGCACACTCACCCTTCCCTAATTGCTAGTGATTTCGGGGGCAAAATCCTCTATAAGGGGTGGAATGTTGTAACATACTGAATTCTAGACTTTTTGCTTTTTGGTCCTATTTCCCATCTTTTCCTTTCATTTCTATCTTCTTTGGCATTTCTATGTAATTTCTGGAGAATATGATGGTTTAATGAACATTCGTTCATCTTTTATGCCAATGTTTGGGTTTATGCACAAATACCTCACTGAAAGCTTAGTAATTGGTTTAATATGACTTATGTAATACAAATAATAAGATATTGTATCATAGATATTTCTAGTAGTTTTTAGAATATGAAAAAGAAAAGAAAACTATTTATAAAGGAGATGATAAATGTAATAATTAGAGATAATATGAGATATAATGGTTAAAAGAATATAATGAGGAATATATTGTTCCAAAAATCATAAATGAAAATCCACAATGATAATTTGGCACTCAATCTCGTTTTTCTAACCCAAAAGGAACGTAAGGGCCAAGTATCACCTAATTTGGAAGATAAATGCATATATTAATGTCCTTATCAAAAGAAAATAGGAAATATGCCAATCAAGTGAAATAAAATATTTAATGTCCATAGATTGGATAACTAACTCCAAATTTGTGATCTAAACATAGAAATAAGCCTTTGGGAAAATTTGAAATGAATTTGGTTAATGTTTGGATAATGAATAAAATAGGAGAGAGAAAGTGTATAGAATCTTCTATAAATTAAAATAAATAAATAAATATTCTCAACTTGTAAAATTAATGACACAATCATGTTCAAGCCACTTAGGGAGACTTATGGGTGAAGTTTCACGAAATTTGAGGCATCATATCACCTTTAATGAAGGAGGAAAGAGAAAATGACATTTGAATTTTTTAACCTATTAAAAGTCCCCAAAAAGGCAAAAATAATTCCATATTTGGACTCTACACATCAAAATCAGTGAGGGCGTCAATTTTGGCTAATTTTTGAAATCATTTGAGCCCTCAAAAGAAGAGAGAGAAATTCATTTAATAATGCATATGTTACCTATTGTCAAAATCATAATTGGATAAGGTTGTATTTGCACAGATCGCTGACCATAGATCTTAGATCTGATGGTGGCCGATCATCTTATACCTTGGTTCAGACTAGGAAATAGAGACTAGATATGCATGATTTTCGATTGGCATTATCTCACTCGTTTCTCAACCAAATCACGAGTTCTTGAGCTCGTTGGATTCCTTGTGAGATTTTGCACAACATTATCCTATGTTTTTTGTGTTTTTATTAATTATCCATACTTACCCAAATGTCCACAACTCCTTCTCTCACCCCACATACATGAACCCTAAACCACACCTCCTCCTCTATAATATTGGCACCCCAAACTTCGTCATCACCTTTACAACTCAACACAACCATTCATTTCGAGTTCCATCGTGTCTTGACCCCCCAACGGTGGCTGAAGGGTTAGAGCTTGTGGCACCTCTCCTTCCCTCTTATCTCCTCCTTCATGCAAATTGACAACACCATCAGGTTAGCAATCTTCTTGGCTTTCTTTTGCATATCTAAACTTCGAGTTTGATTAAGTATAACGTTTTCACCCAATTTTCCCCCAAGCCAGCTGCTCGTAGTAGCAGCCATGGTGTGTGGGTTAGAGGAAGGGATAACCCGAACTTGTTTTACCATTTTGCCCTCCGATCATCTCTTCTCCTCTTTGTTTTCGCGTGAGGGTAGAACTATCTTTGCTTCATTTGATTTCTCTATTTGACTCGGCTTTGACCCTGGCCACGCGGGCAGCCAATGAGGGCGGGCCGCCTACTTGGTCGTCACCCATTGGGCCAAGTGGCAGACCCGACCCCACCTCCTTTGTTTCTCACTCTCTCTGTTTGGACTAGGTGCGTATGTGGCACCATACGATTGGCAGGTATTCAAAAATCCATATCTCTTAAACTGTGCATCCAAAAATTAAAATAAAACATGTTTTGGAATTAAAAAATGTAAGCTATCTAATAAAGATAATTTTGATGCTTGATTCTGAGGTTTTCACAAAAGTGTTTTTGAGGATGATTAATTAATTAAAAATCATCAAAAATAGTAGTAAAAGTCTATATCTTGAAAACATATAAAGCTATATGTTATTTTGATGACAAGAACCTAACTAAAATAGTAGTGATGGTTTAGAGTCTAATTCAATGGTTTGTGGAAAAAGTTAGTAGTTATGTGGTTTTGATCTTTAATGAATGAATACAATTCTAATGCATGATCATGTTATCATATTAGGACAGGTAGACTCTAATCTCGTTTAAAAGTTGTGAGAAGTGGTTTCTAGGACTCTAAAGAATAAGGTATGTGCATTTACTCCTTAAGTTGAGAATATATGTGCCTTAACCTAT
This sequence comes from Alisma plantago-aquatica, assembly GCA_963693085.1. NCBI lineage: Eukaryota > Viridiplantae > Streptophyta > Magnoliopsida > Alismatales > Alismataceae > Alisma > Alisma plantago-aquatica. The sequence goes on from OY856415.1 coordinate 309,805,932, forward strand.
ACTTTTCCTTAGTGAGGCTTATTTGAACCGTATATCATATATTCATGATTCTTTTGCTATACTTTCCTCATAATATATTTTGGAATATTGTTCTTGGGTCTTGGTACCCTCTGCCATGTTCTATTTGATTGATGCTATTACTTGCCATTGATTCTAGCATGATGATTTTATTCGACTAATGACGTGGAATATTATCACACTATCAAACTCACTCAGGGTTGAAATCCCCGAGCTTTTACCAAAACCTTGTGAATTAATACCACCCGCAAGAAGACGGGTCTTATCACAATATAGTTAAGGATCGAATCCCAAATGACAACATTTGAAAGAATCATTGTTAGTCGAATCTAGCTCAAGTAAGACTAATATTTAGAACGATTGATTGGTTTGTGGTTCATTAAACTAATTGCAGGAAAGTAAAGAGCAGAATTAAATTTGGATCTAGATTAATGATATGGGATCACTGGGATGGTCTCAGGGTTTCACCACCACTATACATGCAAATGCGTACAAACATCAAACATCCCAGCAAGATCTAACTATCCAAATGGAACTGATGTGAACCCTCCCTAAGGGATGTTTAGGCCCGCATAAGCATCCCCTTTAGGAATCAAATTTCTCTTCGCAATCCGTATCATGTACTTACGATTCCGAAGATACAACATCCAACTAAGGTTGTGGTCCTCCCTGAGGGATGTTTAGACCACAGAAGCGTCACCGTGGGCTACATGGCTCGTCCCCTCACAGATCATTCACTTACGACCTCAAGGAAACCCATTCAATTTCTAGTCAAGGTGTCAACCACGCTAATCGACAAGCAAGAAGACAATTAATCTACAAGCAAACATCGACGATTAACAAAGACGATACAAAATCCAACTAAGGCTGGGGCCCTCCTTGTGGGATGTTTAGGCCACGGAAGCGTCACCATGGGCAAGATGGCTCGTCCCCTCACAGATCATGAACTTACTACCTCAACGAATCCTATCCTATTTCTAGTCAAGGAGTCAACTTCATAAATTGCCATTCTACCCTATATATAGAAGTTTTCGCAACATAGGGAAGAAAAAGATAAAAGCAAGCAAGTAATCAAACTACAAGCATTATCAATTAACAATGAAATGGAAAGTTATATACATTGCCTTGGAATGTTAAATGAAAAGACATGAAAGCATCAGCAGCAGGGCTAGTCCTCGCACCCCAATGAAAAGGAACTACTCGCTCATGAAGCGAGAAATAAGAAGAAGAAGAAGAGAGAGGGAAGATTATGCCATGAGCATGATGAAGAAGGTGGTCACAGCTCGGTGAAGATAATGTGGTCTTCTACATCACGTCGGGGAAGATCTAGAGGAAGAGGAAGAACCACCAAGGCGGACCAGGCAGAGCTTCTTCTCCACCTTCCTTCTCTTTTCCTCTCCTTGCTACAGTGGCAAGAGGAGTAGGTGGACAGCGTGGCATGGCGGCATGGAGGATGAAGCTGATCAGACCTTGCTCTTAGGCAGCCTGTCGGCGTCTCGGAACCGATGCCCACATGAGGACCCTTTGGTCCTATTTATAGGCTTGGATGGGGTCTTCACGTTTTTTCTGTGAAGCAGCTCCAAACGGTTTGGAAATCGTTTGGTCTTCTAACGGTTTCCTGGATCGGTTTGGAGAAAATGGTCTTGGAGACCGTTTGACGTCCAAACGGTCTTGCATTTGTGGCATTCAAACGGTCTTGGGCTTTAAACAGTTTCAAGTGACCATACGGTCTTGAGAGGTGGCTGGCCAAACTGTCAGCACTCTTCAATTGTCCAATCGGTTTGAATGCTTGATGCCTTCGATCAGTCTTGAACTCTCTCGCGTCAAACGGTCTGCATGAGTCGTTGATGCGCTCATGATCCTATCGGTCTTATGGACCGATCACAACCAAACGATTTTGATACTTCTCAGCCAAACGGTCTTCCATGCGGTCTCGCGCAATTAGTCTTGGGACCGATACTTATCCAAACAGTCTTGTAGATCTTGCTCTATCGATCTTGCATGGATGAGTCCAAACGGTTTGGTTTCCCAAATAGTTTGGGATCCCTAAGTTACCAATCGATCTTGGGATAGCAGCAATCATACGGTCTGGAGGACTTATACTCCAAACAGTCTTAGAGTGTGCTCTACCCTAAATGGTCTTGGCTTTGATCGATCTTCGCTTGAGTGTCCCAAATGGTCTTGGATATTCATATGGTCCTTGGTCCAAACGGTTTGAAATCGTTAGGTGTCATACGGTCTTGAGACAGCTTGAGCTCATGCGGTCTTGAAACCGTATAGGCTCAAACTGTCTTGAGACCATTTTAGGTGAATGTCTACGACCAAGAGGTCAGAACTGCATGGGTAAACCATTTGGGAAAACTGTTTGGTCAAGACCGATTGGTCAAGACCAAAGTTGAGAGGATCTCGAGAGAAATTCATAAGATGATTGTCCTTTATCATGACCTACAAAAAATCAATATAAATCTAGCAAATGATCGTGATAATTAAACCAATCAAGAAATCTTGAATTTTGTGAGATTAAGGAGATGAAATAGAAAGTATTGAGTCAAATTGGTTCCAAAAAGGTGAATGGAAATCATGTTGAATATGCATTCATCAAAACCCCCCGAACTTAAACGTTGCTCGTCCTCGAGTAACACAAAATCTGAAACAGTCACCAAATGAATACTTTCTGATCATGTGATTGCCTCCTCTTCACATCATGATTGTTTCTTTTCTGCTCTGTATGACTAAGAATCTCAACTTCCTGAGACCACTGAACACATCTTACCATATCTTCGTTCCTGAGTTTGCTTTCCAACATCACTTCCTCCTCACTTTTTCCAACATCAAGTATGTCAAAGAATTTTGTAAGAGTCCAGGGATACTCGTAGAACAACAAGTGTGCACCTGATCTGACACTGGTGTTTTTTAGGATAGTGGAGGAAATCATTGTGTCATTAGGTAGAAAAGGAGTAAAGGGTGGTATGGATGGAAGAAATAAATGTCTCCTCTATTCGACTCGAGATTTTTATTATTTTATTTGCAATTTCATTGATTGCATTATTTTGTGCGAATCTATCCTCTATTCGACTTGAGATTGCATTTCTTTTTGTGTGTGCTTTGGCATCTTTTCTTGGTGGTACGCCCCTATTATTTGTGAGGGGTATGGAAGAAGTGGATATAGAGGGAAGTGGCGTGCCACCCCGAACTTTGGGTTTGGCACAATTTTGGCTATTTTTGTTTCTTTTTTATGGATGGGGAGGTACGCAGATGATAGAAGAAGTGTAGATGAGAGTTCAGATCAGAATGCTACTTGAGTTACAATTCAGTGCATCGAGTTGTTCTCTTTATCGTACTCTGCTCAAATAATGACTTGATGAGGATCCGGTGGGGATTCCATGTTATTGTTCCACTATTCAGTTAGGAAGCACGACGTGTTTGATCCCTATTAGTTAGACAAACACTTTCCATTTTTGCATAAGTATCATGATGTTAGGAATCATAAGCTTCACCTGATGGTTTCAATCAAGATGCTAGTTTTTCAGAAAAATGTCCTTTTGAGGATATGCTTCGAATAAGTGGGGTATAATGATTCAAAATGCATGGAGATTGAAATGAAAAGTGTCAAAACTTTATTCAGTATCTATTCAATTTCTTTAGAGAAATTTAAAATTTTGAAAATTTTGAAAATTTTGGTAAAAAATGCAACGATGAAATATTAAGACTTAGTTATATGGGTGAAGGTGGAGAGTAAGGTACGTACCACACACCCTCCACCTCGAACTTAGAATTTTGCTCGTCTTGAGCAAACTCTAAATCCGAGATGGAGGGGAGACTTCTTGCCGGTTGGACCACGAGATGTGGTTGCGTTCCAGTTAGCGTGCGTCTTCCACCTGAAAATCTCAAAGACAGAGAACAATCAAAACTAAAGATAGCATCTTGCGATGCGATTTTATTTATTGCAAAATTTCCTAAATAAATTAAAACAAAATTAAAGAAACATCCTAAATTGAAGTTTAAAAGTAAAAATGAATTTATTGATCGGGTTGCCTCCCGGCAAGCGCTTTTGTTTTATGTCGATGGCTCGACTTAATTTCTTCAACTTCACGGTGGATCCATTGGATTGGTAAGTTCCATTATTGTTTCGGTGCTTATGTCGGTCGTGGTGAAATATCTCTTCAAACGTTAACCATTCACCACAACTTCACCTGACTTTTCGCTCCATAAAGAGAAAGCACCATGTGGGGAGATGCTCTTGACGATGTAAGGTCCTGACTAGCGTGAATCGAGTTTTCCTGGGAATAACCTTAGCCTTGAGTTGAATAGAAGAACTTGATCTCCCACTTGTATGTCCTTTCTTTTTAGATGGTCGTCGTGCCACAACTTTATGCGTTCTTTATAGATTCTAGCATTCTCGTAAGCTGTCATTCAAAGTTCTTCCAACTCTTGGAGTTGCAGAATCCTGGCCTGACCCGCTTTATTCATATTAAAATTTAGTTGTTTAATTGCCCACCATGCCTTGTGTTCCAGTTCTACCGGCAGGTGGCATGACTTTCCATAGATTAGTCGAAAAGGAGTAGTCCCAAGGGGGTTTTTAAAAGCAGTTTGATAGGCCCACAAGGCGTCATTGATTTTTACTGACCAATATTTCCGATTGTGGCCTACTGTATTTTCCAAAATGGCCTTGAGTTGACGGTTAGAAACATCTACATGTCCACTAGTTTGTGGATGGTAGGGAGAGGCTACCTTTTGAGTCACACCATACTTTCTCAGCAAAGCTTCAAAACTTCTTTCTAGGAAATGAGAGCCTCCAGTAGAAATCACAGTGTGTGGGACTCCGAATAGGGAGAAAATGATATCTTTGACCATTTTGATGACAGGTTTGGAGTCGCTTGTGATGGTTGGTATGGCTTCAACCCATTTTGAGATATAGTCCACCACCACTAGGATGTAATCCATGAGAGGATGGGAGTGAACCCATGTAGTCCACACCCCAAACATCAAATATTTTGACTTCTTGTGCCACAAGTTTAGTGGCATCTCATCTCTCTTTGTTATGTTACCTATTCTTTGGCATTTGTCACATGATAGAACAAAGTCATAGAAATCTTTGGATATGGTTGGCCAAAAGAAACCACATTGCAAAACTTTCAAAGTCATTTTCATAGAACTCATATGGCCTCCTACTGGGCCTGAGTGACATTGCTCTAAAATAAGTTGAGCTTCTTCCTCAGCAATACAACATCTGTATAGACCATCAACACAAAGTTTGAACATGTACAACTCATCCTAGTGATACTATTTTACATCATGCATAAATTTCCTCAATTCATTTCCGGTGCATTCAGGATGATAACCCCAGCAGCAAGGTAGTTCACATAGTCCGAGTACCAACGGGTGGCTTCTGAAACTTTCATAAGCTGGTCATCTGGGAGAGAATCATTAATCGGGATCTTCTCGGTATCCAGAGTGTGGATGCGACTTATGTGGTCTGCTAAAACATTCTTTGTACCCTTCTTATCTCTTATTTCTTGATTAAATTCTTGTAAGAGAAGAATCCACCTTATCAATCTGGGTTTTGCGCCTTTCTTTTCTAGGAGGTAACGAATGGCAGCATGGTCTGTGTAGACAATGACTTTTGAACCTATGAGGTAGGATCTGAATTTGTCAAATGCATACACGACTGCAAGAATTTCTTTCTAGTAGTTGCATAATTCCTCTGGGCTTCATCGAGGGTCTTTGATGCATAATAGATCATGTAATGTTTCTTTTCTATACATTGTCCTAAAACAGCACCCACAACATAATCACTGGCATCACACATAATTTCAAATGGGTGATCCCAGTCAGGGGCTCTGATGATGGGTGTTGTTGTAAGGGCATGCTTTAGATTGTCAAAACTTTTAATACATTCTTCGTCAAAATTGAATTCGACATCCTTTAGCAACAAATTCGTCATCGGCTTGGTTATCTTGAAAAAATCCTTTATGAATCGTCTATAAAAGTTTGCATGACCTAGGAATGCTCAAACCTCCTTAACATTTGTTGGAATAGAGAGCTTGGAAATCACTTCAATTTTTGCTCTATCCACTTCAATTCCTCTACTACTGACTCTATGACCAAGGGCAATCCCTTCTTTCACCATAAATTACACTTCTCCCAACTTAGCACAAGATGTGCTTCTTCACACCGTTTGAGGACAAGGGAGAGGTGTCTTAGGCATGAGTCGAACGATTCTCCATACACAAAATTCATCCATAAAAATTTCCATGACAGTTTCGGTGAGACCAGGGAATATAGATGGCATACAACGTTGGAAAGTTACAGGAGCGTTGTATAGGCTGAATGGCATTCTTCTAAATGCATATGTTCCAAATGGGCAGGTTAAAGTAGTTTTCTCTTTGTCATCTGGATGTATGGGTATTTGACAGAATACAGAGTAACCATCAAGATAACAGAAATATTCTAAGTGAGCCAATCTTTCTAAAACTTGATCGAGGAAAGGCATTGGGAAGTGATCCTCGAGTTGCCTTGTTTAACTTCCTATAATCAATACACATCCTCCACCCTGTGATTGTCTGAGTGGGAATGAGTTCGTCATTTTCATTTCATATCACAGTGGTTCCACCATTCTTTGGGGCAACATGCACTGGACTGACCCATGGCGAATCGGAGATCGGGTAGATGATTTTAGAACTGAGTAATTTAACAACTTCAAGGCAGAAAACTTCTTTCATGTTTGGGTTAAGTTTTCTTTGGTGCTTAACATTCGGTTTTTGGTCTTCCATCATGGGGATTTTGTGCATGCATAGAGCTTGACTGACCCCAGTGAGATCACTCATCTTGTAGCCAATGGCCTTTCTTCTTTCCTTTAACTATGTCAAGAGTTTTTCTTCTTGTTCCTCCATTAAGTCCGAATTTATTATGACTGGACAAACTTTAAGGTCATCTAGAAATGCATACTTAAATCCTTTGGGTAGGGGCTTCATTTTGGGAGCTTGATGTAAGGACCCTGACCTTCGTTTAGGGTTTACCCTATTTGCTTAGCTTAACCCTGGTTCTTTGTTGCTTGCTAATCATCTTTAGTGGTGATTAGGGTTTGGTTGTGCTTTGTTGAGAGTTGGAGGTGCTACTTGCAAATAACCCAAGTCTAGGGTTTTGTAGGCAAGTTAGCCACCTTGAGAGGTGTTCCTCCCTCTCTTTTCTTCCTCTAGGGATGAGAGGAAGGCTTGGGCTCGTTGTTTGAGTTGTTTGGGCCTTGGTTGAGCTTGTTTGGGCCTTGAAGTACCTTGTTTGGGCTTGGTTGAGCCTTGTGTAGGCCTAGAGGTGAGTGTGTCGGCCAACATGTGAGGTGTGTCTCCCTAGTTGCAAGCTTGTTGTGTCGCCCATGGTGCTTGCCCTAGCTTGACCTTGTTTGGTGGACACTTGGTGCACATCTTGGACAAGTGTACAAGGCTTGCTTGATTAGGTGGCTTGAGCTCTAGGACAAGTGTCCTTTAGGTGGGAGACACCTTGCCATGCTTCACCTTGTTTTCTCCTCCCTTTCCTTCTATATAGGTGGTTCTTTCCCTTGCTTTGAGCTCCTTTGATCCTTTAGTTCCCTTCTCCACCTTGAGTGCACGACACTCCCTCCTTTCCTTGCTTGTGTCGGCCGATACACCCCTTGAAGGATCAGCTTGGTGGCCGACACACCTTGGAGAAGAAGAGTGGTGGCCGATACACCCTTGGAGGAGCAAGTGGTGGTTGACATCCCTTGAAGCTTGGAGTTCTTCTTCCTTGGAGCTTGGAGCTTAAGGCGGGTTGCATAGCTTCTAACGCTAGCTACACTATCTCCTTCTCCTTGTTCTTTCTTATATGTTGATGTTGGTTTTGCATCTTGCTTTAGTATCCTTGTCGGTTGATCCTTGTGATCTAAGGTTTGTAGGTGAGCAACACTCCTTTCTCCCCTTGGTCTAGAAGAGTGAGTTTGGGTCCCAGTGCCATGAGAAACACCCCTCCTTCCTAGTCGATTGAGGTGAGCTTGTGACCCAGTGGCTTGACCAAGACCCTCTTCTTACCATGGGCTAGAAGGTGAGCTCGGTTTAGTGGTGAATCTTTTCTAGGGTTTCCCCTTGTGACCATTTGGTGATAGAATAAGTGCAAGACCCCTCCTTCTTAGTTGATTGAGGTGAGCCTTCTCTTGACCCACTAGGGTTTCGGGTGTCCTTGTGAGAAGTAGTAGATGAGAGTTAACACTCTGGGTCCATATGTGCATGGGGAGGTGCTGCTTGACATCCCTCTTGACCTATCTTCCCTTGCACGGCACGTTTGTGAAACACCTTGCTCGCCCGACATCATCTGCTCACCTGACACACCTTGCTCGCCTGGCATCAGCTGCTCGCCCGACCCACCTTGCTCGCCCAGCAGGCTGCACGCCCGATAGAGTTGCACGCCCAACCTCGCTTTAGGTGAGGATGAGCCCTGCCTGGTATGGTCTTGAGTAAGGGTTTGAGTACTTCTTGTGAGGGTCCCGGTTGTCATGGAAAGGTATGCTAGATGCATATACCCTTGTTATATATATATAATGATGGTGATGCTATATATATATATATATAACTAAGTGATAACATGTGATGTTGGATCCTTGAGATGGATCAGGTTGATGTAATTACAATAATAGCATAATGTTGAGTTTATGTTGTTTACTTCCTTTATAGCTTTCATGTTATAGAACTTGGTTGAATCTTGCAATCCATCTAAAAGATGCTAATTAATTACAGTGAAATCTATCATGTAGTTTGCCCTGGCCATAGATCCATCATCGTCAGGACTTGGTGATGGTGAAACGGGTTCTCCTGCGGGTTAACCTAGAGCGCATATTGTTGAATATGTGAGGTTTCTCCTAGCCTAAAGTGAGGAGGTAAGAGTGCAACTGCGGTTGTAGACTCAAGGGTGCGGATTCAGGCCCGTTGCCCAACTGTGATGTAGAGCATGGTGAACAGGCCCATGGCTCAGGATATGTGATATGAGGAGCATGAATGTGTTCATGGCTCAAGAGCACGGTGAACAGGCCCGTGGCTCAGTTTCACTAGCGCTGAGACCTATACCAAGGCGGGCTAGGCAGAGGGTATCCTGACCCTATGGCTAAGACCACTTCAGCATGAGACTACGGTCCCGCTTGTGTTGTACTCGTGCACTGACCACAAGGGGTGAGGTCGTGGAGTCCGGCTCTCCTATTGACCTTGTATGGCACCGGCTTGGGTTTCGCAACTGAAGGTTGGATCTGAGCGGTACGACTCACTTCCTCAGGGCATAATAATATGTAATTCAGTCGAATAATATTTACTGCTTAGGGCAAACACGAAACATTGGTTGGGGCCTTGTTTGTGTAAGTTAACTTTATTTGTATCTCACAGTTGCTTATACATTTCTCATATGAGGTAAGCTTTATACATTCTATCTTGTTAATCATGTTTTACAAGGAAATAGTTGGATGATGATTGAGTACCTTTGGTAAGCTTGATAAGTATGAACAGTATTATCTTACAACTGCTTTTCTTATATTGTTTCTTATATACATATCTGAGGTTTTGTAGTTTTGGCGGGGAGTTATGCCTCCCGCTGGGACAATGTTCAGTTGTCTCACTCCGCTGAGTTACACCCTTTTAAGGTGGTCGAGCTAGATGTGGTGGTGGTCGTGGAGTTGCGGCCGAGCAGCAAGAAGAATAGTAGAAGTCAAGCGATGGATGTGCTGCTGTTTTGGATGTTTTATGGTAGAGTCTAGAGTCATCCCTGTACTCTCAGGTCCTTGGCAGTGTTTTGACGTTGTTTCACGATGTACGAATGACGATGTTTTATATATCCTGCGGTTGGCCGGATGTTTGCCTCTATGTATATGAACAGGTGATGAACTCATGTGATGAAAAGACATATGTTGCTCTAAGCTGTGGACATGTATCAGGCTTGTATATATGTATGTAACTTGTTTTCTTGTAGGATATGGACTGGAATGTAATATGTTTCTCAATTTATCAGTTTTCCGCAATCAGTTTTAATTAACCCGAGTTTTTAGTAATCTATGGTTATGGTGATTTCCACACGTTTTCGTATAACACCTCGCTGTGTAATAGTGGGATGTGTTGCCACACTTGAGGTTTTTCACATGATTCCTCAGTAACATCCACAACTTTTAGTTTCTCAATTCGAGCCGAAGGATCTTCATTAGTAGCGTTAAGGTTGACAACACAACTTTTCACTTGTTCTTCAATTAAATTGGTATCATTTGGATTAGTTAAGCCACTTCTAGAGGGTCGTCTTGTTCATAATCTTCTTGCAAAAGCAGTGCCATCTTCTCTATGCACTCAATTAAGTAGACTTCTTCTTGCATGCTCGGTCTTTGCAGACTTTAAAAAACCATGAATTCTAGGGTTTCTTTTCCTAATCTGAGCTGCAAGGTTCTTGCTTCAGCGTCAATCAGAGCTCTTGTGGTGGTGAGGAATGGTCGTCCAAATATGAGAGGGTACTGGACGTCTTCTTTTATATCCATGATGACAAAGTCACACGAAACATAGGAGTCTTTGCCTACCTTGACAGGCACATCCTCAACGATACCTAATGGGAGAGTTACATTGTTATCTACAAGTTGTATGGTCATGCCAGTTGGGAGAAGTTTAATAAACCCTAGCCCTTTGCAAAGTCTTAGTGGCATGATGGAGATACTTGCACCAAATTCTGCCAATCCTTTCTTACAAGAAGAGTCGCCGATATGGCAAGAGATCTCAAAAGATCTTGGATCTTTCTGCTTCTTTGGCATCTTACTTTGAATGCTGTCTGAAGTAGTTGTTGCTAACTTGACAGTTTCATATTCTTTAGTTATGCATTTTCTGGTGAGAAGATACTTTAAGTACTTTGTCCAGACTGGTATCTCAGCTAGGGCATCTAAGAAGGGAATATCAACATGAAGCTTTTTCATAGCTTCTTTGAACTTGTTGAAACGGGTATCAAGCTTCATTTGCCTTAGACGAGCTGGAAAAGGGATTCAAGGCTTGTATACAGGAATATCAAGTTCTGATGTTGCCTCTTCCTCTTCTATAGCAGGTTTCACATAATTTTCTTTCTCTGACTTATCATTGCTTGACTGCTCCTTCGGAATAGAATCATGTTCTTTGTCAACTTGATCGTTTACCTGGTCTTGCTCATCTATGACAACCATGGTATCCCGATTGGAGGGTTAGGATATATATTACCAGAACGAGTCATAACAACCTTCAATTGCTCAGGATGTTTAGTATTGTTCTCCGATTGACCAATAAAGGCTCCAATAGGTGGCTTTACGCTAGCCGCAAGTTGAGCTAGTTGCGATTCAATATCTTTCTGATGTGCTTGCTGGTTAACTATCATGGTTTGCTGGTTAGCAATCATAGTTTGCTGCGACTGTAGCATCTTCTCGATGGTTGTCAATTTGTAATTTGGAGAGATGGGTCCGGTTTGTTGCCCTTGTTGTTGATTTTGGTAAGGGACTTGGTTGAGACTCTGGAATTGACAGTTGTTCTGATAATTGTTGAAGTTCCTATTTTGGAAGTTGCCTCTGAAATTCCCTTGATTCCCAAAATTTTATTGTTGGTTATACTGGAATCCTGGTGGGCCACGTTGCTGATCGTTCGAACCAAGTTGTAGTGAGTTTTCTGCTCCTGAAGGATTTCCATATCAAAAACTCAGATGGTTCCTATTCTGATTCGGATTATAATAACTTTGACCAGGAATGGTGTTGATGACATTAAGATTCTCCATTTGACCATTATCTCCTTGTCCATAAGCATTGCTTAGAACGACATCATAGAGGAAAATACATGATAATATGCAATGATCAGTGCCTTTACATGCTTCACAGAATAAAGAGGCTGACTTAATTTGTTCTTGTTGTTGAACGGTTGAATGTCCTCTTCCAAAAGAAGCAAGGTATGATTCAATATGGTCTTGCTTGGCAACTAAGAGTTTGAGGGCTTCAACGATTAACTTGTATTCAAGAGTAGCATCAGCCATGGCTACTTTAACCACTCCTTTACCTACATATCTACCCCAATTAGCTTGATTTTCAACTCCAAGGGTGATGACTCTCCATGCGTTGTCATAACTTTGACGCATGAAGTTTCCTCCAGATGAGGAATCTAAGAACCTCTTAATGTCATCGTCCACACCCCTATATAAGATCTCGATTAGTTGATTCTTAGGAATGCCATGATGTGGACACTTACGTAGAAGCTCCTTATATCTTTCCCATGCCTCAGTAAGTATTTCTCCAGGGGATTGAGTGAACATTGTTATTTTTACCCTAATTTCATAAGTGAGAGGAGGGTAAAACTTTTCCGGAAAAACATTTTGAAGTTGTTCCCAATAGTGATAGGTTCACATTGCAAGGAATTATACCAGGTTATATCTCTGTTAGCAAGAGAATACTTGAAGAGACGGAGTAAGATGGCATTGTCTGAGACTCCATTTTGCTTTTTCATAGAACATAAATCGACAAATCTCAGAAGATGTTCTTGACTATCTTCTCCTTGTTTATGGGTTGTTTTGAAGCAAGGTAATCCAATGTGCTTGTATCTCAAAGTTGGGAGCATGGATGGGAGGAGGTTGGACTGGGTGATGAACATCAACATCTTTAGGGATTGAGAACTCCCTAAGGTCCTTTTGTAGTTCTTCTTCTTGCGCTGCTTCTTGTGCTGCTAGGATTTCCTCTTGAACCGCAGCTCTCGCTTCTTGCATGAGCCTTTCTCTTTGTGCAGCAAGGGCTTGAGCTACCCTTCGGGATATCTCCTCCTCTTGATCCATTCCTGCTTGGTTCTCTCTGATATGACGATGAAAAGTTATGTCTATCTCAGGATCAAAGCTCGCTGTGAGTCTGGGACTGTCCGAACGGTGCATACACTTACGCTTTGGGTTGTACCTGAAATGGAAAGATATTTCTAAAGTAAGGGTGATGGAATAGAAATGAATTAAAGTAGATGATCAATTGTATCAAAATAAAAAGCAAAATCCTAGATTAGCCTTAAAAGAACTATATTAGACTAACTGATTTCGTTGTCCTCGACAACGATGCCAAAATTTGACGTGGAATATTATCACACTAACAAACTCACTCAGGGTTAAAATCCCTGAGCTTTTACCAAAACCTCATGCAATAATACCACCCGCAAGCGGACGAGTCTTATCGCAGTATAGTTAAGGATCGAATCCCAAAGGACAACATTTTTAAGAATCTTTGTTAGTCGAATCTAGCTCAAGTAAGACTAATATTTAGAACGATTGATTAGTTTGTGGTTAATTAAACTAATTGCAGGAAAGTAAAGAGCAAAATTAAAGTTGGATCTAGATTTATGATATGGGATCGTTGGGATGGTCTCGGGTTTCACCACCACTACACATGCAAACACGTCCAAACATCAAACATCCAGGAAAGATCTAACTATCTAAATGGAACTGCTGTGAACCCTCCCTAAGGGATGTTTAGGCCCGCGTAAGCATCCCTTTTAGGCATCAGATTTCTCTTCTCCATCTGGATCATGTACTTACGGTTCCGAAGATACAACATCCAACTAAGGTTGTGGTCCTCCATGAGGGATGTTTAGGCCACAGAAGCATCACCGTGGGCTAGATGGCCCGTCCCCTCACGGATCATTCACTTACGACCTCAAGGAAACCCATTCTATTTCTAATCAAGGTGTCAACCGCGCTAATCGACAAGCAAGCAAGTGATTAATCTACAAGCAAACATCGACGATTAATAAAGATGATACAAAATGCAACTAAAGTTGGGGCCCTCCCTGAGGGATGTTTAAGCCACAGAAGCATCATCATGGACTAGATGGTTCCTCCCCTCATGGATCACACGCTTACTACCTCAAGGAATCCTATCCTATTTCTAGTCAAGGAGTTAACTTCATAAATCTCCATTCGAACCTACATATAGAAGTTTTCACAACATAGGGAAGAACAAGATGAAAGCAAGCAGGTAATCAAACTACAAGCATTATCAATTAACAACGAAATGGAAAGTTATATACATTTCCTTGGAACGTTAAATGAAAAGACATGAAAGCATGGGCAGCGGGGCTAGTCCCCGCACCCCAGAAAAAAGGAACTACTCGCTCATGACACGAGAAACAAGAAGAAGAAAAAGAGAGAGGGAAGATTCTTCCATGAGCGTGATGAAGAAGGTGGGCACAGCTTGGTGAAGATGATGCAGTATTCTACGTCATGTCGGGATAGATCTGGAGGAAGAGGAAGAACCACCAAGGCAGACCGGGAAGAGCTTCTTCTCCACCTTCCTTCTATTTTCCTCTCCTTGCTTCAGTGGCAAGAGGAGCAGGTGGACGGCATGGCATGGCATCATGGGGGATGAAGTTGATTAGACCTTGCACTTAGGTAGCCTGTCGGCATCCTGGAACCGATGCCCACATGAGGACCCTTGTGGTCCTATTTATAGGCTTGGATGTGGTCTTCATGTTTTTTCTGTGAAGCAACTCCAAACGGTTTGGAAACCATTTGTTTTTCTAATGGTTTGCTTGATCAGTTTTGAGCAAACAATATTGGAGACCGTTTGACATCCAAACGATCTTGCGTTCGTGGCCTTCAAATGGTCTTGGGCTTTAAACGGTTTCAAGTGACCATACAATCTTGAGAGGTGGCTGGCCAAACTGTTAGCGCTCTTCGATCGTCCAATCGGTTTGAATGCTCGATGCCTTCGATCGGTCTTGAACTCTCTCGTGTCAAATGGTATGCATCAGTTGTTCATACGCTCACGATCCTATTGGTCTTACGGACCAATCATAGGCAAACTGTTTTGATACTTCTCAGCCAAATGGTCTTCCATGCGGTCTCGCGTAATCAGTCTGGGGACCGATACTTATCCAAATGGTCTTGTATAGATTGCTCTATCGGTCTTGTGCGGATGAGTCCAAACAATTTGGGATCCCTAAGTGCCCAATCGGTCTTGGGATAGCAGCAATCAAACGGTCTGGAGGACTTGTACTCCAAACGGTCTTGGAGTGTGCTCTGCCCTTAACGATCTTGGCTTTGATCGGTCTTCGCTTGAGTGTCCCAAACAGTCTTGTCCCCAAATGGTCTTGGATATTCATATGGTCCTTGGTCCAAACGGTTTTGAAACTGTTAGGCGTCATACGGTCTTGAGACCACTTGAGCTCATGCGGTCTTGAAACCGTATGGGCTCAAACGGTCTTGAGACTATTTTAGGTGAATGTCTATGACCGAGAGGTCAGAACTGCATGGGTAAACCGTTTGGTTAAGACCGATTGGTCAAGACCAAAGTTGAGAGGATCTCGAGTGAAATTCATATGATGATTGAACTTTATCAAGACCTACACAAAATCAATATAAATCTAGTAAATGATCGTGATAATTGAATCAATTAAGAAATATTGCATTTTGTGAGATTAAGGAAATGAAATTGAAAGTATTGAGTCAAATTGGTTCTAAAAAGGTGACTAGAAATCATGATGAATATGCATTCATCAACTAACTAGCTATAGTAGCGATACTTATGTACAACCACCCATAATTGGGGAATGTGTTATTTCTCCCCTGGGGAATGTGTTATTCTCCCCCACACATGAAATATGTGTAGGTGACTGGGAATGTGTTATTCTCCCCTAACCTTTGGTTG
Organism: Alisma plantago-aquatica; assembly: GCA_963693085.1. Classification (NCBI taxonomy): domain Eukaryota; kingdom Viridiplantae; phylum Streptophyta; class Magnoliopsida; order Alismatales; family Alismataceae; genus Alisma; species Alisma plantago-aquatica. The sequence goes on from OY856415.1 coordinate 309,821,596, forward strand.
AAGTTATGATAGGTGCCTCTACCCTACTTAGTTAAGGTAGTCAATATTAATCATGCATGCAATTCTTTTATTATAGTTTGTTTATGGCAAGCATCTATTGAAAGCTTCTTTTATATATGGCCTCATTCTCTTATTTTCTTCATCTTATGATGAACGCTAGCCTATTTTTATGTATTTTGCTTATCTTGTTATCCTAGAATAGTTTTATGACACATACTTGTTTCCTTTCCCTTTTGTTGGGTGCCTTCCCAACCACCCAGGTGATGATCAAGTTGATGGATAAGACCTAAAGATCTTATCTTTGGCATGGACTTAGTTGATGGAGTTGTTGCTTGGAGACAAGAATATGGTAGTTAGAATTCCCTCTATCTAGATCCTAGTTTATGTATGTTGATGTAACCCTAAAAGGGAGATTGTTGATGTATTTTTATACAATCTTTTATGAAATTGATTCCGTCAGAAATTTTTATTCCGTTGCTTTCCAATGGTCTTTTTGTATACCAATGTTTAACAAATTCGGAAAATTTATGCCCATTCCATCATACCTTTGAGTGTGTTTGGAATGGATGTCAATTATTCACATTTTTAGTAAAGGGATGATTTTCATTCTATTACAACGGTCCTAGCTTGAGTGACATATGTTTGTGAATCTCATCATCAGTTGTAAGTGAGGTGATATATGAAATCTGGCTCTAGAGTAAAATACCTTGTGCTTAAGATACTCATAAATGTTATTCCTTCCCGTTCTCTTTCTTAATATATGATGCAAGAAACCTCACTTAAGCTATATAGATGATTTATACCCGATGAGTCAGTGGTAGAAGTTTGACCTATTCTATATCCCCTTCCTACATCATAGATGCAATATCTAAGTTTTTTTTGGTGAACCCAGATCAACTATTGCTATTTTTGTATTTTCTGTAACTGTACAAGTAAGAAGCGTTCTTTAGGGTACAAGGACCACTAAAGAAGACAAAGGCAGAGCCAACTATACACAGTGTCGAACCAAACAAAAAGGAAAAAACAACCTGTAAAACAAACTACGGAACAGAACCATCAAGAATAGTAATAATATCATTGTGGATAGAAGACCACACAAGGTCACCAACTTTCTCCTTGCCTCTATGCACCCTGTTGTTCCTCTCATTTCATACCCCATGCAGAACAGAAAGAGCAACCAGAAACAAAATTCTGCCCTTCAGACCATGCAGATCATCCAACTTTCTCAGACTATTGAAATTGTAAATTCCACTAGCAATAAACCAGACTTCAGAAGCGTAGGAACATTAAAAAAGAATGTGCTCCATTCTCTCTTCCTCAAACTTACACAAAGAACATCTAGAAGCAAGAGAAATCCCAAAACGTTTGATGTACATGGAGGTAGGTAATCTGAGATAGCCAGCCTTCCAACCAAGAGTATGATGTCTACCTGGGACTCTGTGACTCCACAACCACTAAAAATAAGCTTTAGGGCCATCATCATGTACCTTCCGAGCTAAGGTCCAACAATCTTTGAAGATAGCAGTAGGTTTCCCATCAAAATACAGAGAATCATAGGTGCCTTTCAGGTTAGGAAGAGAGTTCAGAAGAGCAGCCAACTTCTTATGAAGTCTTGAATTCACAGGAGACCAACCACCGTTACTGATCAAACCACTGACTTTCATATTAGATTTAAAACTTAACTGAATGATGCTTTGACTACCCAACACCTCCTCAAGGAACATCGAACCAGGTAACCAGGGATCTTTCCAAACATAAGTATTCAAACCATTACCAATCTCAAAGTTCACCACAGACCTTAAGATGTCCCTCTCTGCCAAAATTCTCCTGAACAACCAGGAAAAAGGAATCAGCTATAGGAACCAACCAGAAGGTGTCCTTATGTAAGTATCTCTCATGGATCCATTTGATCCATATACTCTCCTTATTCTTGGCAAGATTCCATCCATTCAAAAGAACTTAGGCTTTCACAATGTCCCTGATGCTTCTAACACCCAAACCGCCATCAGCTTTCGGTTTGACACATTGCTCCACTTGACAAGGTGAACAACATTCTTATCCTCGGACTTACCCCAGATAAAATCCCTGCAAAGTCTATCAGTATCATCACAAATAGAACAGGGAAGAGGAAACACTGAGGACCAATACTGAGACATAGTGCTCAACGTAGATCTAACAAGCTTGACCCTTCCAACCATAGAGAGTTGTCTCACCTTCCAACCCTCCAACCTCCTTTTGACTTTATCAACAAGAGGACTGCAGTGAACTTTCGAAAGCTTTCCTATGAATAAAGGCACCCCAAGGTACTTTTGTGGTAGGGAGCCCTCTTTGATCCCCAAAATATTACCATTCAAGTCTTTATCTGCTCCATAGCTATAAATGATCAAGCTTTTATCAGCATTGATCTTGAGACCAATTGAAGCTTAGAGCAAGTCAATAACCTTTCTAATAGCCCACACACTGCTGGAATTAGCTTCCACAAAAACCAACAGATCATCAGCAAAGATCAGATGTGAAACAGAGAAACTCCTGGAAGCTCTCAAAGGGGTAAGATTCCCATCATTCTCCTCTTTAACAAGGAGAAGGGAAACAACATGCATGATAATAACAAACATGTAGGGAGCCAGGGGGTCACCTTGGCGAATTCCATTGCTAGGCTTGAAGGAATTAGTAGGCTCTCCATTAAGCAAGATCTCATATGACATGGTGTTGAAAAGCTCTTTAATCCAAACAATCCAATAGTAAGGGAAGTTCATGAGCTTCTTTACTAGAAAAATGGACTCCCAGTTAACAGAATCATAGGCTTTTGATATATCAATATTGATGCACATTCTGGGTTTCCCCAAATTTCTGTTGAAATCGTGAACGAGCTCATTAGCAAGGAGCACCGCATCTTTGATGCTTCTGCCTCTAACAAAGGTACACTGGTTCCAACTTATGAGATAAGGGAGAACACACTGTAGCCTGTTAGACAGAAGCTTAGTGATAATCTTGAGAAAAACATTATAAAGCACAATAGGAAGAAGATTATTCAACTCTCTTGAGTCTTTATTCTTGGTAATGAGGGTGATGAAGGTACGATTAGACTCTCTAAGCATTCTACAAGTACTAAAGAAATTTAAAATAGCAGGGACCACATCAGAGCAAATGATACTCCAACTATTTTTAAAAAAAGCTCCATTGAATCCATCTGGACCTGGGCACTTATCAGGGTCAAGACTCTTGAAAACCTCAACAATCTCATGAGCAGTGAAAACCCTATCCAACCTCATCTTGTCCACTTCATTCAGGTTAGGAAAATTAAGAAAACTTAGCACATTCAAATCAGCCTCATGACCAGAATTAAACACATTGGTGAAGTAACTCACAATATGATTTTTGATAACAGTAGAATCCAAACACAACATATCATCAATGAGCAAAGCTTTAATGTGGTTCATGTCTCTTCTGACCTTAATAGATACACACAAAAAATTGGTATTCAAATCCCCTTCCTTCAGCCACCTCACCCTCAACTTCTGCCTAAACAGGGACTCTTCATGAAGTCTAGCTTGCACAACCTCCTTCCTCTTCTCACATACCTCAGACTGAATAAACACATTAGAAGGGTCTGCATCCAACTTGAGTTTTGCTTCAATAGCCAGTGCTTCCTTACTTTTTGCATCATCAATCAAATTCCCAACCGAATCTTTATTCCATTTGGAAAGAGCCAACCTCATCCTTCTAAATTTTGAGTAAACCTTAAAGATAGGAAACCCACCAGTGCCTTTATTCCAGTTAGAACTCATAGTTTCTTGATAACCAGGTTTAGCTATCCACGCATTGATGAACCTAAAAGGAATGAACAATTTCCTTATTTCTGCAATGTCAAGCGACATGATCTTATGGTCACTGATAGTATTTGGGAGAAGAGATCCTCTACACTCTGAAAACTGAACAAGAAACTCTTCATTATACAAAATCCTATCCAACATAGAAGATACATGATTAGCACCACTCTGGTGATTGTCCCAAGAGAAAGATGACCCATTGAGAGAAATCTCAAACAAACCACAATCAAGCATACAACTATTAAAGTCCTCCATCGACTTCTTTGAGGGGGATCTATCCCCACCTTCTCATCAGTTCTTCTAACAGCATTAAAATCGCCCAAGATGACCCACGCCAGAGTCAAAGAGGAATTAATAGCTTCAATCTCCTTCCACAACAAGACTCTATCAACATCTGGATTATGTCCATGGACAGCAGTAAGCCCAAAACTTTTGTTATCATAGTGAACCTCTGCATGGACAGATTGATCAGATTCCCGAATCTTCCTTACTACACAAACATCAGATCTCCACATAACAACCACTCTTCCAAGAACATGAGAAGAGTGATTGGACACCCAGCTGTAACCCGAAAAAAACTTATTCATCCATCTATCCATCTTGCCTTCTCTAACTTTAGTCTCATTTAACAAAATAATATGAGGCCTACTCTCAGCTACTTTACTCCTGACTGCAGAGGCTTTCAGATTAAGCCCTCTTACATTCTAGGAGATAATGCTCAGATTGAACTCATTCATGGGAAATAGTTGAACCCAATACTTCACTGGTTTGAGGCTCACACACAAGAGGGATAACTTTAGGTACTATATTTAAAATTCCATTTTTATTTGCAAGGGAAACACCACCCTGAATAGTGTCGCGAGAAACAGGAGCTTTCATTCCTTTGCCCTTACCTTTCTTCCTCCTATTGATCTTCTGCACTTCAAACCCATCATCTTCCTCATTGGACACTCCAACCCTGGGGGGGGGGGGTAGACAAGTCCACCACTACCTCTGAAATCTGGGAGTTAGCATTGGAATCCTCTTCAAACTGTTCGGAATTAGATGACACCATCTCTTCAAATGAATCCTTGGGAACATGGAACTCTTCCTCTTCACCTTTATCATTAGCACTGATCGACTGCACACCAGCAATACTTTTTGTACGCTTTTCTACAGACACAGGATTAGGAATAGGATCACTAGGCTTCTCAAGCATTTTATCATTCACCTGAAAAGCTGCTGTTGGAGTCGTCTTCTTCACCCAAAACTTTCTCACCAATGGAACAGTAGTTTGCCCAGTACAGTCGTTATGACCAAACAATTTACACACAGAGCACACCTTCAGCTTCCATTCATATTCGAACTTGATCAGATGAACAACCCCTTTATCACTAGCCACCTCCAAGCTGGCCGGAAACTCAGAAGAAGCTGGCATAAGAACATGAAGTCTAGCGAACTCCAAGTTCCTCAGTTCAAAGGTAGCTTTATGCGCTCAAAGAGAGTTCCCTAAATAAGAGCCAATCCTGGAGAACATAGCCATGTCCCACAGCTCCAAAGGAAGGTCATGGATATGCACCCAAATCGGCATATCTGTTAGATGGAACCTCTTGAGCAGATCACCAGGCTTCCATCTCATCAAGACCATCGACTTTCCACGAACAAAGTAAATTGCATTATCAAGAACATAATTAAGATATGACTCCTCAGAGAACTTAATAAGGAAGAAACATTGTCCATGATCCATGACCTCGATGGAACCTTTTAAGATCTAGATCTGTGATAAGTATCTTTCCAATGATGGGATATGGGGTCTAAATCCCACAATATAGCCGGTGACACAATTCCTCCATCGTGCGACATTTCTCTCTGCTTCCTCCCCTGGGTAGATAAGCTTCTGATCTTTCACCTCTATCTCAACCTTCTCAAGTGAAGTGTCATAAACCTTCGCTTTCATCAGGTCTACACATGATCTAGTATTGACATTTGAAGTATGGATATCAATGGAGCCTTGGGACGCAAGAGTATCATTGACTCTGTGGGAAGACTCCCCAACAAAGCCAGTAACACCATCGCACCGCCGGCCATCCACAGTCGTAGTGCCGCCAGGAGAGTCGCCAGGAGAATCGCCAGATGAACCGGACATCATGAATGGAGCAAAGAAAATGATCAGAGGCCTTAGATCATACCAAGGAAACTTTCTTCTCCTGTTTGCATCCACATAAAGTCTTAGATCGTCATCCCTGATGAAGCCTCATTGACCTATGCTCCTCATGAAATATCGTTGGGCTCTTGAGTTGTAACTAGAGCTTCACCCGCAATATCTAAGTTAATATATTCTCTTTCCCTTTATATTATTAATGAAATATATAAGTTTGAAATCAAAATCTTGGAATAAAGATATCTTTTGATCATAGATTACATGATTAAAAAACATAGTTCTTAACCTCAACCCTCCTCAATCTATGATTCTAAGTTTGAGGATAACTCACACAGATTAGGGTGAAACCCTAAATTGCAAAGATGAAGTTCCATCCCCTCTAACGATGAAATTATAATAATATGGTGATAATAAACGATACTAATTATTTTAAGTGCTAGCATTCTAGTAATTAATGATCTGATAATGCCTTACATGAGTTAGTGGGGTGAAAGATAAAACCTTGAATAATAGCACCTTAACTTCATATGTATGAATAAAATCCTTATACTTAAGGAAGCATGAGATGTAAATCCTAAAATATAGGAATCTCATGTGGTGACTAAGACAATAGTTATGTTCCAATTCCTAAAAAGAAAATGACGCTTCACTTTTTCTAAGGTGGGGTGGCTACCCCTATCTTCTCAAAAACCTAAGATGACAACTTAGGGTTCATTAAGTGCTATGATAATCTTGGCACCAAGCACTGCTAACCTATATGAAGTTGGACTCTGTGTTATCCCCTCGAGTATGAGACTAGTTGAATTTCAAGAAAGAAATTCCTTATAAGGTGGAGTGAATGTGATAACCCAGATTTTAGGGTTTCCATACCCAATATAGTATCTAAAATTCATGATTACTCTTAGGGGGTAATTCCAAGTTGAGGTGGCATTTATACAAACATAGATGTGATTGATCCACAACTATGACAACAATACCATTAAATGAACGATAATTTTCTTTTATCCATGGCCATTTGTGTACATGAACATGATTAAGACGAATTATGAGAAGATTTTGAGTACATATGAAGGTAAGAATCCAAATGACGTATACATGGATTCACATGATTGACTCACAGACCCTGTGGATGCATAATAATAATATTAGGTGGATGGTACTTGTTTGCGTCAAGATTTGATGAAGTTGGTAATGTATTCAGGGTTTATATACTTAGTTATGAGGTTGTTTGAGAAATCAATTCTGACAACCAACTTTTATATAGTTGACATCAAATTTGGGTGGAAGTTATATTACATGCTGAAGTTGGTGTCATTTGGGTTAACCATGAGATATATTGATGTTTGAATATTTTTTCAATGATTGAGTCTTGATGGAATCATACCGACTTCCGAATATAGTTCGAATTAGGTTACATAAAATATTTACCCGTCACACAACAAATTTACTTGAAACCGTGGTGCATCCTAGATGCAGAGCTGAGCATGGAAGCATCAGCCTTGGGATGATGATCATGTGGCTCCTGGCTCATCTTCCCCCTCTGAAAGGGGCAGAACAATTACTTTTGACTTGGCCAAAGATCACCCCACCCATCCAAACGGGAATCATGGGCCAAAGTGGCTTCTTGTGTATGGAGTAGAAGCGCAATTCCAGGGGATGCCCAACGACCCGAAGACGAGCCGATTGCAAGGAAACACTGGGTGGTTTCTTCTCCGGACAAGGTTGTCTAGATCTTGGGGGATCCCTCACTGGAACTCATCCTTTATACAACGCTGCTCTGAAGAACGGAGCATCAAACTCCCGTGTCGTCGTGCGCAATATGGATCTGTGCGAGAGAGATAATGGCGACCGGGTGACCCAGGCCAACCACCCGCCATCCTTAAAGTTGGCGGCTCAAAAGACCATGATCTAGAAGCTGGCCACATATCTGGCTGAATCTGGAGGCATTAGAGGTCAAGATCCAACGACTCAAGTTATCCATGATGGTAAGTGTCGATTTAAATCAGCAGAAATATAGACAAACTTAGAAAATGCATAGTAAATAACTATCTTTGCAATTAAATTCCTAAAAAATATCCGTAGAGTCACAAAAATTCCCTCTTGATAATGAATCACTTAGATCAGGCCTTTGAAACTTTATTAGTGATGGTATTCAATTTAGAGAATAATGCCTTTTTGTAGGGTTGGTTTAATGAAATAATTAGAATATGATGTACATTAAATTTTGATAAAATTTTCCTGAACACTAATATCACTTGGAAATCAAATGTGGATTCTAATATGATTATTAGGTCTAAATATTAGGTCATTCGTCATTAATGACCAATTAAATGCTTTTTGCCTCACAATATTTCTAGAAAATATGTCCAACTTTAGAAAATTATGAAACTTTACCAATACCTATATTATGACATATAGATCAGTTGAAAAACATATGAGACAAGATTAACATCAGTTTGAATCTTGGTTTGGCTAAACCCTGATATGAACCTAAATAACCAAGACTAATGATGTACATTTTATAATGATGGTTAATTGTTATTAATCAAGTGTTGACCAGATTATCTAGATGTCCATGGATGTATACAAAATCTTTTTACGTATGTACGTGGGTTTTAATTTCAGTATATGACTATGGTTTTCTTAGTTGAATCATGATATTGATGTATGCTCTTTTATTTCCAAATATTAGATGCAATTTTACTATAAGTATTGTTGTTTGTCACTCAAAACATAAATCAAGAATATATGTTTTGTAGTTATTTATGATTCTCATTATCCCCTTATGAATAAATGGATTAATGTCGACTAGTACACCTCCCTAGTGCACACAGTGTACAGGGAGATTCCTAGAGTACTTGATACACGGTATATTTGGTATAGTCCACCTTGATAATGCAACTCATCTAGAAAATGACTATAATTGGCGTATTTCACTTAAAAAGAACTGTTTTCTATGATCTTCCTTCTTTTTATATATATCTTTTCAAATTATGAAAATTATAAATATATGTATCTTTTTACCCATGTACACAACACATTTTGTTGATTCGTTGTTTCACGTATGTTTTAAGTTCAGAGCTAGCATTGAATAAAAGATGAGAGTGATCAATTGTACAAGTTTTACCCATTGTGTTTAGATCTTATTAACATACATGTTTGTAGACGTGTAACTTTCTTTTAAATTTTACAAATATAAGTTATAAGAATTCATGTTTTAAATATGCATGTTGAATGTTGAGATTGTTCTTGGCGTATACTTTTATAATTGAATGTTCATGTATATGCATAATGTTTCCGCATCGTTCTATGATACAATTCCAAACATTTGTTGGATTTGTACTCTCGGGCCTTCTAACAAAATCTGGAAACTTTACACCTACCATTCCCAATTTGAATCCTAGTTTCATTTTTCCTCCGTCACGGACAATGAATAAACGGTTTTGTGATGCTCCGAAACTGTAAGATAGTTTACCAGTCAGCCCAAAGCCCTGACCGGGTGAGGAAGAAGGGACACATTCTGGACACCCCACCGAATGCAACTCCTTCAACAAAGAATAATGGAGCTTCTCGCAACCTTAATTTCCCGGATGACGAGGATCCCCCCCCCACAGACAGACACCAACATGGGTGAAGAACAAAATGTTACAACTGAGACACAGGAGGTGGGCCTGTGTATCGCCATTGCTTGAACCCCATCTCTTCTCCTCGTTCCCTTCCTGAAATTTTGCTGCTGGAATATACAAGGGGCGAGCAAGAAAGGCAAGACTAGCATTTTGAAAGATCTTAAGCTTACTCACGAACTCCACACTCTCACTAATTTAGAACCACACTACAGTGGCCAAGTCGCAATCAATATCATCAAAAAGGTCGGGTTCACTTCCTCTCATCGCGTCGAAGCTATTGGTTTCTCCGGTGGCATTTGGCTTCTTTGGGACAGTGCTCACACCAATTTTGAAATCCTATGTAGTCACCGGCAATTCATTCACTATAAAGTCAACAACGATTGGTTTTTGACAGTGGTTTATGCTAGCTCAAATCCTATGAAGCACAGATTCCTTTGGAAGCACTTGGAGGAACTCTCAACGTCGATCAGTTCAGCCTGGATCGTCATGGGAGACCTAAACACAATGCTTGATGTCTCTGAGAAGATGGGTGGATCCTACTTTGATAAATCGGCATCCAAATGCTTCAATGAATGTCTCTTAACACCAACCTCTTTGATGCCAAAAGACAGGGACAATTCTTCACCTTCCATAGGGGTTGCGTGAAGGAATGTCTAGATCGAGCTATCATCAACGATGAATGGATGCAAGTGCATGCTAATGCCACCATTACTGTTCTTCCCCGGGTTAACTCAGACCATAATCCTCTTCTTCTCACTAACAAGTCTGCCCCTTTATGGACGTCCCACATTTTCAAAACCAAAGGTAGCTGGCGCCTTGACCCATCTTTCTACTCTGACGTCCTCCCAACCTGGAGCAAGAACGTCCCCTTCAATGATGCTCTACACGCCTTCAAGCCTATTGATAAAAAATGGGATCGTAAGAGACTTGATAAACATCATAATGAGAAACATATGTTGCTAAAATGCATCAATAATAGCTAGGTATCATCCCAACATTCCAAAGGTGTTGTTTCATCTAATAGGTCTGTCAATATGCAGGAACGCTACACCCAACTACTTCTTAATGAGGTTGATTGGCAACAAAGGGCACACATTGACTGGCTAACATTGGGAGACAATAACACTAATTTTTTTCAATATTATGTCAAGGCTCGGCGACACTTAATAAGGTCACCAAGCTCAAGAACACTGTGGGCGTCTGGGTTTCCACACCGCAGGGAATTTCGTCATTAATAATTGAGTTCTTCACCAACTTGTTCACTTCTAATTTCAGGCCTGACCCAAGGAACCTGGCTGAATACGCAGACGTCCCCCCTCCCCCTTCCCACGCTTGCTGCAATGCCTTATCTGCTCCACCTACTACTGAAGAAGTTAGACACACATTCTTTCTTATGTCACCGTCTAAAGTGCCCGACCTTGATGGCGTTTATAACGAGTTTCTACAAAATAACTAGAATGTTGTTGGAGGGTCCATTATGCACACCTTCAGGAACATCTACACCTCACAAACCATCGACGGGAAATTGGTGGACTCACACATGGTGTTGATTCCCAAAGTCAAGTCACCCCAAAGATGCAACGACCTTCATTCCATCTCTCTAAACAATGGCTGCTTCAAGCTTCTCTCTAAAGTCTTGGTCGAGGGTATCAAGCCCTTCCTTAAGGAGTGGATTTCTCCATCTCAATCAGCCTTCATTCTCGGACGATTGATGAGTGATAACATTTTGTTACTCCAAGAAATTATTCATTCTATGAGATCACACTCATCCAGAAAGAACTGGATGTGTATCAAGCTAGACCTATCAAAAGCTTTTGATCGCATGAACTGAGATTTCATCAGCGACACGCTACAAAGGACCAACATCCTAGTCAATATTTGTAACATCATCATGCAAATTATTACAAAGGTCTTTACTTTTGTGCTTTGGGAAGGACAACCCCTACCTCCGTTTAAAGCAACACAAGGTGTTCAATAGGGAGACCCCATCAGCCCCTACCTCTTTGTTCTCTTCATGGAGCGTCTGAGTCAAGAAATTAACAAAGCTTTGGGAAATAACAAATGGAAGCCAATGATCCTCACAAGAGGGGGCACAAAAATCTCCCATATCCTGTTTGCAGATGATATCCTTATCATGGGCGAAGCTACTGTGTCCCAGGAAACCAGGATTATGGATACCCTTGCCAAATTTTCAAGAGTTTCTGGACAAGTTCTCTCGCCTGAGAAGTCGAAGTGCTTCTTTAGCATTAATACACCCAGACCTGTTATCCGGGAAATAAGTAGAAAGCTCAGCATTCCCTGGACATTGGACCTGGGCAACTACTTAGCGTGCCGATGTTGCACCACTGGGTAAATAAAGCTACTCACACCGATCTCACTGCCTCTCTACACAGCCGTATGAATAGTTGGTCTTTGAAACACCTGTCACTTACATGGCATATCACCCTTGCATGATCCACTCTACAAGCAATCTCAACGCACACGATGCAGACAATGCAGTTGTCACCATCCTTATGTGATGAACTGAACAACAATGTTAGAAAATTCATCTGGTCGGGCACATGGGAACAAAACAAGATGTCCCTTGTTTCCTAGAAAAAAACACATCTAATAAATACCTGGGTGGCCTTGGCATCAAGGATGTGTGAGACCAGAACCAATCCCTCATGCTCAAGAATGTGGTCTTTTCTCAATGAGACAAATAAGCTATGGGTCAAGATTATGAGGGAAAAGTATGCCCGCAATGGCGACATCACCAAGAAACATGGGTCTTCGGCATGGAACTTCATCAAGAAAAATATTCCCCTACTGCAAGGAAATAGCTATAAAGTGGTTAATGATGGCAATGACACGATTGTATAGACTGATCATTGGATAATGGGAAACTCCATCCAAGACCTTCAGCCTCATTTTCAGGCCCCTACTGACCTTGAGAATTTAAAAGTTAGTTCCATGCGACTGCAAGAAGGTGAGTGGGACTGGGATTTCGTTCACCACTATCTACCTAGCTCTACTTGGAACTATATCAAATCCATTCCCTTTCCTTGTGCCAATAATGGGAAGGACACCTACGGCTGGACTATGGAACAATTTGGTACTTTATCCTCTAGATCAGCCTACTTGTGGCTATGTGAACATAAGGACTGCTCCATCCCAGGGAGATGGAAAGATATTTGGGGATCTTCTCTTTTGACAAGACTGAAAGTCTTCTTGTGGTTGCTTCAACATAAAGCGATACTCACTAATATGGAGAAACATCATAGGCATATTGATATTAGCACCGTCTGCCCTCGCTGCAGCAATGCAGATGAAACAATTATTCACAGTCTTCAGGACTGTTCTTATAGAAAACCAGTCTGGGTAGCACTGAAGATGGAGGACAACTTCTTTTCCCTCGAGGAAGATGATTGGATTTCAACTGTTAGCAGGGTGGAGCCAGAGTTCAGCACAACAGCTCCAGTTCTTCAAGTCATTTCCTGGTTCCTTTGGCAATGTCATAATGAACATGTCCATACATGACTCATTAAGTCACCATCTGTTAAAGTAGAATTCATCCTAGCCCGTGCATCTTCAATTCAGGCGAATTGCAGGGTATGCCACAAACCCTTTTTGCATGCCAGAGCTGCTTTCTTGGTGGAGGAGAGAGCTCCAAAATTCAACCACTATGCCCTAGTGGATGCCTCTTTCGCTACACAATTTGAGAGCAATGGTGTTGGTGTTCACATTGTTGACGAGGCGGGGATATGCTGTTATGGGGGTGGTGTCTACCTTCAAAGTACCTGCGCCCTTGAGGCAGAGCTTCAGGAAATCATCCATGGCATCGAGGTATGCAAAGCAAGGAATTGGAGGAATTTCGTCATTCTGTCGGATTCCATTCAAGCGGTGAACCTTGCTAATTCTCGTGATGGCTCTATTGACAAGTTTCAGCCTTACAACAAAAGAATCAAGCACCTTATGTGCAACTGTGTAGTTGCATAGATAGGATACATCTCGAGGGAGGTCGACACTATTGCTGATGCTCTTGCAAAATAAGCCCGTCGTAATTTACAAAATTTTAGTTTCTCGTTAAATGCACCTGATTGGCTCTCAATGAGCACCAATGTAGACATTCGTTTCATCTTTTCCTACACTAGACAGCGGGGTGAATAAATAGTCTCTATATATAGCAAAAAAAAAGAGTATTGTCCATATTAGTGTTGTTGGAATGTATTTCTCATAATGAACCTAAAGGTTTACATCTCATCAAAAAAATTCTTACAGAATGGAAGCTATAATCAAAACAAGTTTTTCTTCTCCTTTTTTTTCTTTTTCTTGTGGTTTTTCCTCCCACTTCTCTGTCTCCCCTCTTTATTTGTCAGATTAAGAGTGCAAATGGATAGGATATGATGTAGGTATGACTATATCCATAACCTTACTCATTTAAGTTTACGGGAACGATTATGGGTATATACCCACTTTGCCTAGCATCATACCTGCACCATACCCATACCCATGAAGCAACTGGTACATGGGCAGTTATGTGCGTATGTGGGTATGTTATCTTCTATATAGTACAAAAATAATCTTTATAGATGTGACTCAAACCAAGGTCAATCACTTTACGATCAAGAAAATACCAGCACACCACCGATACCATCCAATTTTCTAGATATTATATGCCTTAACTTACCTCTTATTCCCTCTCATCATGCAAATTCATACACCCTTCCCTTTGATTTTCACATACATACTTCTTCTATATATACTCGAAGATAAAAAACACATTTCATGTAGATAATCAGAGTAGGACATCATCAATTCTCACAACCGATGGACACCATGGAGTAGTTGGCAGTAGGACCATCGAACCACAATTGAAGGATAGTCTGGGCAACCATCATTTGACACTCGATGGCAAGCCTGCACGACCATCCGATGTCATCATCGTACCTCAGGCAATGGTCACTCAGACACAACAACTGATGGAAAACTTGTACGGACATCAGATGTCATCATCATACCTCAGGCAATGGTCACTCAGACACATCAACCGATGGAAGGCCTTCACAGCCATCAGATGGCACCATTATACCTCAGGTAATGGTAATGTAGACAACTGCTGGCACTCCTTCATCTCGGAACAATAGACGACTGACGATCGATGGTCAAGATAGTACCGCAACAAACGATGGAACCACTATTGTAAGCCACTGATCAATCGTCGACTTCCCATGCAGTGTCAATCGAAGACCTGACTTAACAATGACAACTCCACAAACCAAGAATCGATGGCGATACTAACAGATCGTGTTGGTAAGGTATGCCCATAGATCAAATCATGTAATGATTTACATAGAATATACCATAAAAATTTTGATTAATACTACTAATAAAGGCAAGCTTCCAATTCATTTTGTTTATCAATTATGAGATAATGAGGAAATATTATGAATGTATATAAATGGACAATACTCAATGACGTATGTATTCAAGTACGTGACTTGAAAGGATGAGATCCTATGAATGTTAAGAGTATGTACATTCTTATTATATCCCTAGTTCGTTGTTAATGTGAATGATAGATAGACACCAGTAACACACAAGACTAGAGTGTGGGTTGATTGATGATATAATCTCATCAGTCATGATATGGAAATATCAAACCAAGCACACATATACATGTTAGAGAATAGTATATCAGACATGCTCACCTTGAGAGTGACACATGGAAACCATCATTGGTGGTCATAGTCATCTCTCATACTGAAGGTGGTGATTGAGATTCTTAGACCTGAAATTGCTACACTTATCACATGTCGTTGGGTACACTTTGACATAATCAAACGTAGTCCTGAAACATGCATTGTTGTAAAGGTGATGATTGGGTGACTTTGACACATGGGGATTTAGACCTCCTACTGGATTATGATATCCTAACCACTTCATAAGCGAGACTGGTAAACCCATGCACATACACATGTGAATTAATATATGGTATTGAGGTCACATTCTCTTAGACAATTTGATCTTGGTTCAAGGAACATGGATTGAGTGTTGAGGTGATGATGATTTCATGCCTCGAGTTCATTCTAGATATCAGAGACAAAGGAATTATACCATCACTACAACACCTTACACAGATTGTAGGTTGAAGTTGTTCTCCGATTTTTCATTCACTTGGATAGCACTAATGTGTGACTAGGTACTACTCCTTGCCTGTAATGTCATAAGATAGTTATGGACACTCACTACCAATGTGAAATGGGTCAAACACATAGGAACTCATCTAGAAGAGGAGTTTATCTTGAATGATAATTGCATTAATTACAAAAGTGTTTATGTATTCAATTCATGCAACATATCAACTGACTGGATGACTACACTGTCAAACAACCATCTCACTGAGTGAGATAGTCCTTTAGGAATCTAGATGGACATCTCAAGTGTTTAGACAACCATTTGGGTTGTCAGTGTGATCAAAGTTGGGATTTGCTAACTTCTGCCCTATGAATCGACCAGTTGAATTGATTGATTCAGCTCGACTCACCAACTGGGATTTCTGGGTGAGCAAGATGGGCATCCTGCCTAGATGAGATGCCTCGGTTGGGCTGAACAAATGTTCTGGAACTTTCCCAAACTAGTTTTGATTGCACAATACTTGAGATATAAGGAATTAATATGTAATATTCATTGAAATCAAATTGCCAATTTTGTGGGCGATTGGGAGACTACCAAACAGTCGTTTGGCAGTTTGAGATGACCGTCTCGTAGTTTATAGGTTGTGAAATTTCAAGATCTTATGGTCCCTTCCACTCTCACACATCTCGTATATACTGGGAACACTATCCCAAACTCTGCCTATAAATAGAGGGGTAGTGGGCGCTTCCCAGAATACAATATAGACAACCAAGAATCAATTCCTCTCACAATTGCTATCCTATCTGGTTGTGGTAATTGAGAGAGCCCAAGTAAGTCCTACCCAACAAGGGAGGGATAACTATGAGAGAGGATAACTGAGAATCATTGTTGTGGGAGAGAAAGTCGGTGACTAGTACACCAATGGGAGGGACAACTCTTTTATGTCTGTTCTAGTTGAACAACATGAGTTCTAGTAGGTCCGTGTGGTCTACTCTAGAGCCAAGAGTCCTTTGACTGCTGCTAGGAGAGTAAAGTCAGCCTATAGTCCATGGTGAGACCATATGAGTCGTTGTAGAAGATGTTCTATTCATTGTTCATGGTGAAGACCAGGAGCTGCACAACCACCATCCAAAAATAACTAGTTGACAATTACATTGAATCAAGTTTTATCGCTAGACTTGCTCCTGGACCAGGTATAACTTGTTAAACTATCCTTCCTATTTTATAGTAGTAGACACAATCTTGATGTTATGGGAATGCAGATAGATAATTTTTTTATTTTTGTTGTTATACTTTGTTATATATATGCAATTTACACGCGTCACCCTAAAAGAGGTTTTGATGGTAGATGTGCAGTATGATTATTGCCAAAATCCTAAATTTGTGTGTGGTTGGATGGTATGGTTTTATTCCTATTACGTCTTGATCTTCATACTGAACCTCTGCCTCTCTCTTCCCAATGTAAAGTTAATTATTTCCTACATTTCTCCCCTCAAATGTAACTCAAGGTTTCTCTTTAAAATGTAATATTTTAATAGAATATGATATTTTCTTTTCTTTCAACATTAAGGAAGATGATCATCGTCGTATGATACGACCAATTCTTGAGATGAGTCGACCTCTTAGAGGACCATGGAGGAAAAACGATAGAGATAGACGACCGCCTATTAGGCCCAACTGACCATTTAGAAGGAGTCCAAACATCGGTCGGATAGGAGGCTAGAAAACCATCTTCAAGAATCAACCGACTAGCCAAGAGGCAAGATGAGCGGTTCAAGGGTTGAACCAATCTACCCAGATTGGCAAGCACTTATGTACACCAATAGCAGGTTCATACATATGATGTGATGATAGACCTAGGTGGTAATAATTCCTTGTGGCTCCAAGGAATTATAAGTAGACATGGCCATAAACATCGTTTTATATTTTATATTGCATGTTTACATTATGGGATATAGTATTTATATGATGCATACTATATATGTGGTGATTGGATACAATATATGTATATATATGATATACATAAAATCCCTCAAATAAACTATTAAGTCTAATATGCTTTCTAATAGAAGTATACATGAAAAACTTATTCGATCAAGTGTAGGTTATGCTAAATCATGGTATGCCATCTACCTCATGGAAGTGTGATGGAAATAATGTAGATTCTGCCAAAGCGGGATGCATTATTATCGTATTGGCTATTGGTTCAGGCTTAACTGGTGAATCTCAGAGAGTCTAAGCCCAGAGGCATATAGATGATCATGCAAGGTGTTTCTCATATCATCTATCTAAGATTTTCATATGATGCAATTGGCAAGTTTGCCTACCTAAATAGTCGAGTTGTGGGTGATCAACCAAAGTTGACTCATGATTTTATGAAATATAGATCTTGGCTCACTAGAAAGTTATTCATTACAATTTTCCAAATTGATACTCGAGGATTGTCAATTTTAAAAAAAATGAACGATAATTATTTAAAAACCTAATTATTATCACCCAAATTTAATCAAATCTAAAAAATGAGTTTTTGAAAAAATTACAAATTCTTTTGTAGAATCAAATGGCAATGCGCAACAATCACTTTTCTTTGAGATCGATCCTTGATAAAGATAAATTTAATCTAAACAACTTACATGACTAATTTAGGACACTGAGAATTGTTCTCACATAGGAGCAAAACCTCTATGTCATGGAGATGCCAGGATTAGAGGAAACACCTCATAATAAACCAAGGGAAGAAAAGGATGTTGATAAGAAGCATACTTATGGTGTCATAGATGTCAAGTGTATGATGCTATGCATCATGAACTATGAGTTGCAGAGGAAGCATGAGAACATTGAAGTAATTCACATGACCACACATCTCAAGAACATGTATCAAGATCAGGAAAGACAAGAGAGATATGATGTCTCCAAGCCACTATTCAAATGTAAGATGGCACAAGGAGATCCAGTAGGTCCTCATGTGCTCAAGCTTATTGGGTATGTGGACAACCTAGCTAGAGAGGGATTCCCCTTGGGTCAATAGTTGGCCAGTGATGTGATTTTGCCATCTCTGCCATAATCTTACAATCAGTTTGTCATGAACAACAACATAAACGACTTTGACAAAACATTGACAAAGTTGTTGGGCATGTTCAGAACAACTGAGACATAGATGAGTAAAGACAAACCTAAGTATGTGCTGATGATAAAAAGACAAAGGGGAAGGCTAAAGGCAAAAGCAAAGATAAGAAAGGTTCTAAGGCTATCCAGAAGCCCATGTATTCAAATCTCAAAGAAAAGGGAGGTGTGAAGAAAATAAAAGGTTATTGCCACCATTGTCACCAGCTTGAACATTGGAAAAGAAATTTCCAATCCGGTTAGAGGAACTGACGAAGAAGAAGGAAGGTACTAAGACATCCACTTCAGGTATAAATGTTATAAGATAAATTTGATTACTTCTTCAATTTGGTATGTGATACAAAATAGAGATATGCATATTGATGTGTAGGATATGAAAAGAAGTAAAGGCCATCATGGGATGACAAAAATGGACAAGGAGAAGCAAGTATTGTGGAATATTTAGTCTATGTTAAAATTTATCTTAGCCCACTAGGAATGTAATAGAGTCAGTAGAGCTACTATTTGATTATGCCATCAAATGGAAACATTTACTTTAAAGAATCTTGTATGACATGGATGATTATTCAATAAAGTAAAATATTAATGCTTTCGTTTTAAAAGATATGATCTTGTATGGCAATGCTCAAACATCTAAATGGTCTTTGTATGAATGATTTTAAGATGGATATTTATAATGTTAATACCAAAGGAATATAATTAACAACTCAAAATTGTCATTAGCATTAGTCACATTGCACATACATATAAGAGATGCATATCTACAATATATGTTGATGTTAATCTAGATTCCCTTGGTTATTGAACCTAAGGAAACATGCAAAGTCTTATTTACACACAAAGGGATATGCCATCATTCACTAGATTTAGTGGGAGGATAAGACTTCCATCAGACCTCATACATATGATGAATGAAGATGTTATGAAACATATGCTATAGATAATACCTTATACTTCAGTCCATTCACTGGTAATATGATGATATGTACCAAGTAAAATAGAAACATAAATCTCTAGAAGTGTTCAAGGAGATTATAAATGAAGTATGAATTTGATGAAATTATTAAGAAACTTTGAAGAGATCAAATGTTGAAATACTTTGCATCAATATCTTGAGAATCATCAACGAAAGAAATGCGATAATGTATCACAAGTCAAATCCATCTGAACATGATGATGTGTCAGAATGAAGGAATTATACCATGATGAGTCATGATATAATTATTAATTAAATCTAATCTTCTTATATCCTCATCAATATATATACTTATCACTAATTCTTATACCATATGAATGGCTTATGAAGGCATCATATATGATATGATTTGGGAATGTCCTAATACGTCTAAAAGATTGAAACCTATATTCTGAAAGTACTTTCTTGAAAAGGTTTATCCATAAACCATGACTATAGAGTATTACTAATAATCCCAATCCTTTAACAATACTTTTTTGTTAATAGATTAGCTGAATTCCTAAAGAATCAGTAGGAGTAAAAGTAAAACTCAAAATGCTCGAGGTCAACTGATGGCTACAAATCATAGGTTATTTTGGAATCTCATGCTCACCATGCAACACAAAACATAATAATTCTAGTAGAGAACATATGAGATCGAAGGATTGTGAATCCAAAAATTTAGAGGGGTTGGTCATAGTAGGATGAGACAACTAGTCAACTTAAAGTTATTTCTGAGTATTATGGGATCCATATAAGCTAACAAGGTAGAACCTTTATAGATCCACCTAAGGGGTAATACCTGAAGGGTGCAATAGGGTCTTGTGGAAATGAGCTACATGGATAACATAAAAGGGAAAATTGGATTTTACAAATCAATTCAACTTGTTGAACATGATATGAATTCCTTTACCAATTGTCATTCTTGTTGTTGTAGTTAAAATAGACTATGATATTTAGCATATGAAGATAGAAACTGGATCCCTCTAGGGAATACTTTACAATATGTGTATGTGACACACCCTAAAAGGTTTCATAACTTCAAGAAAGAAAATAAAGTCTATAAACTATAAGGTTCACTTTGGGAATGAAACAAGCATCTCAGAGATGGGATCTTTTGACTTTACAAGATAGTCAAAGAGTCTGACTTGAATCCAGATAAATGATGAAATATGTAATTACAAAAGATTAGTTATTCCACATATGATGGGGAATAACATCTCAATATTATGGATATTGAGAGCTGATGTAAAACACCTTTAGCATTGAAGGATAATGTATAACATCTTATGAGATAAGGATCAAGACCTATGAGATAGTTCTTGAATGTTTTACAATGGAAGTTTGAACACATACAACAACAATGTGTTGAAAGAGTTCAACACGAATGGATTCAATAAGGGATAATCTGGGTTAGTCTCTCATGAACCATATATTCTAATTTTTGTGAAGAATTAAAACAACACAATTAAGATGCAGACTGTAGCAATGGATCTATCATGGATGTTGTAAATGTACTTATCCCATATAAATATTGTATGTATTGGATATGGCAACATGATCTTAAATTCCAATACATGTTATCGAAAAGTCATTAAAGATATCCATTATTACTTAAGAAGCATCTAAGGATAGATTGCTAGTCAATAAGGATAGGAATAAAATGGTGTAAAGGGTTACATAAATTCAAGATTCCTTAATGACATAAATAATAACAATAAAATTTATTTTATTCAAAAGGAGAAGTGTTGATTAGTTGGAAATGTTCCAAACTAATAGCCATTAATTCTATTTTATACTAGAAGACGAGTATACTTGTGTTATGAACATAGAGTGATACTATGTGGATCTAGAAGTTCATATGATGAACTTATAAATGTTCCAACCATTGATGACTTAGTAATCATCATCATCATCATCATCTAATCCTCAATCCCAACTATGTTGGGGTCGGCTACATGGATCCTTCATTTCCATTCAGCTCTATCATGGGCCATATTTTGATTGAGATGTAGAGATTCAAAATCTCTCTTTATAAGCTCATCCCATGTTCATTTAGGCCTTCCTCTTCTTCGATTTATAGTGTTTGGCTGAAGATCATTTCTTCGTATAGGCACACTAGTAGGTCTGCGTTGCATATGTTCGTACCATCTAAGTCGGCCCTCAAGTAACTTATCCTCAATGCTCGCCACCCCCACTTTATTCCTGATATAGTCATTTCTCAAGCGATATTTTCTTGTCTTTCCACACATCCATCTCAGCATATGCATTTCAACCATGTTCATCTTGTTGAGATCTTGTTTCTTCATTGCCCAACATTCACTCCCATAGAGCATGGTTGGTCGTGGACTGTTCTATAAAACTTACTTTTTAACCTAAGAGGGATCTTCTAATTGCATAATACTCCAGTTTCCCTCCTCCATTTAAACCATCCTATAGTGATTCAGTGACAAACATCATTTTGGACATCCCCTTCTATTTGAATAATAGAACCCAAGTAACAAAATTTATCACATTTTGATATATCTACTCCGTCCAATTTGTCTCCATCATTCACACTGCGAGATTGGCTGAAAGTGCAATGCATATACTCAGTTTTGCTCCTGCGAATCATCAATCCATTTGATTCCAATGCCTTTCTCTAACATTCAACTTTACCATTCAATCCATCTTTAGTTTCGTCAATCAAAACAATATCATCAACAAATAACATACACCAAGGAATATCATCCTGAACATTCTTTGTCAACTCATTCATAACAAGAACAAATAGATATGGGATAAGTGTGGATCCTTGGTGTACCCCAACTGTGATAGGAAAAGTTGGTGTCTCTCCTCCAGGAGTATTGACACTTGTAGTAGAGTTATCATACTTGTCTTTGATCAAGTCAATGTATTGGATAGACACACCCTTTTTCTTCAAAACCATCCATAACACTTCTCTAGGTACTCGATCATAAGCCTTCTCTATATTGATAAACACCATATGAAGATCTATTTTGCTTTGTATATACTTCTCCATAAGCCTCCTTATCAGAAGATGACTTAGTAATAATGTTGTGACAAAAATGGATCTAATTGTTAGGCAGGGAATATCAGATACCATACTATAGTAGTTCCTTCTCATATGATAAATAATACAACACAGAGATAAGGAAACATGTAATATACTGAATATAAGCAAAGTGTTGCAAAACCAACGGATAAGGAACTTGTGCAACAAAAACATGGTGGGCATGTTTAGATCACTAATAATATGATTCGTGGGTGATTGACTCTAAGTCCAAGTGGCAGTCTGTTGGTAAGGTATGGCCATATAGAAAATCATGTGATGATTGACATGGCATATACCATAAAGGATTTTATAAATACTAATAAAGAAGCACTACTATAGAAATGGCTTATAAAGTCGGTTTTCACGGTGTCGGTTGTATACAAAAACCGACACATAAACCCTACTGTGTTGGTTTTTAACATAAACCGACATCCAATATGTGAAGGTCGACCAGACACGGGTACCGCTTTTAATAAGTGTCGGTATTTAATAAACAACCGACACTTAAAATCAACCGCCAAAACCAAATTCCAGTGAAAAAATTACCTTCAAAATTGGACATATGTCGTCGGTTTTTTAATAAATAACCGAAAACTAAAGGGTATGCGCGAGACAGGAATAGTTTTCGGTTGTCTTTTATTTATAAACCGACGAATATTAAGTAGTATAGTTATCGGTTTTTGTCAAAGAGTCAACAATGTTGGTTTAGTTGTCGGTTTTGTTAAATAACCGACACATATTGTCAACTTAATAGCCCCGCGAACAGAACTTTTCCCCATTGTCTCTGTTTCATTGTCGTGCACTAGGGTCTGGCGATTTCCCCCGATTGCTCCCGCCGTCATTTCCGGTTGGCTCCCCGCACCGCCGTTTGTCTCCTCGCACGTCGCTCGCCGCCGTCGCCGTCGTTGCCGTCGCCGCCGGTTGCTGCGCCGCCGGTTGCTGGTCTCCTCGACGCCCTCGCCGCCGCTCCGCCGAGCCGTCGCCGGTTGCTGGTCCTCCTCTCCTTGCCGCCGTCACCTCCAGCTGCTCTCCTCTGCTCCGGCGCTGTCAGCTTCACCTTGTTGCCCTCAAGGTACGTCGGCTTCTTCCTTCTTCCTCATCCCCTAGCTTAATACTGCCTGTCTAATAGACTCAACTCAAGTTTTTCTATCTTTACATTTGCATTATTCATTGCCATTGTTCTTTAAAATGTCAATGAAACTATAATGGTTATCCAATGTTAAAGTTGAATACCTTGTTGTAGGCTACACAACAGATGAAACTATAGTAGTGTTTTCGTGTATATCTGTTTGATATATATCACTAGAAAGAAAGACAACCATTTTTATATCACTAGAAAGAAAGACAACCATTTTCATTACTAGTAGATGAATAAATACATTAAATACAAATCAATTGGTAAACTAATATAAATCAGTAGATGATTACATAATTCCGAAATCAGCACATAAATAAATACAAATAGTAGATGAATAAAATACAATAAATACAATAGAGTTAAATCAGTAGATGATTAAATGATATCAAAATTAGTACATAAATAAACACAAATCAATAGATAACTAAATAAAAACATTAATAAATAAAAACAAATAAGTAGATGAATAAATACATAAGTGGAAAAGTAAATATGAATCAGTTGATAAATAAAGTTACATCAGTAGATTCTTACCTAATTTCAGAAGCAGTATAAATAAATTCAAATGAGTAAATAGCTAAATAAAAAACAGTAGATGAATAAATACAAATAAGTAGATGAATAAATACAAATCAGTTGATTAACTAATATAAAATTATAAATCAGTGATGATTAATCAATTCTCAAATCAGTACATAAATGAATACACATAGTAGATGAATAAATATAATATAATCAAATCAGTTGATAATTAAAGTTAAACAGTTGATAACTAAAGTTAAATCAGTAGATGATTAAATAGTATCAAAATCAATACATAAATAAACACAAATCAGTTCATAACTAAAGTTAAACAGTTGATAATTAACTAAAGTTAAATCAGTAGATGATTAAATAATATCAAAATCAATACATAAATAAACACATGTGACATGCTTGGAATGTAAATGATGAACTTTTCCCTAAATTTCCAATCATGCTTTTAAAGACATCAATAATCACCCTAACTTGAAGAACTAGGATTTTAGGTATAAGAATGACAACACATTATTTGTTGGCCTAAAAACCCATCCAAGATTTACTCATTAGGAGTAAATCTTGGATAGTCCCCGGTTTGGGACTGTTCTTGAACACCTAATCTCTCTTAGGATGTAAGTGTATATAATGTGTGTTGGGTTTTTAAGAAAATTTCCACAACATTTCCCCGTTTGTTCTCTAAGTACATATGTACTTCGAGAACAGCGGGGAAATGCTGCCGAAATTTTCTTAAAAACCCAATACACATTATACACTTACTAGTGAGATTAGGTATTTAAGAATGGGATAGGTGGTACACATGTATTATATATAAGAATGACATCACATGTATTTGTTAACCCTAGACCCTAATCTTGTCCTAATATATACTTGTTTTCTCTTTGATCATAGAATGGATAGATCATGGATGTCCATTCGCAATCGATGCACCCAAAGAGTTTATTTCTGGTCTTGACCAGTTTATTAGATTTGTCGAGGAACATAGGAAACATCCTGGAGATAGGTTCTACTGTCCATGTAGGCATTGTGGTAACCACTTGAAAGTCAGCACTGGTGACGAAATCAAAACTCATGTCATGTGCAACGGGATAATACAAGGCTATACAGAATTAAACTGACATGGAGAGATTTCAAACCCAAAACCAGTGAATGTCGATAGCAGTGCTTGTGTGAAGAAGAAATTGCCTACGATGACGTAGATGTGAATGAACCATTTCCAGTAGACATCGTTGATGCGATGCTGAATAGTTGTGGGGTAGAGCACACCGATCCACCTCCCATTTTTAGAAACATTGTGCATGATGCTGAGATGCCGTTATACATAGGTTGTACTAAGTTTACAAAGCTTAGCGCTGTGTTGAGATTGTATAAGTTGAAAGCTAACAATAGATGGAGCGAAAAAATCTTCACGTCATTGCTGTCTTTGTTGAAATAAATGCTTCCTGAAGGAAACGAGCTTCCAATCTCAACATACTAGGTAAAGAAATTATTGTGCCCAATGGGAATGGATGCCAAGAAGATACACACATGCCCGAATGATTGTGTATTATTTCAAAAGGACTATGCGGATTTGAAAGATTGTCCAAAATGTGGTGTGTCACGATATAAATTGACGATTTCGGGAGAGTCCAAAACTGATTCTCCTGCCAAGGTGATGTGGTATCTACCTATAATATCACAGTTTCAACGCTTGTTTGCCAATCCGATAGATGTGAAGAATTTGAGGTGGCATGCAGATGTTAAGAAAAATAATGATGGGATCCTACGACATGCGTCTGATTCCCCATAGTGGAAGAAGATTGATCTATTGTACCCTGAATTTGGTGAAGAAGTCAGGAATCTAAGACTTGGGCTTTGTACAGACGGGATGAATCTGCACGGGACATTGAGCAGCCAACATAGCACTTGGCCAGTCATGCTTGTTATATACAATCTTCCTCCCTGGCTGTGTATGAAAAATAAGTATGTAATGTTGTCGTTGTTGATATCGGCCCTAAACAACCTAGAAATGACATCGATGTTTATCTTGAACCTCTGATTGATGACTTAAAGAAACTCTGGGGTGAAGGTGTGATGACCTATGATGCTTCACGAAGAGAGACCTTTCATTTGCATGCTATGTTGTTTTGCACTATTAATGACTTTCCAACATATGGGAATTTGTCTGGATATAGTGTCAAAGGAGCTAAAGTGTGTCCTATATGTGAAGAGAACACTGATTCAACAAGACTAAAACATGGTGGTAAGAATGTATATCTTGGTCATTGACGGTTTCTTCCAAAATTCCATCCGTATCGTAGGAAGCGCAAAGCATTCAACGGATTGAATGAGGAACGAAGTGCACCTAAACCTATAATAGGGGAGGTTGTTTATGAAAGAGTAAAAGACATTGTCAATGAATTTGGTAAGAGATCACAATGTACTACACAGAGTGACAATTCTTCATTCAAGAAGAAGTCAATATTTTGGGATCTTCCTTATTGGAGTTCTTTGACAGTCAGACATTGTATCGATGTAATGCACGTTGAGAAAAATGTCTGTGATAGCATCATTGGTACTCTGTTAAATATACCAGGTAAGACTAAAGATGGGATAAAATCCAGACTGGACCTAAGGTCAGAATTAACAGAATTACGTGAAATGGGCAATAAAAGAACATACTTACCTCCTGCTTGTTACACGTTGTCTAGAAAGGAGAAGAAAGCTTTTTGTGAATGCTTGGTAAATGTTAAGGTGCCACATGGTTACTCATCCAACATCCATAGTTTGGTATCAAAGAAAGATTTGAAGTTGATAGGTCTTAAATATCATGATTGTCACACTCTAATGCAACAAATATTGCCCGTGGCAATTCGATCTATATTGCTGAAGCATGTAAGGTTTGTAATCACCAGACTTTGTTTCTTTTTCAACAGTCTCTGCAGCAAAGTTATTGACCCTGAGTCTCTCGATAATTTACAAAGAGAAGTGGTTGTTACCCTATGTCAGCTTGAGATGTATTTCCCTCCTTCATTCTTTGATATCATGGTACATCTTGTTGTCCACTTGACTAGGGAAGTGAAAATCTTGGGACCGGTTTTCTTGCATTGGATGTATCCCTTTGAACGATACATGAGTGTTTTTAAAGGTGATGTTCGAAACCGCTATCGGCCTGAAGGGAGTATAATTGAAGGTTATGTGGCGAGAGAGGTTATGGATTTCTGCAATCACTTTCTCAGTGGTAATGACACTCCTGATAATGACAAGAATATTGACGAGTTATTTGGCAAAGGAATTTTGGGTTCACGTGTGAAAGTAATCAGCCGTGAGCAGTTGGAACAAGGTCATTTGTATATTTTACACCACATGGACGAAGTGAACGTTTATATCGAGGAACATACCAATTTCATCAAAAGGCAATATCCTCAAGCCAATACAATGTGGCTTGCTAGATAGCATACCAAGACTTTTATTAATTGGTTTGAAGATAAAGTCTTACATCAACTATCTCAAGCACCAGATGAAATTACTGAAACTATCAAATGCCTCGCCTTTAAACCAAAGTTGACTATTATGTCTTATGAAGGGTATGACATTAATGGATTCACATATTACACAAAGCTCCAAGATGATAAGAGTGTCGTACAAAACAGTGGGGTCACCCTTCAAGCATCGACTATGTTTTTTGCAAGTGCAAAGGATAAGAGTCCACGTGAAGCTAAAATGTCATATAACGGTGTCATTGAAGACATATGGAAATTTGACTACATAGATTTCAAAATTCCGCTCTTCAAATGTAATTGGGTTGATAACACTAAAGGAGTTATAGTGGATGAATTAGGTTCACTTTAGTGAACTTTGAAAAGATTGGCGAGAAGGCTGAACATTCATATTGGCATCACAGGCAAAACAAGTATTTTATATCGATGATCCTGCAAATGATAAATGGTCAGTTGTTCTTCATGGTAAAAGATAGTTCGTTGAAGATCCTATAGATGAAGAACAATACTATGATAAGTATGATGACTCCAGTCCATTCTCAGTTGGGTTGCTAACACCAACAAATATTGAAGCTAATGATGACTTGTATGTGCGCGAAGATCACAATGAAGGATTGTTAATTGATAAAAAATCACAATATTAGAGGTATATATGTTTTGTTTTATACGTTTTTATTTTTTCTGAATATGTGAACTTTACAATTTGAATTACTTTACAATGTGAACTTTACAATTTGAATTACTTTACAATGTGAGCTTTACACTTTGAATTACTACTTTACAATGTGAACTTTACAATTTGAATGTGAATTTGCAGATGGCTGACCATTCTCCTGATGACCGTGCTGATGACTACTGTGAGGGTGAGGACATCAATGCACCGCCTCACAATGTAAGTTTTAAAAAAATATCATATATTTATATCTATATGTCCATTTATAGTTATATCTTGTAAATGTGTATTATTTTGTCAAATTTTAGGTTGATGATGCACATGTACCATCTGCAGCACTTGACGCACGTGATCAACAACACCAAAAAGTTGACAAGAGAAGGGGCATCACTATGATGAAGAAGTTAATTGCGCAAAAGGCAATGGACCCAAACTTGTTGTGGATTTTGATAATGCAGGAAATGCATGTGGTGTGAATCGCAATTCATTTATTTCATATCTTGGATATGTTACTCATAGCCATTGCGATTGTCGCTTAGATTCTTGGCATAACGTTTCTAAGGAGAAGAAAGATTTAATATGGAGGGATTTATGTGTGAGTTATTATTAATTTGCAATTCTATTTTGTAGATTACTAAATTTTTGGATACTAGTTAATAGCAATTCTATTTTGCAGAGTATATTTGAATTGGATGAAAAGCTGCATCGTAAATGTGTGATGCAACGCTGTGGGAGAGTCCTAAGGAACTATAGGACAAATATCACCAGAGAATACATAAAAGAAGCCGACAAGAGGAAGAAGACAACCACTGAACAGTGGAACTTCCTGGACAAAGAAGAATGGGACGCGTTTGTCGCTTCAAGACAAACTGATGAATTCAAGGTATTAGGCGTCAGTCTCAATCTCATTAATTAATATATGTTGTATTAACTTATTCAAGATTAACATTTAGTGTTACTAACCAAATCATTAATGTGCATACTAACTAGGCCCTCAGTGATGCACAAAGATCAAGGCGTGCGATGAATGTGCACGACCACACAATGGGTCCAAGAGGATATGCAGGCGTTCGCCAAAGACTACAGGCTGAGGTTGCTGCTACTCAGGATTCCTCTACCATAGGTAGCACACCTCTGCCTCGCCATTATGTCTGGATAGCTGGGAGGCAAAATAAGAAGGGAGAATTAACTAAGGCCGTAACTGCTGAGGCGGCTGCAAAAATGGTAAAATACAACTCTTACAACAATCATTCGAATATTATTTATTTGTGTTGTTTACTTAAGTACAAATTTTTGTTTTGGCGATTAGCGGGAGCTGCACGAGCTGAGGAAACAAGGAATGTTCATCCCTGAGTGCACAAGGGATGAATGGACAGTTGCTCTGGGTAACCCAGAGAATCCTGGACGTGTTAGGGCTGCAGGTGTTGGTGTGGGCATCAAAGCTTTTTTTGGGCCATCCCAGCGCAAACATGTCCCAAAAGCGGGACTTTCACAAGAAGAGGTAATATATTTTTTCCTTGTAGATGTTACTGTAAAAGAGAATTCAAAAATTAGAATTTGACATTTCTTTTATCCATGTATAGGTGGATAAGCTATTTGATAGGAAACTCGAAGAAAAACTGGAAGAAGCAATGCAAAAGTGGCAGGCATCTCAGACTGCCACTTACCAGACAATACCTACTGCAGGCTCTACTCCTACTCCTACTGCAGAGGTTGGGAGTAATCCGGTAGACCCACCACCTAGCACATCCACTGTAAGTATTTTTATGTCATAGTAACTAGTTTTTTAATTCAAGATGATACGTATATATGAAATTGTAGTCGTTTCAAAAAAGATGATATGTATATATGTATATAACATTCTTTACACAAAAATTTGTAGGGGTTGAAGCCATGCCGTCTAAAAAGTAAATAATATGTCGTGGCAGAGGCGTCGACTTACCCATCCCTACCAGGGGAAACGTGTCACGGGTCTCCAGTACCAGCTGGTTGGATTCGGGTGAGCCCGATACATATATTCCCCCAATTTCTGGAACTTCCACTGCCATATGCCCACCCAGATTGTGAAACACTTGGTGAGGCAGTAGGCGGAGTGATATTGTGGGAAAAAGCGTATGTCTTCTTTACTGAAAAGGTGTGGTAAATTTACATTACGTTCAATTGTTAGTGTGTGTATATGCTGGCAGTTGATCAGAAATTATTATATATATATATACAGGTTAAAAAGAAGACACCCACATCATCTAGGCCTCCACTTCCACCTCATGCATTACCTAGTTGGGTTCCACATGGACTACCTATCTCGTTAGGTCCTAACTGTAGGGGTATGGCAATATGGTTAGGGGAACATGATATAAACTCCCCTATAACTGTTTCTTCTGATTCAGATTCTACAAGTCAGTCATACGAAACAAAACTATTTATACAAAATATTTTGGAGTTGTTTCGATATGATTGGCTAAATACATCTGTGATAGAGCTATGGATAAGGTGAGATATTCTTTATACATCCATATACCTTGTGTATGATCTGGTGGTCTGGTTTCTTATTTATTAATGCATGCATAAATAATACATATTTTGCAGCTACTTAGACAACATATGTGCAGATTTTGGATTCGAACATGTAGGGTTTTTGATTCCATCCTTGATTAGTCTAGTAGCTAAAGACCCTACATCAGTTCAACAATACTGCTGTGAGGCTTTTTCAATTTTTGCTGTAAAAAAGAAGACGGTGATAATGGCTCCATTCAATGTAGAGTAAGTTTAATTTTCTTATTATAATTTGGACTTAAGAAAATTACATTTTATTGTGGATTTTGAGTTATTAATTTTTATCTTTTTTCCTCTAGGGGTAAGCATTGGGAGTTATTGGTTATTTCCCCCGAGACGTTCACTGTGTATTATCTAGATCCTAAGGGGGGTAAATTGAATACAAGATTTGGACACATAATGAAAATGGCAATATTTCGGTGATAAATATTTCATTTTTCATATCCGTTAACATATGTTATTACATTACTATTTAATTGCAATGTTCTGTGTTACATTAACATGTAGGGGTTTTGAGGAGTACAAAAAGGCTGGAGGAAAGGTCCCCACGAAAAAGAACCAGCAAATAATTTGGAAGAACGTGAAAGTAAGTTCCCTACTGCAATATATGTATATATTATTTATGTGAACAATGCTTAATTAGTTGTATTTTTTAATATTTTGTATGTTTGAATTTATAGTGTGCTACACAAGACAACGGATGGGCATGTGGATACTATGTTATGCGATATATGCACATGCTTGTCAAAAATGCCGCAATGGATATCAAATGTATTGCTGAGGTATTATATAGTCTCATTAGATAAT
This sequence comes from Alisma plantago-aquatica, assembly GCA_963693085.1. Classification (NCBI taxonomy): domain Eukaryota; kingdom Viridiplantae; phylum Streptophyta; class Magnoliopsida; order Alismatales; family Alismataceae; genus Alisma; species Alisma plantago-aquatica. The sequence continues at coordinate 309,853,629 of OY856415.1, forward strand.
ATGATCGAAATATATCAATCTTATTTATAGCTCATTAATTATATATATACATCATTCTCTTTACAGGTGTTTAAAGCTGACCCCATTACAGGAAAGGACTTACCAAATGTTAATGCTCCCTATACGATGGGAGAATTAAATGAAGTAGTAGAAGAATGGGCAACAACCATACAATTAGTGGGGGCTTTAAAATATAATTGGGATCCTGATAGCGAATAATGACTAAACAATGATACTTTGTAAATGAATTTGTGAATTATAATATATGTGTGAATGTTTCTACATGTCTAGATGTTTCTACATGTGTCTGAGTGAAAATGAATGAAAGTGTTGGTTGCTATATGAATGTTTCTACATGTGTGAATGTGAATGAATGGAACTACATATTTCTAGCATGTGTGAATGTTTATAAATGTGTGAAAATAAAATGGAACTGCAGGATGCATTGCTAAATGCATGTGATACTTTTTTATTGTTAATTTTGTAGGTTGTGGCCTGTTGTCGGCTGATATCAATGGATGTCGTAAAACCTGCAGTTCATAACTGAACTGAACAAGTTTCTCATCATGCGACCAGCCACCGCAGGTCTACAGACTGACAGAAAAAAATGCAATAGGCGTCAGTTATTTGTAAATAACCGACACATAATGTTATAGTGTCATTTTTTTACAAATAACCGGCGTCTATTCCGTGTGGCGCGAAGATATATGGTGTCGGTTATTTGTAGATAACCGACACTGATAGTGCCCAAGATGGCGCCCTTTCTGTGGCGTGAAGGGTTTGGTTGTCGGTTATTTGTAGATAACTGACACTGATGGTGCCCAAGATGGCGCCCTTTCTGTGGCGTGAAGGGTTTGGTTGTCGGTTATTTGTAGATAACCGACACTGATAGTGCTCAACATGGCGCCCTTTCTATGGCGTGAAGGGTTTGGTTGTCAAGTTCTTACCTAATAACTGACGCCTATAGTATCATGATGGCGCGTTTTCAGTGGCACGCGAAGAGTTTGGGTGTCGGTTTTGGAACCGACGCCTAATGGTTGGACTTTTAGTGTCGCCCACATAGGTGTCGCTTAGAAACCGACACTAAAGGCTTTAAATAACTGACACTAAAGGTAGGTTCTGTAGTAGTGAAGGCTTCCAATTCATGTTGTTTCATTCAGTTATGAGATAATGAGGAAACATTATGAACGTCTATAGAATGACAATACTCAATGATGTATGTCTTCAAGTGCATGACTTAGAAGGATGACATCATATGAATGCTAAGAGTATGTACATTCTTATTATTTCCCTAGTTGGTTGTTACTCTGGAAGGTAGATAGACACCAGTAACACATAAGACTAGAATGTGGGTTGGTTGATGATAGAATCACATTAGTCATCACATGGCAATATCAAATCAAGCATGTAGATACATGCTAGAGAACAGTGTTTCGGAGAGACCCACCTTGAGAGTGACACATGGAAATCATCATTGGTGGTTATAGTCATCTCTCATAGTGAATGTGGTGGTTGTGATTCTTAGACTTGAAATCATTGCACTCATCACAAGTCATTGGGTATGCTTCGACATCATCAAACACAATCCTGAAACATGAGTTGTTATAAAGGTGATGATTGGGTGACTTTAACACATGGAGATAGTCTGTGAGTGATAGATATGGGATTTCCCCTCCTAATGGAGTATGAAGAAAAGGGAGGTGTGAAGAAAAAAAATCCATAATGCACCATGTCCATGAGTATTTGTAAATCAATAATGCTTCTCATTAACATGAGTTTCTAAACTTATTGCTTGGGTTGGGAGTATCCATTAAGGCTCTCCTAACATGTATATACTCACATCCATTGAATATGTGTTCTTAGCAATGATTATCTCCATACTCTTACACTTAATGCTCCACTTGCATAATTAGCTACCATCTTGTGATGTCTAATTGTTAATGCCTTGAAAGAGTACTACTAATCTTATCTAAGAGTTATGGAGTTGTATGAATGCATGAGAATGTTTTAGTGCTTAATCCAATGGTCATATGGTTATATTTATGATTGTTTACTTTTCATCTCACGAGAGAGATAACCTTATAATCTATATCTATCCTATGCTCGAGAGAGGAGGGAATAAACATAGATGATGATTACTTATACATTATATGGTGAAACCCAATACAAGTTTCCATCCATTTTTGTTACAAAACTTTTATTTGTCCTTGTTCTCTTATTTTTTTTTCTAACTTTGCTTCACCTATTTTGTTTCATTTTTTGGTTGGAGTAACATCATTTTGTAAGGAACACGAATCTTAATCTACCCTCTTTATTGGTGTAACTGAGCTAATGTTTTATGTTCTTAGAACTACTGCTCCTTTTCCCTATGGATTGACCCCAATTTACTACATTGGACCCCATATAATAATTGCGGGGGCATGAGTGTCGGGATATAAATTTATGAGTCCAACTACTCTAGATCACTTCTTTTCTGACATATGATTTTGGTCGGTCAACCATACTCATTGCTACATTAGAAAATACAATATAGTGTACATATTATTATTGAAGCACCAATGACAATATATATGTGAAATACATTTTTTATGAGTTATCCAATTTTACATTGATTGGTGTAAAATCAATAAGAAATACTTAATCATTTGGTTTAGTAATTTATTCTTTAACAAAACCAAAATGTTTATACTTACATGCATTTTTATATGTATATATATATACATACATATATATATATATATATATATATATATATATATATATATATATATATATATATGCACATGTAGATGTGTATATGCCTCCTTTTCTTTGAATCTATTATGTATATCTGCTTTTGTATCGATGTACTTCTATTTATTTATATACAAAAATGCATCAATATGAATGTTTTTATATAATGAACTTTTGGACACACACACACACACACACACACATATATATATATATATATATATATTATGTTTGTATATATATGATGTGTATATATTTGTGAAAATGCAGATATGTATTATGTATATATATTTATACATATAGTTGTATGTGTATACTTATAATGTGTGTACACACATATTATACAATTATTTTTACAAGTAAATGCATGTATGCTTATACGTCTATGTATATATGTATGTAAACTTCTGTGTGATTTTTTATGTGTTCATGTATATGATATATTTCTATTTTGGCATATATACAAGTATATGTGTTTATTTGTATCTGCACATGTGATGTTTGTATTTAAGACTTGTCCAAGTATGTATGTTTGTATTTAAATGTGTATATAAATGTATTATCCTTATGTAAACACATATTCTCATATTTAAATGAGTAAGCGGTTATATGGATATGTATATACCCAATATTGTACCATTCATGTAGCGATTATAAAGATACAAGGGTAAGCAGTTATGTGGGTGTGAAAAGCATACCCGTAATGGGTATGAAGGATATGGGTTAGCGGGTATGTGGGTATACCCATATCCATTTACAACCCTACAAACTATGGTATGTCATTTCCCAAGGTACCCAATATTAAAAGTGGGGTGAAGGGATGGAGTGTATCACTTCTCATTCATGAATCACATGGTAGAGCATTTAATGTTTCAGGTTTTCAACCACCAATAAAAAATGAACTAAATCAAAAGAGAGAGCATTTAGGGAAATAATATCCGCTACAAACTATAGTAAATAAGGAAAAAAGTTTTGAGTCATGTAGCACCTGCTTCATCTTATATAGTGACTCATGTTGGGTTGTTTTGAATGTTAGGAAAGCCAAATGTCCAAATGTAATCCATGAAGTCCTTCTCTATAATTGTACTTCCAATTTATGTTGTGAATTTTAGGAAAAACAAAATAGCACACATCGTTATAAAAAATATGAGTATAGCATCTCTAGAATTGTTTTTCCAAACATAGACATTTTGGTGAGAAAATGCCATCTGATTTGACATTTTTCAAATGAGGAGGGTAAAAATGCCATTTGAATATGACATTTTATTTTACAAAAAGTAAGAATGGTGAAAATGTCAAATGGATTGGTGCTTCCATTCCTAGAGGTCTTGTATCCAGAATTTTTTTTAACAAAATGTATGATTTTGTTTTTCTTTGACTTTATATTTGTAAATCACACGACATTCATAAAACAAAGTAGAAAAAAAAAACTAATAGAAAACAAGAGGAGCATTTATGAATGAACACACATTAAGGAAATGGTTGGACCAAACAAGGAATTGATAATATAGCCTTCCAAGACTAAGTTGGATAAAATCGTGTGTCATATGATTCCTTTTTCATACTGATGTAGATTCTCAACCATGTGATTCTCAATTTTATACTAACATCAGTGCCTACTCTGCTCAACTGGTGAAAAGGCCAACTTTGATCTTGATTAAGAGATTAGATATATTTTCCTTTTAGTCATTCATGAAAGATAAACTAAAAATGTCAACGAAGAATTCATGCAATAGCCAGGAGGCTCTTGTCAAATTATGAGAGCATGATATTGGTGAGGTCAAGGCACCCTCTCAAGCATACCTTCATATGCAACCATACCCTTTGGGAGATTGAGCATGGCAACACATAAATTATGTCCTATATGTTTTATAATATCTGAGGATCGACATAAAAACATGGACATTACAAAACATATGATCACGAGTTATTTACAACAATGATTTTTTAATAATATTTAGGATAATGCACCACTTATACTTGCCCTTAACTGACAAAGCCTTATCTCTAATGCAACTCTTTACTATCAAACATCACACAAACATGGGATGTGTTTCACAAATAATTATTGAAGAAGTAAGTTCCGTTCAACTCTATTTTGAGTATTAAGACATGTTTTAGTACAGTCCTTCATCAAAGTTAGTTTTTTTCAACCACTTTGGATTCATAAAATACAAAAAATGTAATGGTTTTTCTTCTTTTCAAAATGTTTCATCTAGTTATCAAAATCATCATCAACTTTATGATCTTTAACTAAATTCATGATTTGAACAATTACATCAAGGTTTGTTAAAAAACTAAAATAAGGAGAGTTTGACTAGTTTACCAAACTAGATGAATTTTTAACTTATTGTAAGAGAAAACTTTGCAAAATTAGAGAGAATGAAGATACCATTTATTTTCTTATCTTCATTCTTATTGTTTATGTAACATACACCAAGTGTGATTAATATATAACAACGCAGAAGCATGGACCATCAAAATCACACACATGAATATTGACAACAACATATATCACACATTGCAATAATAAAAATAGCTTTATACAAGATATAGATACTTGACTCTCATACATATTTTTTGCAAAAAAATCACAATTTTGGGAACATGATACATGATAATGTGGAAAACTAATTAAACCTCCTTAGATCATATATATCAAACCCCACTAGGTCTCAAACACACATGTACATTACCATCCTGAGTGTTATGCCAGGTAGTGGACCACCTATCTGCATCCACATGTAGCCATGCATTCAAAAAATTGTTAAAAGTCATTGAGTTTCATAACAAGATGACCATAAACATAATATAAAACTTAAAATTTGTATCAACATGTAGAAACACTATTAATGGATAGGATGGATTCTTAACTTGCTTGAGCGTATGTATGCCCAGAGAGCCTATCATATGATGATTGTAATGGAAAAACTTTTAATTGATTTGATTAATAAACATAGACAAGCTTTCAATTTATTTTGTTTAATTCAATTATTAGATAATGATGCAACAATATAAATGTCTGGAGAATAATATTACTCAATGATGTATGTCTTCAAATATAGGACATGGGGAAATGAGATCATATAGATTTTAAGAGTACTTATAAATATTCTCATTATGTCCCAGATCGGTTGTTAATGTGGAATGTTGATAGACAATAGTATCATATAAGATCAGAGAGTGAGTTGGTTGATGACAAATCTCATTAGTCATGATTTGACAATATCAAACCTAGCACACAATACATGTTATAGAATAGTGTATAAGACATAGCCACCATTAGACTGAAACATAGAAGTCATCATCATGGAAGTCATAGTCATCTCTCATAGTGATTGTGGTTGTTGTGATTCTTAGGCCTGAAATCAGTGCATCATAACATGTCATGGTATACACTTTGACATTATCAAATGCAATACTAAAATATTGATTGTTCTAAAGGTGATGATTGGGTGACTTTGACACATGGGGATAGACAGTGAGTGATAGAAATAGGATTTTCCCTCCTTCAAGAGTTGGATGTCCTAGGCCTATTGATTAGCGAGACTGAGAAATGCATGGCCATGAGCGTGTGAGTCAATATGTGATATTGAGCTTACATCTATATCAAACAGTCTATTCTAATTCATGAAACAAGATTGAATGACGAAGATGATGACTGATTTATGCCTCAAGTTCAATCTGAACATCAGTGATAAAGGAACTATACAAGTTTTGTAACACCATACATAGATTTTAGGTTGAAGTTGTTCTCTAATTTTCCATTTACTTGGGTAGCAATGATGTGCGACTAGGCATCTCTTATTAATTGTGATGTCATAAGTTGTTATGGACATTCATTTCCAATATAATATGGGACCTATAGGGTCACACACATAGGTTTTGACCTAGAAAAGGAGTTTAATCTTGAATTATAATTGAATTAATTACTATAACATTTAGGTAATTGATTCACCCAACAAATCAGCTGTCTACATTGCCAAAAAATTAGTTCACAACATGAGACGACTGTCTAGAGTCCTAGACGATCAGATCACATGGTGAGATGACCGTCTGGAATGCCAAACGGTCGTCTCAAGGGTTGAGATGGGCGCTTGGAGAGCTAGTTGATTCGAGTTGAAATTGGCTATGGCTCGAATCGACCAGCTCAGATTGGCTCACCAAATGACTGTCTGGGTGAGTGAGACAGTCATATCACATGGGATAGATTGCTCCGTTCGGCATAAGGAAGGTTCTAGATACTTTCCATATTCGTTTTGATTGTACATTATTTGTTGCGTAAGGAATTGATGCTTGACATTAATGGGAAACAAATGGTTAATTTGGTGTTATTGGGAAACTGCAAAACAATTATTTCATAAAATGATATGACCGTATGGGATGCTAGAATATCATTTTAGTTGTCATAGTTTGTGAAAATTCAAGATCTTCCAGTCCCTTCCACTCCTACACTGATTGGGAACCCTGGTCCAAATCCCACCTATATATAGAGGGGTACCAGGGACTTTCTAGATAACAACACAAACAATTGAGAATAAATTTCTCTGACAATTGTTGTCCTCTCTGGTTATGGTAATCAAGAGAGCCCAAACAAGTCCTACCCGACTTGTGAGGGACAACTACTGGAGAGAAAAATTAAAAATCATTATTATGGTAGAGAGAGTTGGCAATTAGTATGCCAATGGGAGAGACAACTCCTTCTTGTATATTCTAGTAAGACGACAAGAGTTCTAGACAGTCCGTATGAACTCCTCTAGAGGTAAGGTGATCTTTGCATGTTGCTAATGAGGACATCATCAACCACTAGTCTGTGATGAGACGAGCCACTATAGAAGATGACGTTCGAGTCTATTGTCTCTGGAGGAGTAGTCAGACGAGTCCCAATGCAACTAGGAGTTAGATTTGCGTATCAAAAATGACAAGGAGATGTCACTAGACTTGCTCCAGGACCATGTGTATCCTCAAAACCATTATTTTCATATTATAGTTATTGACGTGATTTTCTAGTTATGGGAATATGGTAGATAACATATTTGTTTCTGCTGCCTACTCTTTAGCTACATTTCCCTACAGTGGTATCAGAGTCAACGTATATATATTATGTGATAATTGATATGATTGGATTTTGGTTTTGTTGTTTACTTATTGAATGTGATGCAAATAAATATGTCTAATCAAAGACCACACAAAATCCCAAACTAATATATATATATATATATGCAATTTACACATGTCGCCTTAAAAGTGGTTGTGATGCTAGATGTGTAGCATGGTTTTATCCAATAACACCTATTATCTAGGCATGGTTGTGTGGTTGGTTTTTTCTTTTATCTTGGTTCGTTCATCGAGCATATAACTTATCTTCCCGATGTAAAGTTAATTCTTTTCTACCTTTTCTCACCTCGAATGTAACTTGAGGTTTCTCTATAATCATGTAAAAGTATGATAGTTTACTTTCTTGTTATGACGAAGAATAAAACGTCCTGAAGATGAGTAGACTGACTGAAGGACCATGGAGGACTAGGATGACAAGCCAAACTAATCACCCAATGGACCCGACCGATCAGCTGGAGGAGCCAACATATGGTGGAAAGAAGAACTAGATGACCGATGAGACAACCAAATGACCGATCAAGAGGCGAGCCAATCGATTCAAGGGTTGAACTGATCAACTTGAATTGGCAACCGCAAATCCTCATCAACAATATGTTTTCACATGTGATGTAGACCTAGGATGTGGTAATTCTATGTGGCTCCAAGGAATTACATTAGGATGGCCATAACCATCCCTTTCATTTATTGCATGTTTTTGTTGTGGGATATAACATGTGTATGATACACACTATATATGTGGTTATTGGATAAAGTATATGCATTTATAAATACAAACTCCCTCACATAAAATATCAAAGTCTTATATTCTTTCCAAAAGTTTCACACATGAAAAGCTTGATCGACCAAGCATAATTTATGCCTTCGTGTGGTGTGTTGTCTATCTCATGGAAGTGTGATGGTAATAATGTAGGTGCCACCTTTGTGGGGTGCATTATTATAGTGTTAGCTTTTGGGTTAGGCTTGACTGATGATTCTCAGAGCATCTGGGCCCAAACACATACATATGAATATGGCAAGGTGTTGCGCATCTCATCTATCCATAATTACATATGATGCAATTGGAAAGAGTTTCCTACCTTGATGGTTAACTATGTTTTGTAGTATTGATCAGACCATAATCAAATTGTCTTGGATCTGACCCACTAGAATATTGTACTCTACAATATTTTGAATTGATATTGAGGTCTATCAATTTGAATAAAATAGTGGGAGTGGTAATAATTAAATACCTAATTAATATCGTCAAATTTTTAAATCAAATCAAAAGTTTTGATAAATGCAAATTTTCTCTTGTAGAATCAAATGACGAATAAATCTATATTGCTTTTGTTCCTGAAGAAGGACAAACTTGTTGGGAAAAATTTCCATGATTGGTTTTCTACTTTGAGAAGAGTTCTCAATGAAGAGTGCAATCTCTATGTCCTTGACAAACTTGTGCCAGATATGCATGCTCCTGATTCACATAGAGTACAAATGGATGCTTACTGGAAGCATGCCAATGATGCCTTAGAGATAAAGTAACTTATGCTTAGTTGCATGAACTATGAGTTACATGAGTGGTGTCAAGACAATAGTGTTCTTGAGATGGTAACACATATTAAGAAAGTGACACTTGGTCTTGCAAAGAAAGAAAGGGACCTTAATGTAAAAGTGCTACTTGAGTCTAAGATAACAGAGGGAACCTCAATAGAAGAACATGTGCTCAATATGATTGGACATGTGTATCATCTTGAAGAAGTGGGATTCACCTTGAGCCAATAGTTGGCCACTGATATCATTCGAAAGATAATGCCAAAATCATATAGCCACTTTATTGCATGTTATCATGTGAATAATATGGATGCACATATGTCAGACTTGCTTACCATTTTGATTCATGCTGAAGCAAAATTGACGAAGGACAAGCCCTCGATGGTGATCAACGCGGCTGAGTCTAGGGATCAAAGCAAGACTGAGAAGAGTTCTGAGGTCAAGCCCAAATCCAAGTCTTAAACACTCAAGATAAGGAGAAAGAGAAGTACAAAAGGAACTCATCCATTGTACTTGATGATATTCAGGAAGAAGAAGAAGGGGATCGTAATCTCCACTTCAGGTATATAAATTATCAAGATAAACCTATCTATTTCATCATCATGGGTATTAGATACCGTATGTGGATATGACATATGTTCTCATATGCTGGATCTGAAAGGAAGTAAGCCTTAGGAAAAAAGTGAGGTGGAATTGCGAGTTTCTAACGAAGTAAGAGTTGCATCCAGTTTAGTTGGAACCTATAATATATCTATGCTTAGAGGGTTTATAGTAGAGTTACATAACTACTGATATGCACCTTCTATGAATGGAAACATCATTTTTGTATCTTGTATGGACAATGATGTATTTGAATTTCATATTAAAAATGGTAAATGTTCTATTTCAAAAGATGGGATCTTTTATGGGTGTGCTTCGATGTCTTATGGTCTTTACATGTTAGATCTAAAGACAGATATATATATAATGTTAATACCAAAAGACTAAAAATAAAAAACTCAAATAAAACATACCTTTGGCATTGTCATCTTGGGCAGAAAAATGAAAATCACATATTTAGACTACATAAAGGTGGTTATCTAGACTTTATTGATTTGGAATCAATAGAGACATGTAAATCTTGTTTGTTGGGAAAGATGGATAAGACCCCTTTAACTGGTAACAATGAGAGGGCTAGTGATATATTATGACCCATACATATTGATGTTTGTAGACCTTTTTGAACAACCATTAGAGGTGGGTATCGATACTTTATTACCTTCACTGATGATTCATTAGGTATGGCTATATTTATTTAATGAAACATAAGTCAGAAACTCTTGAGAGGTTTCCAGAGTTTATGAATGAGGTACATAACCAACTTAGTAAAAGTATTAAGACACTTCATTATGATCAAAGTAGAGAATGCTTAAACCAAGAATGTGAGGACCTTCTTAAAGCCCATGGGATTGTATCCCAGTGGACTCCCCCTGTAACACCTTAAAATAATGGTGTGCCAGAAAGAAGGAATTGTACATTGCTAGATATGGTGTGATCAATGATGAGTTTAGCTGAACTTCCAATTACTTTCTGGGGTTTTTCTCTACATACCGCCACACATACACTAAATCGAGTACCATCTAAATTAGTTCAAAAGATACCATTGATATGGCACGAGATACATCCCAAAATGTCTTTTATGAGGATTTGGGGATGTGAGTCTTATGTTAAAAGAATGTTTTCTGATAAGCTTGGTACCAAATTTGATAAATGTTATTTTGTTGGACATATTAAAGATACAAGAGGATATTACTTTTATTTCTAATCTAACAACAATGTGTTTTTTGCTCGGGATGCCACATTCCTTTAGACGGATTTCATTTCCAAAGGAATCAGTGGAAGAAAAGTGGAACTCAAAGAAGTTCGAGACCAACATGAAAACATTGAAATGATAGGTGAACAAGAGGAACCAAAAGTATTTCAAGGTTTTGTGGAGTCTCAAATTCCTAAAGTAACATAGAAACCTAATAGATCTAGAAGGACATGCCTTGAACTTGAAAGATATTGGTATGTTGTGACTAGGGAAGGTGGTGAATTGGTCATAAACGATGAGCCAATAACCTATCAAGATGCTATAAAGGGACCAAAGTCTGAAAAAAGGCTTGTGGCCATGAGATATGAGATGGAATCCATGTATACGAACAAAATATGGACTTTATGGATCTACCTGAAGGGGTAAAACCCATAGGGTGCAAGTGAGTTTTTGAGAAGAAAACCAACATGGATGGTAAAGTGCAAATCTATAAGGGCAGATTGGTTGCAAAGGATTTTGGACAAGTTTAAGATGTTGACTATGACGAAACCTTTTCTCCAGTGAAAATGGTTAAGTCTATCAAGATCATGCTTGCTATTGTATCTTATCATAACTATGATTTTTGATAAATGAATGTTAAAACCACATTCCTAACGGGAATCTTATTTTGGATGTGTATTTGATACAACTCGAGGGTTTTATAATTTGAAAATTTGCAAATAAAGTATTTAAGCTACAAAGGTCAATATATGGATTGAAGAAAACATCTCGGAGCTGGATTCTTCATTTTAATGAGATAATCAAAGATTGTATCTTTATTCAAAATGAATATGAACCTTGTGTGTACAAGAACGTTAGTGGGAGCATAGTGGAAATCCTCATATTATATGTAGATGACATACAATTCATAAGGAATAACATACCTACTTTACAAAAGGTAAAGATGTGGCTTGGAAACACATTTTCTATGAAAAACTTGGGAGAAGCATCCTATATCTTGGGGATAAATTCTATAGAGATATATCCAGAAGGCTTCTTGGACTAAATCAGAGCACATACATTGACAAAGTGTTCAAGTGGTTTAGCATGGAGAACACAAAGAAAGGAAACATTCCAGTGTTGCATGGAGTAACCATCTCTAAAGTTCAATGTCCCAGTTCTTGTAAAGAAAGGGAACACATGAGTTGGATTCCATATGCCTCAACAATTGGATCAATCATGTACACAATGTTATGTACCCATCCTGATGTATCGTATGCCTCGAGCATGATGAGAAGATATCACTCAGATACTGGTGATGCTCACTGGACAACCCTAAAAAACTTCTTCAAGTACTTGAGAACAACTAAGGATCAATTCTTGGTCTACAACAGAGAGGAAGAGTTGGTGGTAATAGGTTACACTGATGCAAGCTTCTAGACTGAAAAAGTTGACTACAAATGATAATCACAATTTATGTTTAGCCTCAATAATGGAGATGTTAGCTGGGAGATTTCCTAGCAAGAGACAATTGTCGATTCTACAACAGAGGCGAAGTATATTGTTGCATCGAATATAGCAAAGGGGACTGTATGGATAAAGAAGTTCATTACATAACTTGGGGTCGTTCCAAGAATCAGCGACACAATTGAGCTATATTGTGACAACAATGGAGCTATTGCACAAGGTAAGGAACCCATATCGCATCATCACTCAAAGCATATACAAAGGTGGTTCCATCTCATACGAAATATACTACGTAGAGGAGATGTACAGATTTACAGAGTACCAATTGAGATTAATATTGCTGACCCCTTGACAAAGGCACTTTCACTAGAAAAAGCATGATGGTCATGTTATATCACTTGGGTACAATTCATGGGTGATTATCTCTAAGTGCAAGTGGGAGTCTATTGGTATGTATGCCCATCGAGACAATCATATGATGATTGTAATGGAAAAACTTCTAATTGATTAGATTAATAAATAAAGGCAAGCTTCCAATTTATTCCATTTAATTCAGTTATGAGATAATGATGCAACATTATAAAGGTCTAGAGAATAATATTGTCAATGACGTGAGTCTTCAAATATATGACTTGGGGAAATGAGATCATACAGATGTTAAGAGTACATATACATATTCTCATTATGTCCTTGATCAGTTGTTATTGTGGAAGGTTGATAGAAAATCATGACACATAAAATTAGAGTGTGAGTTGGTTGATGAAAGAATCCCATTTTTCATGATATGAAAATATCAAACCAAACATGCAAATACATGTTAGAGAACAGTGTATTGGACAAACCCACCATGAGACTGACACATGGAAGTGATCATCATAATCATCTCTCACAATGATGGTGGTGGTTATGGTTCTTAGACCAGGAATCACTGCACTCATCACATATCATTGGGTATGATTTGACATCAAACACAATCCTAAAACATGGTTTGTTATAAAGGTGATGATTGGGTGACTTTGATACTTGGGGATAGACTATGAGTGATAGAAATGGGATTTGTCTCTTCTTTAGGAGTTGAATGCACTAGGCCTCTTGATTAGTGAGATTAAGAAATGTATGGACATACACATGTGAGTCAATATGTGATATTGAGCTTACACATATCTCATACAGTTTGCTCTGGTTCAAGAAATGAGATTGAATAAGGAAGAGGATGACATCTCCATGCCTCAAGTTCAATATGGACACCAGTGACAAAGGAGCTGTACAACCACTATAACACCATACATAGATTTTAGGTTGAAATTGTTCTTCAACTTTCCATTTACTTGGGTAGCAATGACGTGTGACGAGGCACCGCTCATTACTTGTGATGTCATAAGTTGTAATGGACATTCACTGCCAATGTAATATGAGACCTATAGGGTCACACACATAGGTTTCAACCTAGAAGAGGAGTTTAATCATGAATGGTAATTGATTTAATTTCAAAAGCATTTAGGTAATTGATTCACACAACAAATCAGCAGTCTACACTACCAGACAATCGACTCATAGGGTGAGATGGCCGTCTAGAGTGCCAAACAATCATCTCATGGGTTGAGATGGGCATTTGGAGAGCTAGTTTGATTCAAGTTGAAATTGTCTATGGACTGAATTGATTGAATCAGATTGGCTCATGAAATGACCGTTTGGGTGAGAGAAACGACCATCTTGTATGGGAGAGATCAGTCAATTCGACCAAAGGAAGGTTCTAGATAGTTTCAATATTTGTTTTGATTGTACATTACGTGTTGTGCTTAGAATTGATGCTTGGCATTAATAGGAAACAAGTTAGCAATTTCATATGTGATTGGAAAGTTGTGAAATGACCATCTCATAGAATGAGATGACCGTTTTTCATATCAAATGGCCATCTGGTATTCCAGACAACCATTTTGATTTTTGCAAGTTATTAAAATTTAAGATCTTGTGGTCCCTTCCACTCCTGCACTGACTAGGAACCCTGGCCCAAACCCTGACTACAAATAGAGGGGTATTGGGGGCTTCCTAGAGCACAACACAGATAATTGAGAGTGAGTTGCTTTGACAATTGTTGTCCTCTCTTGTTGTGGTTACTAAGAGAGCCCAAGAAAGTCCTACCTGACTAGGGAGGGACAACGAACAGAGAGAACAACTAAGAATCAATATTGTGGGAGAGCAAGTTGGTGACTACTACACCAATGTGAGAGACAAATCCTTCATGTCTATTCTAGAAGGATGACATGAGTTCTAGGTGGTCCATGTAGACTCCTCTAGAGGAGAGGTGGCCTTTGCCCGTTGCTAAGGAGGACATCGTCAACCAGTAGTCCGTTACGAGAGGAGCTGGTGTAGAAAATGATGTTCGAGTCTTCTATCCATGAAGGAGTAGTCAAACGAGTCCCAATGGAACTAGGAGTCAGAGTTTTGTATCAAAAACAACAAGGAGATTCCACTAGACTTGCTCCAAGATGAGTATATCCTCAAAACCATCCTTTCCATATTATAGTTATTGACGTGATTCTCTGATTATGGGAATATCATAGATAACTTTTTTGTTTCCGCTACCTTCTCTGTAGACATATTTCCATGCACATTCATATTGAGGAGCCTCCTCAGTGAAGTTGATCTAATTTGATCTCATTTAACACACATGGTGTGCAAGCTTAGGCTTGAAACCAAAAACATAAACTTGCATCAATGCACAACTGGTGTGCATGCTTGGGATTGAATGCAAAACTGAATAGCGGTCATAAGGCACCAACCTTCCGCTAAATATTCATGACATAGGGTGTTACTAATAAATCTTGTTCTTATTCTGATTTGATATGATGTTATCTTATCTTACTTAGGGTTTTCACCCATAATTGCTTAACTAATCTTAAACATGAAAATGTATAATTAAATACTTAAATATATTTGTAGTAAATCTTAACAAGATACACATAAATATATTCCTCTTAAATCATTAAAATGCTCACATGATAGCATGTATAACATAGACTTTAAACATCGTAATGTGAAAAAAAATGATGATGCAATGTAATGAAACCCAAGGCATGAACCACTTATCTTTTTTTGGAGAAACCTACGTTTAGTTGTTGAACATTTAAGTCATGATCCCAATTTTGGAAAAGAAATTGATGCAAAGATATTAAGATCACACCTAGTAACATTTGGTTATCCTAATAAATTATTTGTCTCCTCACATAATTTAGTATTTCTTTAGGTGTTAGTAAGAATATCTTGTCCTCAAATTTACATCTTTGATAATATTTTTGATTCTTTAATCTCAACAAATAGGATCCTAACCCAACTTCTTTAACAACAATTTATTATTATGTATCAACATAAGTTAGCTTGAAATGATCAGTGTTCTAGTGATGCACACCCAGTTTCACACATTTCCTACAAGGTTTATCTCGTTGTTTGATGACTTGAATTACCATAGTACCCCTATGTAGTAAATTAATCATAAATAGATTTTTTTATTAAACTATTAATATCACACCTTACATTTTAACTCTAAGACTCAATTCAAAATCACATAAACTTACTTCATTAAGTTCCAATATTTTGATCACAATTGAGAGCATCTAGACCATTATGATGCATATTTTCTTTCATAAGAATTTGGACCTTGTTAATTTCTGATTCATTTCATATTAGTATTATTATAAATTTCTAGACTCCCAAATCATCATAATGATACCTTATATGTGAAAATCCAACATGCTAATTACAAGATATAAAGTGAAGAAGCATTACCATCTTCACCAAATATGGACCATCCATTCCATATCTTGTGGCCTTGAACAACAGCCCCCATTCTTTTTCTTTATTCTCCTCTTAGATGCAAGTGGATTTTGAGAAGGATCTAGATAAACATCTATTTGAAGACCCGCTACATTCTCGTTCCTTTTGCTAGCTGTTGGTGTCGCCCACCTCTCTATTTCCTCTTTGAAATAGGGCATTATTAGGAAAACTCCTTCCTTGTTTTTGGTAATCATCCACACCAATAGAAATACAAAAGGATGTCAGGTTGGAGAGGTTTATTCTACAATGCAGTTAAAGTGGCGGATAGCATTGGCTTCTTTGCTTTGCTTCCCATTTTTTCTAGTGATGGTTGGGTATACGGTAGGAAGGAGATTCTATGTATGGGCTTGCCATCCTTCATGATCGATCCAAAGATCTTTGTGCATACTCCAACATCCATACCAATGGATGGATCTTCCTCCCACATCCATACCATGGGAAGGGGGTGTGCTCTTGATCTCTCTAGGGTTTGCAATCATTCAAATGTATATACGTCCTAGAGGTTCGATCCTACCAAATTTTGAGTCCCGAAAACCTCTGTACCTATTTTCTAGTTGGGTTTCATGTTATAATTAGGATATTCATCTATCTTACCATGTATGGCAATGGAAACATGTTATCCTCAAAAAGTCCACCTCCATGTTATTCTTGACAAGTATGTTTATGAACATCATAATAACATATAAGAGGGATAGTGAAAAGAGATCTGAACTACTTAGGGTGATGTTGGTGTAAGTAGGGGGACCCAGTAGGGGACTTATGAATACATATTCATCCCGATTTTAGTTACATTTTCAGTCTAATTTTAGCAATCGTATAGCTTAGTTTTCATTAGGAATAGCTTTTCTTTGATCTACTTAGGTTTTATACTAATTTGTAGGGGTTTGATACTTTTCTTGACTCCCTTTACATGTTTTGAATTTTGTCACTCTATAAAAAGTTTCCTAGGGGGTCTCTCTTATTAGTAATAGGTGACTGGCTTATATGATAAGTAAATGCATTTTGCGGGGATGGCACTAAGAGATTGGTCCAAACAAGTATATTATGATAATAATTGTGGAAATTAGACTATAGATCAGAATATAACAATATTATATATATTAAATGATCCAAAAAATAAGTTGAACCTAAAACAAATACATACATCCTCCAATTTTGCTTCAAATTCTAAAAATAGTACAAATATGTGTTAAAGGGGTGATTACAACATGAACACCCTAGTTTTGAGTATTAACATGTTGAAGAATTAAAAACCTTTCTTTTATGCTATTACCTGACATTGTGGGATATAAAGGTGTTTTAACATGATTATGACCATAATGATGATAATTAGAATTGTTAATGTGATTAACCATCCATATGAAGAAGTAAAGTTTTGAAGTTAAAGATGATAAATTTAATGAACTCAGACTGATGAAAGTCATCATATTATGGATCTAGTAATTAGGGTGACACATGATGTCTAATGTGGAATAATAACTCTAATAAAGTATTGTGTGAGAGGATTAGGGTTGGAGCGCTTCTTGTTCCCGTGTTTTTGAGTGTTTCTAAAAGATGAACAACCAAACTATTTGATGTTTATCTAATTCTATTCAATTATAATGATGCTATGAGTATTAAATAAATAAAGATTATCTGAAGAAAGTGCCAGTTCTTATTTGCAAGTATTTGATGGCATATATATTGTTAGTTTATGTGAAGAAAGTACATTGTATATTTCGATATGTTGATCTGTTATTTTGCTTTATGAAATTTTAGGTACATTTTGTTGGTATGTATGCCCTGAGAGCCAATCATGTGATGATTGGTGGGATACATTAAGATTGATTTGATAAACATCAAAGGCGAGCTTCCAATTCTTTCTGGTTCAGTCATATGAGATAGTGATAGAACATATTGAATGTCTAGAGAATGACAGTACTCAATGACGTATGCCTTCAGGTTCATGACCTGAACGATGAGATCATACAGATGCTAAGAGTTTGTGCATTCTTGTTATGTCCCTAGTCGGATGTCATTGTGGAAGGTAGATAGACAACAATGACTAACAAGACTAGATTGTGGTGTTGGATGATGACAAAATCTCATTAGTCATGATATAGAGATATCAAACCAAACACATAGGTACTTGTTATAGAACAAGGTACCGGACAGACCCACCGTGAGTTTGACACATGGAACCATGAGATGGTAGTCACAGTCAGTACTCACAGTGATGGTGGTGAGTTTGATTCTTAGACCTGAAATCACTGCACTCAACACATGTCGTTGGGCACACTTTGACATCATCAAACGCAGTCCTGAAACATGGGTTGTTATAAAGGTGATTATTGGGTGGCTTTCACACATGGGCTTTTGAGGGGTGAGTGATAGATATGGGATTTGTCCCTCCTGAGGGAGTTTGATATCCATGGACACTTGATGAGTAGGATTGATAAAGGTGTGCACGCATGTGTGAATCAGTATGTGATACTAATGTCATACATATCTCTTCCAGTCTACTCTGAGATCAAGGAAGTGAATGAACATTGACAGGATGACTATTCCATGCCTCGAGTTCATTCGGGATATCAGTGACAAAGGAACTATACACTCATTGTAACACCATTCACGGATTGTAGGATGAAAGTTGTTCGACAACTTTCTACTTTCACTTGGGTAGCACTGATGTGTGACTAGGCACCGCTCTTTGCTTGTGAAGTCATAAGTGTTATGGACTTTCACTGCCAACGTGAAATGGACCTGCAGGGTCACAAACATAGGATTTAACCTGGAAGAGGAGTTTTGTCCACAATTGATTGGAGTATCAGATTGATTGAAATCGCATTTGACTGATTCTGCACAACCTGCACTCCCAACCGGTCGGTTCATGTGATGAACCGGTCGGATGAGGTTGCTGAACCGGTCACCTCAATTGTTGAATCGATCGGCTCATGCACAGAGTGAAATGACCGGTTCAACTGGTGCAATCGAGCAACTTGGGAAAGTAGGATTGGTGAGAATTTTCCTTTCGTTTCAATTTTCCAATATGATTGGAAATAGTATTGGTATTCGATACCAATTGGGAAAGAAACAAGGAAAGTCTTTTTGATCCGGATTAGGACCATGAACCGATCGGTTCAGGGCACCAACCGATCGGTTGGAGTTCCCCAAACGGTTGGCTCAGGTCCAACCGATCGGCTCAATGGCCGAACCGATCAGTTCAGCAGTGAACCGATTAGTTCAGGTTGCGAGATGGTTGCTTTTTTTGGAAAATCCCGAACCCTTCTACTCCTGCTTTAGTCCCGCATTGCCCGGGATGGAGAACCCTATCCCATGACTCTCCTATTTATAGGGGTATTTGGGGGCTTCTCACAGTACAGCTCAGTGAAACCAGTTGCTCTGCAAGTTGTCGTTCTCTCTGGTTTTGGTAACCGTGAGAGAGCCCGAGCAAGTGCTTCCCGCAAAAGGAAGGTGCAGCAAGGGAAGGACAACTGCAGTTGCAACAGGAGGCAGGAGAGCGTGTTGGCGACTAGTACATCAACAGGAGGGTGCGACTCCTTCCACTTCCTTGAGGGACAAGGAGTGTGGAGTTCCAGGTGGTCCGTGTGGACTACTACAGAGGCGGGAGGACACTACCGCTTAGGAGGACAACTGTCATCCGACAGTCCAGTTCGAGTAGGAGTTGTCAGTCCCGGTGTGACCAGGAGCTGCACAAACACCGTCAAAGTCCGGAGTTGAAGACCGCGCATTGCGCGAGGTATTGTCTTCGAGCAAGCCTTGGGACAAGGTATGATTCCACAAACCATCCTTTCCTATTATATAGACATTGACGCATTTCCTCGGTATGGGTTTGGGGAGAAAATTTTTTGTTTCTGCTGCCTTCTTTGTCTCCTCTAATACCCAACAGTGGTATCAGAGCCACGTCAAGTGTTCTATATTTTTGGAATATCGATATGATGGATTTTGGTTTGTCGCCTTTATTTATTGCATACGATGCGAATAATATCGGCTTTATGCATGTCCAATCCTAAATCCACAAATCCCTAATTACATATATGATATGTATTATTAATGCACTCGATACGTGTCGCCCTTAAACGAGTTTTGTGGTGGATGTATGTAGCGTGATTATGGCCCATAAACCCCTATCTGTGATTGGTTGTGTGTGGTTGCTTGCATCTCGGTCTACGCACCGAGCTTCCCTCTCCTATTCCTAATGTAACTCGAAATAATTCGAGATTCTTTCCTACCTTTGCTCCCCCTGAATGTAACTGGGGGTTTCCTTTTTAAAGCAATGTAATAAATAGGATAGAATTTTATTTCCTGTTATGTCAAAGACCGGCGGACATCAAGACGATTGCTCAGACGATCGGTTCAAGGAGTGAACCGATCGGTTGACATTCCAGACAGTCAGTTCAAGGAGTGAACCGATTGGTTGATGACCAGTTCGAGGAGCGAGACGAGCAGGTGGCAGATATGACAAGATGCACGATGACCAGGCGAACCGATCGGTTGGAGGAGCCAACCGATTGGCTGGTGGCACCCAAACGACCAGATGGAGAGTACAGATCATTCATGTGATGAGTTGATCAACTCGGATGGCAAGGCACAAATGTTCATCTTGTACAAGTTGCATGTGATGTTGACCTAGATGACCGTGATTCCTCTTGGCTCGAGGAATCACATTAGGATGGCCATAATCATCGCTTTTTATCGTTTGTGCATGTTTTCTGTGGGATATAGCATGTATATGATACATACTATGTATTGTGGTGATTGGATATGTATATGTATAAAAAACCAAATCCCTCATTAAAATATTAAGTTTTAGATGCCTTCCAAATGCGACACACGTGAAAAGCTTGATCGACCAAGTGTGGGCATGCCCTAGCGTGGTGCACCATCTATCTCGTGGAAGCGTGAAGGATGAATGTGTGGGTCTGCCCTAGCAGGGTGCATATTCATCGTGTTTGCTTTGGGTCGGATTTAACAAGGTGACCTAGATAGGATCTAGCACCTTGAGGCATGGAGATGATCATTGCAAAGAGTTGTATATGACATCTTATCAATAGTTGCATATGATGCAATTGGAAAAAGTTGCCTACCTGAGAGATCTATGTTGTGGGTGACAACCCTAGCTGGTCAATGGCTTAGAGGATTTCAGGATCTTGCCCACTAGAAGGTTGTACGCTGCAATCTTCCGAATTGATGGTGAGGGCTATCAATTTGAAGTAAAATAGTGGGAGCGATAATTAATTAAAAGGCCTAATTATATCGTCAATTTTTCAAATCAATCAAATAAGTCAAAATTGAGTTTTGGACTAAAATTGCATATTTTCTTTTTGTAGTTCAAATGGCAACAAACAACAACAACTTCTCTTTGCGATCAGTCCTTGACAAGGACAAGCTAAATGGGACGAACTTCCACGACTGGTATCGGACATTGAGAATTGTTCTCACTCAAGAGCGTAAGCTCTATGTCTTGGATACTCCAATTCCAGAGGAACCCGCTCCTAATGCACCAAAGACAGAAAGGGATGCTTACAAGAAGCATTTTGATGATGCCATTGATGCGAAGTGCTTGATGCTATGTTCAATGAACCATGAGTTGCAGAGGCAACATGAGAACATGGGTGTCATAGAGATGATTCAGCATCTCAGGAACATGTATGAAGATCAGGCATGGCAAGAGAGGTAGAATGTTTCTAGGGCGCTGTTCAAGTGCGTCATGACAGAAGGAGATCCAGTTGGTCCTCACACACTCAAGATGATTGGGTATGTGGAGAACCTACAGAGACTGGGATTTCCACTGAGCCAAGAGTTGGGTACTGACGTGATACTGCAATCGTTGCCAGAATCTTACAGTCAGTTTGTGATGAACTACAACATGAACAACTTTGGTAGGCCACTGTCAGAGTTGTTGGGCATGTTGAGGACAACCAAGTTACAGATGAAGAAGGACAAGCCTAAGTCCGTGATGGTGATCACGAGCAAGAAAGGCAAGTCCAAGCGCAAGGGCAAGGGCAAAGCTAAGAAAGGTTCTGAAGCTAGCCCGGAGTCCAAGCCATCTTCAGCTCTCAAGGCCAAGGGAGGCGTGACCAAGAAAGGAAATTACCACCATTGTCAAAAGCCAGGACATTGGAAAAGGAATTGTCCTCTCTACTTGGAAGAACAAAAGAAGAAGGAGGCGACTGAAGCCTCTACTTAAAGGTGTCATGAAAGTAAACTTGTAACACTTCTGAGATATATGATATCAAGATGTAAAGTGTAAAGCATTCTTACTTGGGGCAAGTGTTGCCTTTATAGATAGGAATACTTTAGTTTATTTTCAGCCAATAAGGCATGTAATACAGTTATGAACTGCTACTTCATACTTGCCAATAGATAGAAACACTTTATTTTTGCATATTGTATGACAATGATGGCAATCAATAAAGTTGTGTTTTCAATCTTAAAGATGTGATCTTTGTGGCAATGCCTTATTAATCTTGTGATATTTGATATGCATAAGATAAGACGATACCTAAAAGTTATAGATAACTCAAACAATTTAATTCTCATTAATCATGAGAAATTCATTTCTAGTTTCCATGTGATGGAACTAGACTCTTTTGGTTAGAGAACCAGTAAGGGACATGAATATCTTGGACATGATTGATCAATCTTCACTGATGTAGTGGGAGAATGATTATCCTATTAGGTATAATACATGTGATGTATTTACATACCTATTTTAATGAATGCTAATACTTCAAATTGTGTTTAGAGAAATACCAATATGAATATCTTGAAGTGTTCAAGATTATCATAAATGAAGTACGAATTTGGTAAAGTATTAATTCTTGATGAGATCAATGAAAGAAATACTTGGACCAAATGTTTGAGATCCTTATGAGTGATTATGATAGTGTATCATAGTGAACTCATGATTAAGGCATGGTGATGTCTAAATCAAGAAGGAATCATACTCTAAGGAGTTAGAGAATGATTATCAAATAACTGAATTCTTATTAATAAATGAATACCCCATACTAATAAAAGAAACTAAGAATCACAAGGGTTGTGAGTTCTTACATCTTTAATAGATACACCTCAATTATCTATGTGATTAGTTGTTCATGTGATGAGTCAACTATCAAGATGAATATGAGGAACCGAATCTTGAGTTATGATCTATGACTGTTACATCCTAAATGACATCCATGTGAACCATAAGGTATGACCTTGATGGTAGCACTCATTGGATCATATCCATAAGTGCAAATGAGTCTTAAGTGTTAAGACACATGGATAACATTATGAGAAGGATGATGCTTGTTGATTGCAACTTAATGACTAAGGCATTTGGCATATGGATACTAAAACCGCATTCCTATGAGGAATAAAACCAGGATGTGTATGTGACACAGCCTATAAGGTTTGTGAATCCACTAATGCAAATGAAGTCTATAAGTTACAATGGACTAATCAATGTGATTGATTGAGTACAAACAACTCAAAATTGGATCTATATTTTGATGATATAGTCAAAGGGTTTGACTGATATGTCAAAGATAAAGAAGGCATTTGTGATTTAGTGGGAGCATATTCACATTCCACATGTTGATGTGAAATGGAAATGTTCTAGAATGGAAATCCAAAAGTGGAAGATATCTTTAAGGAAGATAGAGATGTTTCCTATATGATAGGAATAAAGATCTATAGAGGTAGTTCTCGGAAAATCTCTTGACCTGGAAAGAGAATGCATACATTGGCAATCTGTACTGAAGTGTTCAGTATGCACAAATTCAGTGGGAGAAAACTTGTCCATGTTACATGGAGTTAGTATCCCAAGGCCAAGTGTCCAATTCTTATGAAGAATGGGAACACTAAGAATAGATATGGATCTATCATGTATGTAATCATCCCGTTATCTTGCATGTGTGACATGGCAAGAGTAAAATGCATTCATCATCTTGTATGTAGGACATGGCAATATGATGTGCTCATCCTGATAACTCATATGTGGGACATGACGAGTGGATGTCTGTCTATTTCCAGTAAGGGTTACTGGAATACCATGAGAACTTGATAAGTGCTTGTGAAGTACTAGTTCTATGGAGATAAGGAAGAGTTCGATGTAAAGAGTTACATTGATGCGAACTTCCGAAAGGACAGAAAATTAATCGCAATATATACATAAGATGTATAAAAGTGAATGTTTGTTGATAATTGGAAGTGTTCCAATAAAACCATTTAAAAGGAAATGCTGAGTATATATGTGTTAGTGAACAGCAGTGGATACTATATGGATCTGAAAGTTCATGAGATGAACTTATATTCCACTCATTGATGACAAGTCTGGAATCCTTGATCATGCAATGTGGCTAAAGGTTAGCAATGGAATACTAGATTGCATATTACGACAACTCCATCTCATACGTGTGATGTACAGCGAAGAGATGAGAGACATGCAATTTGTTCAGACTTTGGCAAGGTGTTTCCATTACTCACTATGATGGCACTAGAGCACAGTAACATGTGGGACATGTTTGAAGATCACTATGAATATGATTCATGGGTGATTGGCTCGCAGTGCAAGTGGGAGTCTGTTGGTATGTATGCCCTGAGATCCAATCATGTGATGATTGGTGGGATACATTAAGATTGATTTGATAAACATCAAAGGCGAGCTTCCAATTCTTTCTGGTTCAGTCATATGAGATAGTGATAGAATAGATTGAATGTCTAGAGAATGACAGTACTCAATGACGTATGCCTTCAGGTTCATGACCTGAACGATGAGATCATACGGATGCTAAGAGTTTGTACATTCTTGTTATGTCCCTAGTCAGATGTCATTGTGGAAGGTAGATAGACAACAATGACACACAAGACTAGATTGTGATGTTGGTTGATGATAGAATCTCATTAGTCATGATATAGAGATATCAAACCAAACACATAGGTACTTGTTAGAGAACAAGGTACCGGACAGACCCACCGTGAGTTTGACACATGGAACCATGAGATGGTAGTCACAGTCAATACTCACAGTGATGGTGGTGAGTGTGATTCTTAGACCTGAAATCACTGCACTCAACACATGTCGTTGGGCACACTTTGACATCATCAAACGCAGTCCTGAAACATGGGTTGTTATAAAGGTGATGATTGGGTGGCTTTGACACATGGGGCTTTTGAGGGGTGAGTGATAGATATGGGATTTGTCCCTCCTGAGGGAGTTTGATATCCATGGCCACTTGATGAGTAGTATTGAGAAAGGCGTGTACGCATGTGTGAATTAGTATGTGATACTGATGTCATACATATCTCTTCTAGTCTACTCTGAGATCAAGGAAGTTAATGAACGTTGACAGGATGACTGTTCCATGCCTCGAGTTCATTCGGGATATCAGTGACAAAGGAATTATACACTCGCTGTAACACCATTCACGGATTGTAGGATGAAAGTTGTTCTCCAACTTTCTACTTTCACTTGGGTAGCGCTGATGTGTGACTAGGCACCGCTCTTTGCTTGTGAAGTCATAAGTGTTATGGACTTTCACTGCCAACGTGAAATGGACCTGCAAGGTCACACACATAGGATTTAACCTGGAAGAGGAGTTTTGTCCACAAGCAATGTTTAGATTGATTACTAAAGGAGTTTAGTAGTTCAATTAAACACTCAATCAGTCGATGACTCAATATCATATGGTTCAAGGTGTTGGATGCATTGATTGGAATATCGGATTGATTGAAATCGCATTTGACTGATTCTGCACAACCTACACTCCCAACCGGTCGGTTCATGTGATGAACCAGTCGGCTGAGGTTGTTGAACCGGTCAGCTCAATTGTTGAATCGATCGGCTCATGCACAGAGTGAAATGACCGGTTCAAGTATTGAACCGATCGGTTCAACTGGTGCAATCGAGCAACTTGGGAAAGTAGGATTGGTGAGAATTTTCCTTTCGTGTCAATTTTCCAATTTGATTGGAAATAGTATTGGTATTCGATACCAATTGGGAAAGAAACAAGGAAAGTCTTTTCGAGCCAGATTAGGACCATGAACCGATCGGTTAAGGGCACCAACCGATCGGTTGGAGTGCCCCAAACGGTAGGCTCGGGTCCAACCGATCGGCTCAATGGCCGAACCGATCGGTTCAGCAGTGAACCGATCAGTTCAGGTTGCGAGATGGTTGCTTTTTGTGGAAAATCCCGAACCCTTCTACTACTGCTTTAGTCCTGCATTGCCCGAGATGGAGAACCCTGTCCCATGACTCTCCTATATATAGGGGTATTTGGGGGCTTCTCACAGTACAACTCAGTGCAACCAGTTGCTCTGCAAGTTGTTGTTCTCTCTGGTTTTGGTAACCGTGAGAGAGCCCGAGCAAGTGCTTCCCGCAAAAGGGAGGTGTAGCAAGGGAAGGACAACTGTAGTTGCAACAGGAGGCAGGAGAGTGTGTTGGCAACTAGTACGTCAACAGGAGGGTGCGACTCCTTCCACTTCCTTGTGGGACAAGGAGTGTGGAGTTCCAGGTGGTCCGTGTGGACTACTACAGAGGCGGGAGGACACTGCCGCTTAGGAGGACAACTTTCATCCGACAGTCCGGTTCGAGTAGGAGTTGTCAGTGCCGGTGCGACCAGGAGCTGCATAGACACTGTCGAAGTTCGGAGTTGAAGACCGTGCATTGCGCGAGGTATTGTCTCCGAGCAAGCCTCGGGACAAGTTATGATTCCACAAATCATCCTTTCCTATTATATAGACATTGACGCGTTTCCTCGGTATGGGTTTGGGGAGAAAATTTTTTGTTTCCGCTGCCTTCTCTGTCTCCCCTAAAACCCAACACATTTTAGATAAGATGAAATCAATATATGATGGACATATGAAAATGCTTGAAGACATTAAAGTTTACATGTAAGTAGGATTGGGTAGATACTTATTCTCTTTTAGTTCTTATAGGTACAATTCTTATGTAAGAAATTAATGTAACTCTTTAATGAAGCATCTTATAAGTGACATTTGAAATGAATGGAAATTATTTTCTAATGATTACTATTTGATTAAAATCTAGATCCTTCAGAAAAATTTAGGTAATGACTCATCTTTGTGGCCTTCCTTAATTGGGGGTTGCTGAAAATTGAGGTCGTTATAGACACCATGTTTGAGGAACTGAGGTTTTAGTCCTCCTGCCATTGCACTAAGGTTTTAGTCCTCCTATAATTTATTATTTTAGGCATTGAGGTTTTAGTCCTCCTTGCAATGCAGTGTGGTTTTAGCCCTCATGCAATTTATTATTTTAAGCACTAAGGTTTTATTCCTCCGACCAATGGACGAAGGCTTTAGCCCTCCTGAACTATTTTGTTTTGTTTGGCACTGAGCTTTTAGTCCTCCTCCCCTTGGTATGATATACATGGATTTCCATCCTACTTTTTAGTTTATGCTAGTTAGTATCTTTTATCACCATGCAAATATAAATTTAATGGTGAACAAGTATATGGTAAGACTCCTTTTGATTATCATATCATGGTTAATAAATGCCTCACCTCATGGACATGTTGAACCCTTTTGACAAACTTTTCTCTTTTGGATATTTTGATATTGACCTCCTTGTTCAATTTTTTTCTAATTTTAAAATTATTGTCTAATTATTTTACTCTGCACTTACCATGTGTTTGCTAGCATTCTTTCCTTTTGTTTTCCTCTTCCCGGGTGTTTCTTTTCAACCACCCAGAGTTCTCACATCCTGAGGTTCAGGATGAAGGGGACTTTGCCTAAGACCAAATTCAAGGATGAGTTTTGAAATTGTTAGGTTGCACAACATAATATGATCCCGATGAGGAGATTCATATTTTAGACATTCACCTTACAAGGCCTCAATGTAAAGTTTAACAATGAAGCTATGTAATAGTTACATTTATTTTCCACGACCACAAATTATGTTTCCCTACTCATCTGTTTGAGAAAAAAATATTGCACCCCTTTTTATTCGGTCATAATTTTGTTCATGGGGCTATATGCAAATTATATTCTTGAATTAAGGAGTGGTCCCTACCGGGTCCCCTGCTAACACTAGCATCACCCTAAGTATTTCAAATATCTTCTCACTATCCCTCTTGATTTGTTGTTATGATGTTCATAAATCTACTTGTCAAGAATTACATGGAGGTGGAGTATGTGAGGATAACATGTTTCCATTGCCATACACACTAGGATAGATGAATATCTGGATGAGAAAATTGATATTTGGATTCATATGTAGAAAAACATTTTTAGTGTCCTAGATCTATCGACCTCCCCAGTTGACATGCTAATCGACCTTCAATATCCAACAAATATCAAGCATCGAAAATTAATCTAATGTCCTTGATGCTCGATAGGCATGTTGACCTTGTTGGTATGTATGCCCTGAGAGACAATCATGGGATAATCGGTGGGATATTTTAAGATTGATTTGATAAAGATCAAAGGCAAGCTTCTGATTCTTTCTGGTTCATTCATATGAGATAATGATAGAACAAATTGAATGTGTAGAGAATGATAGTACTCAATGACATATGCTTTTAGGTTCAGGACCTGAACGATGAGATCATACAGATGCTAAGAGTTTGTAAAATCTTATTATGTCCCTAGTCGGATGTCATTATGGAAGGTAGATACACAGCAATGACACACAAGACTAGATTGTGGTGTTGGTTGATAATAGAATCTCATTAGTCATGATATGGAGATATCAAACCAAACACATAGGTACTTGTTAGAGAACAAGTGTACCAGACAGACCCACCGTGAGTTTGACACATGTAACCATGACATGGTAGTCATAGTCAGTTCTCACAGTGATGGTGGTGAGTGTGATTCTTTGACCTGAAATCACTACACTCAACACATGTCGTTGGGTACACTTTGACATCATCAAACACAGTCCTAAAACATGGGTTGTTATTAAAATGATGATTGGGTGGCTTTGACACATGGGGCTTTTTAGGGGTGAGTGATAGATAGGAGAATTGTCCCTCCTGAGGGAGTCTGATATCCATTGGCCACTTGATGAGTAGGATTAAGATAGGCATGCACACATGTGTGAATCAGTATGTGATATTGATGTCATACATATCTCCTCCAATCTACTCTGAGACCAAAAAAGTTAATGAACGTTGACATGATGACTGTTCCATGCCTTGAGTTCATTTGGGATATCAGTGACAAAGGAATTATACATTCACTGTAACACCATTCACGGATTGTAGGATTGAAAGTTGTTCTCCAACTTTCCTTTTCACTTGGGTAGCACTGATGTGCGACTAGGCTCCGCTCTTTGCTTGTGAAGTCAAAAGTGTTATGGACTTTCACTGCTAATGTGAAATGGACCTGCAGGGTCACACACATAGGATTTAACCTGGAAGAGGAGTTTATCCACAAATGATGTTTAGATTGATTACTAAAGGAGTTTAGTAGTTCAATTAAACACTCAATCAATTGATATCTCAATATCATAGTGTTCAAGGTGTTGGACCGATTGATTGGAGTATCAAATTGATTGAAACTACAATTGACTGATTTGCACGGTCGGCTGCCCCAACCGATTGTCTCACTGAGTTGAACCGATCAGCTCAGGTTGGTAAACTGATCGAATCAACTAGTGAGACAATCAACTCATGTGTCATGAAACGATCAGCTCAATTGTTGAACCGGTCGATTCGTGGACTAGCCGAGATCGTTTGGAAAATCAGAAGACTATTTTACAAATACAATTTGTTTCACTTGTGCAAATCGATTTGGACAAGGATTAATATTTGGTTAATCGGAAACAAATATGAAAGTCAATTTGAGTTGGACCAGGACCACGAACCGATCAACTCAGAGCACCATCCGATCAGCTCAGAGCCCCAAACGATCAGCTCATGTCCCAAACGATCGGCTCAGGGCCCAAAACGATCATTTCAGGGTGTGAACTGATCGGTTCAACTGACGCAAGTTGTTTTTTGTGTGTGGAAAATGTCGAACCCTTCTACTCTTGTTTAATCCCGCATTGCCCGGGGTAGAGAACTCTATCCCATGACCCTCCTATATATATAGGGGTATTGGGGGCTTCTCAGGAATAATAACTTAGAACACCAGTTGCTCTGCAAAGTTGTCGTTCTCTCTAGTTTTGGTAACCGAGAGAGATCCCGAGCAAGTGCTACCCGATAAGGGAGGCTTAGAAAGGGAAAGAAAACTATAGAAAGGCAACTAGTTGCAGGAGAGTGTGTTGATGACTAGTACACCGACATTAGGGTGCGACTCCTTCTGATTCCTTGTGGGACAAGGAGATCGGAGTTCCAGGTGGTCTGTGTGCACTACTACAGAGGCGGGAGACTTTTTCCGCTCCGAGGACAAATGTCAATCCCGACAGTCCCGGTGAGACCAAGAGCTGCACAGACACCGTCTAAGACCGGAGGTGAAGACCGTGCAAGCCACGAGGTAACGTCACCGATAATGCCTTAGGACAAGGTATGTCTCCACAAACCATCTTCCTACTATATAGACGTTGACATGATTCCTTTATTCTGGGTTTGGGAGAAGAAAATTTTTATTTCTGCTGCCTTCTGTGTCTCCCCTATAACCCAACAGTGGTATTAGAGCCATGTCAACATCTCTATACTTTAGGATTATCGATGTGATCGAATTTGGTTTGTCGCCTTTATTTATTGCATACGATGCGAACAAAATTGGCTTTATGCATGTCCAATCCTAAATCCACAAATCCCAATATATATATATATATATATATATATATATATATATATATATATATATATATATATATATATATATATATGTAATATGAATGTACTCGATACACGTCGCCCTTAAATGAGTTTTGTGGTGGATGTATAGCGTGGTCATGGGCAATAAACCCTATGTTTGTGTGTTCTTGGTTGTATGTGGTTGCTT
The DNA here is from genome assembly GCA_963693085.1 of Alisma plantago-aquatica. NCBI lineage: Eukaryota > Viridiplantae > Streptophyta > Magnoliopsida > Alismatales > Alismataceae > Alisma > Alisma plantago-aquatica. Next base: position 309,884,983 of record OY856415.1, read on the forward strand.
TTATCTCGGTCTGCACACCGATTCCCTACCTCCTTATACTTGATCTAACTCGAGATAACTCAAGATTTCTTTCCTACCTTTGCTCCCCCCGAATGTAACTCAGGGTTTCCCTTTTTAAACGTAAAATAGGATAGATCTTTTATTTCATGTTATTTCAAAGAATGGAGAACCATCTTACGATGACTGAGACGATCGGTTCAAGGTGTGAACCGATCGGTTGGCAATCCAAACGATCGGCTCGAGGAGTGAGATGAGAGGGTGGTGACTTGAGGAGATGCACGATGACCAGGCGAACCGATCAGTTGGAGGAGCTAACTGATCGACTGGTGGCACCCAGACGACCGTCCATGATGACGAGGTCATTCATGTGATGAGTAGATCAATTCGGATGGCTATAACACTTCATCATGGACATGTTGCATGTGATGTGGACCTAGATGACCGTGATTCCTCTTGGCTTGAGGAATCACATTAGGATGGCCATAATCATTGCTTTTATCGTTTCACATGTTTTATGTGGGATATAGCATGTATATGATACACACTATGTATTGTGGTGATTGGATATGTATATGTACCTATAAAACCAAATCCCTCATTTAAATATTAAGTCATTTATGCCTTCCATTAGCAACACACATGAACAACTTGATCGACCAAGCATAGGTTATGCCAAAGCGTGGTGCGACGTCTATCTCGTGGAAGTGTGAAGGGTAAACATGTAGGTTCTGCCAAAGCAGGATGTATGTATACCATGTCAGCTTTTGGGTTAGACTTAACTGGTGATTCTTAGAGCGTCTAAGCCTAGAGGCACAAAATGTTCATGGCAAGGTGTTGCACATTTTCATTCATCAAGAGTTGCATATGATGCAATTGGCATGATGTCCTACCTAAATTGTCAAGATTGTGGGCGATCAGCCAAAGCTGACTCATGACTTGATGAAATATGGATCTTGACCCACTAGAAGATTGTACGCTGCAATCTTCCAAATTGATGGTGAGGGCTATCAATTTGAACAAAAATAGTGGGAGCGATACTTACTTAAATTCCTAATAATATCGTCAACTTTTCAAATAAATCAAAATAGTCAAAATTGAGTTTTGGACTAAACTGCATATGTTTCCTTTTGTAGAACAAATGACAACAAACAACAATCACTTTTCGTTGCGATCGGTCCTTGAAAAGGACAAGCTGAATTGGACTAACTTCCACGACTGGTTTAGGACATTGAGAATTGTTCTCACTCAAGAGAGAAAGCTCTATGTCCTGGATACTCCAATTCCAGAGGAACCTGCTTATAAGAAGCATTCTGGTGATGCTATTGATGCAAAGTGATTGATGTTTTGCTCTATGAACCACGAGTTGTAGAGACAACATGAGAACATGGGTTTCATTGAGATGATTCAACATATCAAGAACATGTATGAAGATCAATCACGACAAGAGAAATATGATGTCTCCAGGGCGCTATTCAAGTGTGTCATGACATAAGGAGATCCAGTTGGTCCTCACACGCTCAAGATGATTGGGTATGTGGAGAACCTGACGAGACTGGGATTTCCCCAGAGCCAAGAGTTGGCTACTGACGTGATACTGCAATTGTTGCTAGAATCCTACAGTCAGTTTGTGATAAACTACAACTTGAACAACTTTGACAAACCATTGACAGAGTTGTTGGGCATGTTGAGTACAGCCAGGGAACAAATAAAGAAGGACAAGCCTAAGTCTGTGATGATGATCAGCATCAAGAAAGGCAAGTCCAAGTGCAAGGGCAAGGGCAAGGCTAAGAAAGGTCCTGGTGCTAGCCAGCAACCCAAGTTGTCTTCAACTCTCAAGGCCAAGGGAGGCGTGACCGAGAGAGGCAATTGCCATCATTGTCAAAAGCCAGGACATTGGAAAAGGAATTGTCCACTCTATTTGGAAGAACTAAAGAAGAAGGAGGCAACATACGTCTCCACATGAAGGTGTCATGAAATAAACTTGTAGCATTTTTGAGGTATATGATACCAAGATATAAAATGTAAAGAACTCAATAAATGGGGCAAGTGTTGCCTCCATAGATAGGAGTACTTTAGTTTATTTTTAGTTTTGAAGGCATGCAATAGAGTTATGAACTGCTATTTCATATTTTCCAATGGATAGAAACACATTATTTTTGCATATTGTATGACAATGATAGCAATTAATAATGTTGATGTTTTAATTTCAAAGATATGATCTTTATGGCAATGCCTTGTTTATCTTGTGGTACTTGGTATGCATAAGATAAAATGATACCTAAAAGTTATTGATAACTCAAACAAATAAATTAGCATAAATCATGAGAAATTCATTTCTTTTTTACATATGATAGATAATCTAGACTCTATTAGTTAGAGAACCAGTAAGAGACATGAATCTCTTGGACATGATTAATCAATATTCACTAATGATAGTGGGAGAATGATTATCCTATTAGGTATAATACATGTGATGTATTTACATACCTATTCGAGCAAATGCTAATACTTCAAATGGTGTTTAGAGAAATACCAATATGAATATCTTGAAGTGTTTAAGAATATCATAGATGAAGTATGAATTTGGTAAAGTGTTAATTCTTGATGAGATCAATGAATGAAATACTTGAACCAAATGTTTGAGATCCTTGTGAGTGATTATGATGATGTATCATAGTGAACTTGTGATTAAGGCATGGTAATGTCTAAATCAAGGAGGTGTCATACTCTAAGGAGTTAGAGGATGATTATCAAATAACTAAATTCTTCTTAAATAAAAAATACCCCACACTAATAAAGGACATTAAGAATCACAAAGGGTTGTGAGTTCTTATATCCTTGACAGATACACCTCGATTATCTATGTGATGAGTTGGTCATGTGATGAGTCAAGTATCTAGATGAATATGAGGAATTGGATTTTGAGTTATGGTTATGACCATTACATCCTAAATGACTTCCATGTGAACCATAAGGTATGAACTTGATGGTAGCACCCATTGGAATGAAATCCATAAGTGCAAATAAGTCTTAAGCATTAAGACACATGGATACCATTTGAGAAGGATGATGCTTGTTGATTGCAACTTAATGACTAAGAAATTTGGCATATGGATACTAAAACTGCATTCCTATGAGGAATAAAACAAAGATGTGTACGTGACACAACCTATAAGGTTTATGAATCCATTAATGCAAATGAAGTCTATAAGTTACAATGGACTAATCAATGTGATTGACTGAGTAGAAACAACTCAGAACTGTGATCTTTACTTTGTTAATATAGTCAAAGGGTTTGACTGATATGACAAAGATAAAGAGAGATCTGTGATTTAGTGGGATGTATTCACATTCTACATGTTGATGTGAAATGGAAATGTTCTAGAATGGAAATCCAAAGTGGAAATTATCTTTAAGTAAGATAGAGACATTTCGTATGTAATAGGAATATAGATATATAGAGATAGTTCTCAAAAACTTTTTGACCTGAAAAGAGAAAGCATACACTGGAAATCTATATTGAAGGGTTCAGTATGAACAGATTTAGTGAGAGAAAACGTGTCCATGTTGCACGGAGTTAGTATCCCAAGGCCAAGTGTCCAATTCTTATGAAGAATGGGAACACTAAGAATAGATATGGATCTATCATGTATGTAATCATCCCATTATCTTGCATGTATGGACATGGCAAGAATAAAATGCATTCATCATCTTGTATGTGGGACATGACAATATGATATGCTTATCCTGATAACTCGTATGTGGGACACGACGAGTGGATGTATGTCTAGTTCCAGTAAAGGTTACTGGAATACCATGAGAACTTGAGAAGTACTAGTTCCATGGAAATAAGGAAGGGTTCACTGTAAAGACTTACACTGATGCGAACTTCCGAAAAAGACAGAAAATTAATCCCAAATATATATGAGATATATAAAAGTGAATGTTTGTTGATGAATGGAAACTTTCCAATAAAGTTGTTTTAAAAGGAAATGTCAAGTATCCGCGTGTTAGAGAATAGCAGTGGATACTATATGGATCTAGGAGTTCATAGAGATGAACTTATAGATATTCCGGTCATTGATGACAAGTTAGGAGTGCTTGGTCATGCAATGTGGCTAAATGTTAGAAAAGGAATACTAGATCGCATATTATGACAACTCCATCTCATATGTGTGACGTACAACGAATTGATGAGAGACATGCAGTTAATATCGACTTTGGCAAGGTGTTGCCATAACTCACTATGTTAGCAATAGAGCACAATAACATGTGGGACATGTTTGAAGATCACTATGAATATGATTCAAGGGTGATTGGCTCGCAGTGCAAGTGGGAGTCTTTTGGTATGTATGCCCTGAGAGCCAATCATGGGATGATTGGTGGGATACATTAAGATTGATTTGATAAAGATCAAAGGTAAGCTTCTAATTCTTCCTGGTTCAGTCATATGAGATAATTATAGAACATATTGAATGTCTAGAGAATAACAATACTCAATGACGTATGCTTTCAGGTTCAGGACCTGAACCATGAGATCATACATATGCTAAGAGTTTGTACATTATTATTATGTCCCTAGTCGGATGTCATTGTGGAAGGTAGATAGACAACAATGACACACAAGACTAGATTGTGGTGTTGGTTGATGACATAATCTCATTAGTCATGATATGGAGATATCAAACCAAACACATAAGTACTTGTTAGAGAACAAGTGTACCAGACATACCCACCGTGAGTTTGACACATGGAACCATGACATGGTAGTCACAGTCAGTTCTCATAGTGATGGTGGTGAGTGTGATTCTTTGACCTAAAATCACTACACTCAACACATGTCATTGGGTACACTTTGACATCATCAAACGAAGTCATGAAACATGGGTTGTTATAAAGGTGATGATTGGGTGGCTTTGACACACGGGGCTTTTGAGGGGCGAGTGATAGATATGGGATTTGTCCCTCCTGATGGAGTTTGATATCCATGGCCACTTGATGAGTGGGATTGAGATAGGCGTGCACACATGTGTGAATTAGAATGTGATATTGATGTCATACATATCTCCTCCAATCTACTCTTTGATCAAAAAAAGTGAATGAATGTTGAAAGGATGACTATTCCATGCATTGAGTTCATTTGGGATATCAGTGACAAAGGAATTATACATTCACTATAACACCATTCACGGATGGTAGGATTGAAAGTTGTGCTCCAACTTTCCTTTTCACTTGGGTAGCATTGATGTGCGACTAGGAACCACACTTTTCTTGTGAAGTCATAAGTGTTATGGACTTTCACTGCCAACGTGAAATGGACCTGCAAGGTCACACTGATAGGATTTAACCTAGAAGGGGAGTTTATCCACAAATGATGTTTAGATTGATTACTAAAGGAGTTTAGTAGTTCAATTAAAAACTCGATCAATTGATAGCTCAATATCATAATGTTCAAGGTGTTGGACCGATTGATTGGAGTATCAGGTTGATTGAAACTGCAATTGACTAATTTGCACGGTTTGCTGCCCCAACCGATCAGCTCACTGAGTTGAACCGATCGGCTCAGGTTGGTGAACCGATCAACTCAATTGGTAAGACGATCGACTCATGTGTGATGAAACGACCATCTCAATTGTTGAACTGGTCGATCTGTGGACCAACTGAGATCGTTTGGAAAGTTAGAAGACTATTTGGAAATACAATTTATTTCACTTGTGCAAATTTGATTTGGACAAGGATTAATATTTGATTAATCGGAAACAAATATGAAAGTCAATTTGAGTTGGACCTGGACCACGAACTGATCAACTTAGAGCACTAGCTGATCGTCTCAGAGCCCCAGACGATCGACTCAGGTCCCAAACAATCGACTCAGGGCCCAAAACGATCGTTTTAGGGTATGAACTGATCGGTTTAGCTGACGCAAGTTTTTTTTTGTGTGGAAAATCTCGAACCCTTCTACTCCTGTTTAATCCCACATTGCCCGGGGTAGAGAACCCTGTCCCATGACCCTCCTATATATACAGGGGTATTGGGGGCTTCTCAGGAATAACAACTCAGAACACCAGTTGCTCTGCAAAGTTGTCGTTCTCTCTGGTTTTGGTAACAAAGAGATAGCCCGAGCAAGTGCTACCCTATAAGGGAAGCATAGCAAGGGAAAGACAACTACAGAAAGACAAATGGTTTTAGGAGAGTGTGTTGGTGACTAGTACGCCAACAGGAGGGTGTGACTCCTTCTGATTCCTTATGGGACAAGGAGATCGAAGTTCTAGGTGGTCTGTGTGGACTACTATAGAGGCGGGAGACTTCTTCTACTCGGATGATAACTATTAATCTCGACAGTCCCGGTGAGACCAGGAGCTGCACAGACACTGTCCAAGACCGGAGGTGAAGACCACGCAAGCCACGAGGTAATGTCGTCGAGCAAGTGTCGGGACAAGGTATGTCTCCAAAAACCATCTTTCCTACTGTATAGACGTTGACGCGATTCCTTTATTCTGGGTTTGGGAGAAGCCTTCTCTATCTCCCCTATAACCCAACAAACCTCCCTGGTCGAGACACTGAAGCTTGAAACCTTGATGCTCGAAAACCTCATCAATATCCATGAATGACATCCAAGAACTCGACATTCAAGCCATAGATGACCTAGACTGACAAACCCATCAGTCTCTCTATTCCTCAAAAACATCATCAGTTTGCACCCAACAAGAAATCAGGTCATTGACTATTGTTGTCGACACTCTTGTCTACAACGACAACTGCAACCAACACCCATGTTGACATTCAAGGTCGATGACCTGTCAACCTTTCAGCCTGACAATAGGAAGTCTAAGAGTCAAGAGTTGTTAGTCGACAAACAATGGTCAACAGTGATAGGAAGCATAAGTGTTCGACAACCTCAACCCTAAAAATAGGCCGCAACACCACACTTCATCTCATCTCAAATTTATTGAGACAGAACACACCGTAAGGCTTACACCAAGATCAGAGCAAGGATGAGACCTATCGACCTAGCTTAGAGACATCTGTCGACCTCCAAGCTTATCAACATCTAGGACCTCCAGGTGTCGATCTACATATCGACCTATGCAGTTCAAGACCATCGACCTCTACCTAAAGTCACTGTCCATTCACCTACTTCATCTACAAGTCAGGGTTAACACTTGGATGAGAGAGAAGGAAGGAAGTCTATTATCACACACCACATCGAGCTGCTTCTACCATCATGACCATGATGGTTTCCTCTTCATCTGCTACTGATATTGATCTCACCATGTTGAGGGAGTAGTCTTTTCATTGGGGTAGGGGGACTAGCCCCACTACCTATTTCTTGAAATTTCATTCATATTCCAAATCTTGTACGAACTCATTTAATTCATATCAAATCATTTATGACATGTTATGTGGATTGATCACCCGCTTAATGTGATTTATTATAATCTTTTACCATGAGAGCTTCAATGTTTAATATTTGAATACCGATTAGTTTTAGTTTGACACCTTGATGAGAACTTCTAACCGAAAGTCTCCATAGTAGTTGATTTAGGATATGTAAGTAACGATAATTGAGCTTACACGGATATTTACTCATGTAAGTTTCTTACACCAAAAGGGGAAACTTGCATAACTCCAATTATATCTTCATACTTGTTTGGATTTGAATGAATGTGCAGATTTGAGTAGTGGCGGTGAACTCAATTCCACCCTAGTGTTTCCATCCATTGATAAGTAGAACCTTAATGTACCTCTTTTCATTGTTGCAACCTTAGATTAATCAAACCAATCTCAGTTTTTGTGATAAAATACTAGTTCTTAGAAAAGTTACTTTAATAAGATAATTCTTAAAAGCGTTATCCCTTATAATTCCATCCTCAACTGTACTATAATAAGATTTGTCTACTTGCGGCTAATATTGTTTCACATTAGTTGGGTATGAATCCAAATATCATGTTTCCTTTGAAGAATTGCACTAATTGTTGTAATGATGGAATATAAAGCAGAAAATCTGACAAATGTGGGAAAAAAGTAGAATATGTACCACCTGCCCTCCACCCCAAACTTAGAAATGTGTTCATCCCTAAGTAAACACTAAATCCAATATAGAGGGGAAAAATTGTGTGGTTTGGACCATGAGATTTGGTTCCATCCCAATCAGCAATGTTTTCCTCCATCTAAAATTCAAAAAGGAAGTATCAAAATTTAAGATTGCATTTTCCAATGCTTTTCTAAGGGATGCAAAAATTGAAGACAAGAATTAAGATAAAGATCAAGTTTCCTCCCGACAAGCGCCTTTGTTTTATATTTAAGGCTCAATATTTGAAACTCAATCATGATATGTTGGAATGAGGAGGGGGAGATGTTGGTTGCCGTATATGTCACTCACTATGAAATAACATTTGAGATGGTGGCCATTGACTTCAAATTCTACAGTTTTCTCACTCCAGATTAATACAACTCCATGGGGGAATATATGCTTGATGATGAACGGTCTTGACCGTCGAGTTTTGAGATTTCCTAGGAAAATATGTATATGGGAGTTGTGTAGTAATAGTTGATCTCCCACCAAGATCTTTCCTCTTCAAGTGGACATCATGCCACATAGTTGTGCACTATTTTTGGATGTGTACATTTTCATCTACAGTCAGACATAACTCTTCAAGCTCCTACAATTGAAGTAAACAATTCTCCTTTGATGCACAAAAGTCAAAGTAGATATGCTTGATGGGACATTAGACTTTGTGCTCGAGCTCCACCAGTAGGTGACATGACTTTCAATAGATTATGTGGAAAGGTGTTGTGTCCACTGGGGTCTTGTAGGAAGTCTGATAAGTCCATAGAGTGGCATTCAACTTGTGGGCCCAACCCTGCCTTGTCTTACCGACTATATTTTCAAGGATGGCTTTTATTTGACGGTTAGAAACCTCCACCTGTTCACTCCTTTGGGATTATATGGAGTGGCCACTCAGTGAGATACACCATATCTATGAAGGAATGTTTCTAAACTATGCTCAAGGATGTGTGATCCTCCATTGGAAATGAAGGTGCACATGACTCCAAAACACATGATGATAATATCTCTGAACATTGTTATAACTGCTTGGAATCACATGAAATGGTGGGGATGGCTCCAACCCACTTGGAAGCGTAGTTGACTACAATGAGTATATAGAAGAATCCAAAAGTAGAAGGAAATGGGCCCATGTGTTCCACACCGTAGATGTCAAAAATTTCCACTTGACAACGATTGAGGGACATTTTCTACATCTTAGAAATTTTGAAAAATATTTGGAATTGATCACATGATTTGACAAATATATGAGCATCATTGAAGATAGAAAGTCATAAGAACCCACACTGGAGGACTTTGAATGCAGTCTTCTTAGAGCTCATGTCACCCATGTTGGTCCAGAGTGACACTGCTCTAGAATGAGGGGAGCTTCTTCATCAGATATACAACAACGATAAAGACCATTTGAGAATTATCAAAATAAGTATGGTTCATCCCAGTAGTAATGATGGACATATGACATGAACTTATTTCTTTCATTTTCGGTGCAATCAAGGAGAAGGACTCCTACAATAAAGTAATTGACCAGATCAACATAGCATGGTGTGAATGTAGACACTTTTAACAAGTGATTTTTAGGCAAGGGGTCATTAATGGGGACTGTGTTAGAATCTTGAATATGTAATTGGATGAGGTTTTTCATGACTTAATTTTTAGTACCCTTCTTGTCCTTGATCTCAAGATCAAACCTTGTAACAATAAGATCCACCTGATCAACTTGGGCATCACATCTTTCTTTGTCATCAAATACTTATAGCAACATGATCAGTGTACAGTATCACTTGTGAGCCTATAAGGTAGAAGCAAAATTTGCCAAAGGCAAAGACAATAGCAAGAAGCTCCTTTTCTATTGTTGCTCTATTCTTTTGGGTGTCATCTAGAGTCTTTCTAGCATAGTAGATGGCATGATGTTTCTTGTAAACATGTTGCCCCAGTACTATGCCTACATGGTAATCACTAGAATCACACATGATCTCAAAGGGGAGAGACCAATCTGGGGCGCAAAGAATGGGAGTTGATATGAGAGCTTCCTTCAAGGTGTTGAAGTTCTTCATATAGTCAGAGTCACAATTGAAGTCCACATCCTTCGAAAGAAGGTTTGTCAGAGGCTTGGGATCTTACTGAAATTGCAAATAAACCTCATGTAGATCCCGACATTTCCTAGGAATGCCCTAACTTCTTTGACAGTGGTTGGAGGTGATAGATTGGAAATTGCCTCGATCTTTTCTTTGTCAACCTCAATTCCTCTGGAGCTGACTTAATATCCTAGAACAATGCCCTCCTTTACCATGAAGTGGTATTTTTCCCAGTTAAGCACCAGATGTGCTTCTTTACAATGTTCGAAGACTAGGAAAAGGAGGTGTACAAATGATTCAAAAGAATCTTCATAGACTGACAAATCTTCCATGAATATTTCCATTATAGTTTTAGTAAGGTAGGAGAAGATGGTAGACATGTAGTGCTAAAAAGTGGTTGGTGCATGTCATAGTCTGTAGGGAATCTACAGGAAGACATACATGCCAAAGAGACATGTGAATGTCATATTCTCTTAATCATTGGGATGGATGTGGTATTTGGTAGAACCCAAAATGTCCATCTAGTAAGTACAAGAACTCATGGTGTGCAAGTCTCTCTAGGACCTGATCAAGGAAAGGGAGAGGAAAGTGTTTCTTCCTAGTAACATTGTTGAGCTTGCAATAGTATATGCACATACACCACCAAGTCACAATATGGGTGGGTATAATGTCATTCATATCATTTAAGACAAACATAGTGTCACCCTTCTTTGGCACCACCCGTACATGACTCACCCAAGGTGAATTAAAAATGGGATGGATGATCCTAGAAAGTAGCAACTTTATCACTTCCTTGCGAAGAACCTCCTTCATGATAGGGTTTAGCTTATGTTGAGGCTCAATGGATGGCATGTAGTTATTCAACATGTTGATTCTATGCATGCAGAGGGCATGACTTACACCTTTTAAGTCAGCCATTTTGTAGCCTAGTGCTTTCTTCCTCTTCCTAAGTTTGGTCAATAGTTTGTCTTCTTGGGTTGGTGTGAGATCCACATTAATGATGACTGGGTAGACCTTCTTCTCATCTAGGAAAACATACTTAACCCCTTGGGGTGAGGCTTCATCTCTGGTCCAGTGGTCTCTTATTCTTTGATGATGAAGGTGGATTTGAGACAAAGTCAGCCTCAGGATCTTCAATAGTAGAGTTTAGAAGAAAGGGAAATTTCTCCACCTGCTCATCGTTTAATTCATTAGAGTTGGTGTTGATGAGCTCAGTCTCTATAGGGTCTTCAGAAGTAGAATCCTCCTCTTGATATGGTTCCATTCTATCAACCCAATCAATCAAATATCATTTCTCCTAAAAAGAGGGACCCTTGAGACTCTCGAAGACTCTTTCGATAGTATCTATTCTTATCCTTAGTGTCAAGATTCCTAATTCACCGTCAATGAGTGTGTGAGTGATTGCAAGGAAGGGACACCTATTTTTGGAAACTAGGGGGACCCCAAACTTGGTTTTGGTTGGGTCCTTGTTGGAGCAGTTGGACATTAGATGCTCCATCTGAATTTCCATATTGCAAACTAGGATAGTTTCTTGGTCTATTAGTGTTTTAGTACCCTTGTCCTAGATTGGAGTTGACAATGTTAACTTCTTCAATGACTGGAGTGTTCTCAAACTAAGGTTGGATCATGCTCATAGTGGCCTGGTAGAGATGGTTACATTGCAGGCTTGTGTGGCCTTATGCACTACAAACTTGGTAGACTCTGGGCCTGTGTTAGGTTGGAGGGAGGATTGGCCTCTTTTCCCACTATTTAGAAGGATGTACTGAAGGTTGTCTATTTTCAAGGCAAGCATCTTTAGAGAGTCAACAATTGCTTTAAGTTCAGTTTTATCTTCCGCCATTAACACCTTAAGGATGCCTCCCTTATGGGATTATCCCTAATTTTCTTAGTTCTCGGCTCCCCTATTGATGACCTTACATGCGTCGTAAAAGATTTTCTACATGAAATCTCCACTAGAGGTGGCATCATGGAATCACTTAATATTATCATCCACTCCACCTATAGAAATGTTCAAAAGTTATGAAGGAGGGATGGCATGATGAGGGCATTTTTACAGAGTCACTAGGCTTTGAATAGAGTCTCGGATGGATCTTACTTGAACCAAGTTATATCTCCTCTAAGTTGATAAGTGAGTGAGGGTGGAAAGAACTTCTCATGGAATTCGTGTTGAAGTTCCTCCCAAGTTGTGATGTTGTTGTCATCTAGGGATTTTTACCATAACCTATCCTTGTCAGATAGGGAGTAATAGAATAATATCAACATCATCTCCTCTTCTATCACGAGGGTGTGCTTACTCAGTCCATATAGGTCTATGAAATTCTGCAAATGTTCATGGGGGTTTTCACCGACACATCCCCCAAAGTTGTTATTATGCATCATTGTCACCCAATTGGTCTTGATCTCGAAGTTCTGAGCTTAGATGGTAGGATGGACGATGGGGTTGTGTATATATGTAGCCTTTGGGATAGAGAACTTCATAGATCTCTTTGTTGCTCTTCTTTTGTAGCATTTTTCTACTTTGCTTGTACGACAACTCTAGTTTTGTCCATGAACCTCTCTCTCTCTGTGCATTTAGGGCTACTTGCACCTTGTGGTTGACCTCCTCATCGTTCCACCTGGCTCTTTGTTCATGAAGGAGCCTACGATGCATTCTTTTGATCTAGGGATCAATGGGACTCAACAAATTGACACTAGAGGAGCGCTACATGCATGAGCATTACCACCTAAAAAATGAGATACACCAAATTGAGATGGCTTGAAGAAAATTTTGTTTCAAAATGATATTTAATAGTAACAACTGAAAAAGAAAATTACTAACAAATCCAAGTAAATTACAAAGATAAAAAAATTCTAATGTCCCCGACAATGATACCAAAATTTAATGTGGGAATTATCACACTACAAATTCACTAGGAATGAAATTCCTAGAGTTTACCTAAACTAACATGTAACGATGCCACCCGAAAGAAAATGTATCTTATTATAGTACAATTGAGGATCGAATCTCAAGGGACAATATTTTTAAGAACTGTCTGATCAAAGTAACTTTCCAAGAACTAGTATTTATCACAAAAGTAGAGATTTTTTTGATCAATCTAAGGTTGCAAGAATGAAAAGAGCTAGATTAAGGTTCTAGTTATCGATGGATGGAAACACTAGGGTGGAATTGGGTTTCACCGCCACTAACAACAAATATGCACAATCATTCAAATCCAAACAAGTATGAAGATATAATTGGAGTTATGCTAATTTCCCCTTTCAACATAAGAAATTTGCATGAGAAGATATTCTCCTAATCTCAATGTCTCATTACTTATAGATCCTATATCAGTACTTTGAAGATTTTCCATCAGAAGTTCTCCTCAGGGTTTCAACCAAAACTAATTGGTATTCAAATCTTAAAGGTTGAAGTTGTCATCGTAAAATATTATAATAAATCACGTAATTTGGGTGATCTATCCATAAAACATGCAATAAATGATTAGCTATGAACTAAATGAGTTCATAAAAGAGTTGGAATTCAAAGGAAATTGCAAGAAATGGGTAGTGGGGCTTGTTATGACCCACTCCATGATTAATTAGTAAGTACCTTAATTAGTGCTAAGAATCTAGTTAAACATCAAGGATAATCAAAATAAACTAATATGTGAATCAATAGTTGACATTTACTCATATGAGGTAATTAATGATGATATCAATGTTGATTATAAAGTTCATTAAGTGGAATTAAGTGATCACAGATGCAATTAGATCTTTGATCCAGTAAAACAGTCTAATTAGCATGCTTTCATGCCTTGGGATTCTAGAGGATCTCGCACTTGAAAATATGCAAAAGAAATCAGGTTATTTGGACCTACGAGGCGAAAGTTATGACACTTTTGATTTCTTGGATTGATTTTGAAATTTACCCATTTATTAGCTTATTAACCCCAGCGTTTCCTTTCTTCCTTATCCGCTTTCTTCTTCACTCACCCGATAAAACAGTGAGCGACCGCTTGAAGCGGCGCATATCAGCAAGTGGCCCGATCTGCTAGCAGAGGAGGGGCGCGAGGCGATTTTTGGTTCCCTTAGCTCTATTACCAGCGGCGCCGTCCACCTTCCTTCCTCCTCATTCCTTTCCCTAATCGACGACCACGACCCCTCCTGCTAGGGCGCCGCCCAGCAAGAGCAGCAGCAGGCCGCCCAACATCAGTGGCCGACCAGCAGTAGGGCACCGACCTGGATCCTTGGGTGCGAGGAGCAGCACCCCGCATCACCTCCACCGAATCCGGCCATCTATATCCTCCCTCCACTCTTCTGGCCAGCACCTACCTGCAGCCCTACAGCTTGGGCGGCCGGCGACCTACAGCTGCAGCAGCAGCTAGGCGCCTTTGGGGCGCAGCTACCACCTCGAACGATGCTCTTTAGGTCCGACGTTGAGGTTCCAATGAGATTTCGCGGCCATTACCTACGATTCAACACCTAACCAAAGTTCCTTCCAACTTGTCCATGCGTGACGAAGCTGTTGTTTGCAGTAGACTGCATCCCAGGGCTGAACCAAGGAGGAAGATGACCCAGTGGTGCGATTGAGCTCGGTTCTGAGGTGTTAGCAGGAATTCGCAGCCCCAACAACAATCGATGCCCAACCTAGCAGCAGCAACTGCTGTGAGAAGTAATGGCCAGGAGGCCATTTGGGTGCGAGCAACATCACCAAGGTATACTCTTGACTTTAAATGAGAGTTCCAAACTAGGTTTCGTAGTCTTCAGTCACGATTCAACCATGCTACTGTCGTAACAGCGTTTTGATTGGCTGAATTGGGTGTGATTCGGCCGAGTTTCATTTATAGGAAATCGATCAGGGTTTTGATCGGCCGAGTTGCAGGTGGATCGGCCAAGTTTCCAGCTGGTCGGCCGAGTACCCAGTTTGGTCGGTCGAGTTTCAGTACTGTGAGTAGTAGTTCATTCAGAAATCATTATTTAACTCAATTTAAATGCTTAATTGCTTCTGTATCAGTTAGTATAACTTTTAAACAGTGTAATACATACAATAGAGTATGTTAGATTCATTGGAACTTGAAATACTTAATATATATGCTTAATGAAAATGATGAAATTTCCTGTATTATAATTGTAATATATTTGCTGATTTGAAAATAGACGTTTAGCATCGAAACTGGATAAATGATATTGAATCATGTTTAAGGATGATAAAGGATATATATGTGCTTCGTGTGATATTCAGATTGTACAATAAGTATGAAATGTGTTTTCCCTGTTTAATTGTTTAAATGTTAAATCAGTTAATAGATTTAGGTGCCCTAACACCGTAGAACCCCCTTGAGAGGTCTGCACCAGGGGGGTGAAACTCGTGTTCAACATTATTCGTGCTTGTGTCATGGAGACACGAGGAAAGAGAGGCAGTGTCCAACAACAACGCGTGCTTGTGTCACGGTGGCACTAGAGTAAATAGGGGTTATTCAACAACAACGCGTGCTTGTGTCACGGTGGTAACCCCGTAAGACTCTCCGCCTGTGTGCTCAGGTTTGAGGAGGAGTCTAGAGTTCACTCTTTTGAGAGTGTAGTGAGGCCTTGTGTGCCTGAGGCCTTGTGAGCCTGAGAGTCCTGCAGCAGACCAGGGCTGGAAGTCAGACTTAGCATTTCCCGGGTGTGTCGCTAAGTCTTGTACGGTGGGATCGTAGTTCGCTACGGATCTATGTATGCAGAGTACACTGCATATGATTAGGGCATATTAAAAATATAAATATGAATCATATAGGATCGCAGTAAAGTTAATATATTAAGAGATTCGAACTTTTGTGCCAAATCTATACATCTGTTTATTTGTTTAAATATCTACTGTTGCATATAAATGTGATTATTATCTGCAAATCTACTATATCATTAGAACTGCCCTGCTTGTACTGCACTTATGTTTTATTTCAATTTTATAAACCTGATGAGTTGTTTAGTGATAGCTAAGTGAAATGCTATTCACTGAGCGAGTAGGCTCATCCCTCTGTTCAAACATTTTCAGGTCAGCATCAACAACAGGAATTAGAAGGATTGTTTCATCCTAACGCCTAGTCTATAGAGAGTTTGTAGTTAGTCTAGTTAGAGGTGTCTTAGTCCTTTCCCCTCGATCCTTGGAACATGGTGTGGGTGAGAGAGAGTGCGTATGTGGAATGCATATAAAGATGTAAATTAACTGTTATGCTTTACTTTATGTTAAACAATGTAATATGCTGTAGACTGTACTTATATCTTTTGTCAGTTTAATAGAAATGAATCTGTAGTTTGTTTAGTTTTTTTTTATATAGCATAAATCTGGTTATCTTTAATGTCTTAAAATGTTTAAAAAGTGAAGAGTGGTTGGCTTGTGTGTAAATCCCATCCGTCGCGCCCTAATCTCGTGGTTTGTGGTTAGTGTGAGATCGGGGCGTTACAGGGCTAGTCCCCCCACCCTAGTGAAATTGCATGAGGATACCATCATGGTCATGATGGTAGAACCATCTCAGCATGGTATGCCATGAAAAACTTCCTTCTTTCTCCCTCATACATGTATTAACCCTAACTTGTAAATGAAGTAGGTGGATGGACAACTACTCCGAGAAGAGGTCAATGGCGTTGAACTACATAGTTCGATATGTAGGCCAATGCCTGGGGATCGATAGATGTTACTATTCTTGTAGGTTGATAGATGTCACCAAGCTAGGTTGATAGAGCTAGCTAGGTTGATAGGTCTCGTCCTCACTTTGATCTCTACGCCGACTTTTCGGTGTGTTTTGTCTATAGAAATATAAGATGAGAAGAAGTGTTTTGGTGGGGGCCTATATATAGGGTCGATGTCATCAACCACTTTTTCTACCTTTCAGTGTCGACCATTGTTTGTCGATTGACAACTCTTGATTCTTGAACTTATGTCATCAGGCTTAAAGGTCGAGATGTCAACGACCTTGAAGGTCGATATAGGTGTCTGTTGCAATTGTAGTCGTCGACAAGAGTTTCAAAAACAATAGGTAGATAACCAAATTCCTTGTTGGTTTTAGACTGGTGATGTTGTACTTGAAGAGAGAGATTGATGGGTCTCTCTGTCTAGGTCATCGATGACTTGAATGTCTAGTTCATAGATGTTGATCTAGGAGATTGATGATTCTATCAAGCATCAAGGTTGGTGGACATGAGATCAATTGTCGATACTTGATATTTGCCGAAAATTGAAGGTGGATTGGCATGTTGACCATGGAGGTCGAGAGGTCCTGCACACTACATTTTTTGTCTATGTATGAATCCAATTATCAATTTTCTCATCCAGATATTCATCTATCCTAGCATGTATGACAATAATAATGTTAGAGTAAGTAGGGGGGCCCGGTGGGGACTAAATCATCAGTTCCAAACACAACAATATAGTGCAGGAGGGCTAGCATCAGTGCACTAGAAGGAGGAATAAAACCTTAATTCCTAAAATAATAAATTGTAGGAGGGCTAAAAACTCAGTGCATTGGCCGGATGAGTAAAACCTCAGTGCCTAAAATAATAAATTGCAGGAGGACTAAAACCTTAGTGCAATGGCAGGAGCACTAAATCCTCAGTGCCTCAAACATGGTTTTTGTATCGACCTCACTTTTCAGCATCCCCCAATTAAGGAAGGCCACAAAGGTGAGAGCCATTACCTAAAATTTTCCCAAGGATCCAAATTTTAATCAAGTAATAATCAATAGAAATAATTTCCATTCATTTCAAATATCATTTAGAAGATGCTACTTTAAAGAGTTACATGAATTTCTTACATAAAAATTGTACCTATGAGAACTAAATGAGAAGTATCTATTTAATCCTCCTTATAAGTAAACTCTAATATCTTCAAGTATTATCATATGTCCATCATATATTGATTTCATCTTATCTAGCATGTACATAAAACATTGTAAAACAAAAGCATAGATCTGTTGGTTAAATTAGACATTTAAATACCCTTTGTTTTAATGATGACAAATATTTCATTCTTATGGATATTACATGCTACTTGAGTATTTCAGGGTTCAAAGGTATAAAGAAATCCTACTTAGTGGGAAGATGAAGATCAATGCAAATTGAAGATCAAATACGCTTAATTGTATAAATGTTCATGATTGTACTCAAATATAAAAACTTGTGCAAAAATATAATGTACAAGTACTTAGACATCATGTCAATCAAGCGTTAGATCTTCCCTACCCACCTATAACCCTTAAATAGTTTTCCCCCAATGTTAGAGTCACCCATACACATTGAAACACATACTTAATAGGTGGTTCAAAAGTCTAGAATAGGGACACCCTCGATCGAAGAAATTGTCGACCTAGACACTCTTGGTCGAAGTTCTTGTTGATCGAGAACCACCTCAGTTGAAACTGTGACACTATTCAACAACTTACACTATTGTGCTCTAAAATAGTCTTTGGTCGAAAATAACCTCGACCGAGTAAGCAAAGGTCTAAAGCTTGCAACCTTTAGACTGATGGTTGGTAGTTGGGAGTTGGAAAATAGACGTTGCAACACTTTTTCTCCAAACCCTTCCTCGGTCAAAAAAAAGTTTGACCTAGACACATCTCGGTCGACAAGTTCCTCGAATGAGACAATTTCTGGATTGTTCTTTTCAACTCAAAACCATTAGCCATTATAAGTCAATTAATGGATACCTAATCGCTAGTGAAGCACTAAGAACACTGTAGAAACCCTCTACAACGTCCCTAAGTACTTACAAACCATTCTTGTAAATAGGAGAGGCCTTAGGATACCTAAAACATACAACTACACTTGAGAATACATTCTAGTGAGCAACTAAGCAAGAGATACACTTACCATCTTATTTTTCTTGCCTCAATTTCATGTCCTAAGCTACAATCTCCTAAGCTACACCACATATAGACTCATCCATCTTAAGTGGATAGGAGATCTATATGATTGATATAGGATCAAAGAAATGTACTCAATTGGATAAGTATTTTCTTTCTTCCAATATTTTTATTCTATATTATATATTGTTCTCCTTGACTACTCCTAGGTTTGAAGGTTGTTGAAAGGAGTTTTCTTGGAGATACTTTTTGGTGGAGAAGGCTGCTTTGAGGTTTGCTTGATATTACTTCAAGGAAGGCTGCTTCAAGGGAGGTTGGAGCTACTTCTAAAGGAAGGCTATCTCAAGGTAGTATAGCTACTTCAAGGAGGTGAAGGCTGCTCTAAGGACTTGAAGTTAATTCAAGAAGGCTACTTCAAGGAGGTTGAGGCTACTTCAAGGGTGTGGAAGGTGATTGTATTTTTTGTAACATCCTTGTGAGATAATAAAATAAATTACTTTTAAAATCCCAATTTGAAAAAATTGGATAGTGGACTAACTACTTTTGACTTTAAAGGTAGGAACTACTCTACATCCTTGTGTCTTCCTTGTTTCCTCCTCCTTCTTTGGTTTGATTTTTTAGTTAATTTTAAAGTTCCAAAAAGCTTTATTCAACTGCCCTCTAGATCTTTCAATTGGTATCATAGTAGGTCTTCAAGGAGCCATAACATGTCTTGAAGAATGGGGGATAGTGTACACAACCTCAACCTTAAAGAAACCTACATGAGCCGTTCATCACCCTTTGATAGAAGCAACTACACTTTTTGGAATAGAAGGATGCAATTTTACTTCCAAGGGATAGGCTTGGACCTTTGTATAATGGTATCTACACCCTATGTACTTCCAACGACGGAATATGCAACATGGGATCCAAATACGGTAAAACAAGTTCAATTAAATGCAAAGGCAGTAAGCATTTTATATTGTTCTATTTTAGTAAGTGAGTTTAATAGAATATCTTCATGTGATACAACTTATGATATATGGCATAAACTATCTATAACACATGAAGGAACTACCCAAGTTAAAATTACAAATATTAATATGCTTAAGCAAAAATTTGAACAATTTTGGATGCAATCTAATGAATCTATTAGTGATATGTATGCAAGATTTTTTTCCATTGTCAACAACTTAAGTGCATTGTGCAAATATATAAGTGAAGAAGATTAGGTGTCTAAAACCCTTAGATCTTTGCCTCCAAAATACAAGCCTAAGTTGATAGCCATAGAAGAAGCTAATGATCCCACCACATTGAGGATGGAGCAGCTCATTGGTAATTTAGAAACTCATGAGGTCAATGTAACATACCATAACTAGGACCCCACCTTAGAAGTTTGACCCCTTTTACTTAACCAAACAAGGATAAGCTAATACATGTAATTGAGCCAATAATGATATCTAAAATGTGTCATAAGAAGTGTAACATAATAAATCATGCTTAATAAGCATATGACACATATGGAGTTAATAAGAATATAAATGGTTGAATAATTAACTAATGGGTCACTAATGGGCCGTATGGCATATCTCATAAAAAGAAGTTCTAAAAGTGAAATATAAGATTAAAGTCATGTTCCTTGGGTCCCAATTGCCTTGGGAGTCAAGTTTTACTTTGTTCACATAATAATAATTCATTTAATTCAAATGGGAAAAGAAGATGTGTGTTTTCCTCAAAATATCAAATAAAATAATTTTAGTATAATTGATTAGTTGGGCTTAGGCCCATTGTATTTTCACTTGTTTCTATTTAGCCAATGTGCTCCCTGGATCCTATATAGGAGACCTAACTCTCTTGTATTGTTGACCTAATAGGTACTCCATTCTTCATGGTAGTGTCCTAACCCTAATCCTCCCCTCCGTCCCTCCCTCACTCCCTCTATCTTTTTTTTCATTTTCTGTGGTGGCTTCTATCAAACCAATTGGCTAGAAACATTCGATCTTAGAGTGCGTAGCTCCTGGCTTTGTACGTGATGGAACGGGAGAAGAAGGGTGTACTGTCATTTTTCAGATCTAATTGACGATGATGTGCTACTGATCACCGTTCCTTTATATCATTTTCTAATCCCATCACCAGCATAGTGGAGCCCTCCCTTTGCAGATAGTCTTATTTTGAAACTGTTGAATCATGAAGGATACTCCTTTGGCGGCAGGATAATCATTTAGAAGCCCGGTCCTACTTTAAGTAATGATTATCTTATTCTGCTCTTAATTGTTCTTGCTCACAAAATAAATATTACGCTTCATTTCTATCACCTATTGTAATAGTTGGGTTTGAATAAAAGAAAAGTCAAAACAAAAAACCCCATGCTGAATTATAAAGCACTAAAAAAAAGTAGGGGCACAACTTTTATTTTTTCTTCCTCTCGATGTGGTTCCCCTAATCCACATGGTTGAGTGCTTTTCTTAAAATTATGGATCTTATGTTCATCCATCCAACCGTGCAACTAATCCAGTAGTGCTTTCCACTTTCCTACCAAGATCCATTTCGGTAGTGCTAATCCTCTTTCTATCGAGTTTTCATTCCGATAGTATTTCTATTCTATTCTTTGTACCGTGCTACATTCCGGTACTTTTATTTTTATTTTTACCGTACTAATTCTGATACTTTTCTTTTTGTTTATACATGTTACTTTACTCACCTCATCATGGGTGATGCTAATAAGCCAACTTCATTTACAACGATATGCCACATGTATCTGTCATTAAACATAATGATACCAACTTTCTTATATGAATGAATGTTGTCCAAACATTTCTTGAGTCATGTGATAAATTCAAATTTATCACCGATGACTCACCAAAAGTTCCTGATGATGCCTGGGAGATAGGAAACAGTCAAGTGCTCTCATGTCTCTAGGCATGCATGGAGTCGGAGGTAGCTGTTAAGTACATGTGGCACTGAAATGCCAAGACTATGTGGGAGGAGATGAAATAGTTCTTCACTCAGAAGGACAACTGTCTGTGCATGTACAAAATTATGGAAAAGATCTTATCCAAACAATAAGGAGAGAGACCCTTTTCCAAGTACTTTGACTCCATGAAGGCCCTAACAAACCAGCTTAACTTTTTCTCTCTGACAAAGTCTGTTGAAGTCACCAAGGAAACAGAAACTCTTCTTCCTGGGTGCTTCCTCATTGGGCTCCATCCTCATTTTACTTCTGTTTGACAACTTCTCCTGGTTGGTGCAACCCTTCCATCTACGACCAGGCATATGCCCTCTAGGCCCAGTCTGAGATGCTTGCTCCTCGAATATCTCCCACTACTACATCTGAACTTCCATCGACAATGGTTGCAGCGACTAGAGGCCGTGGTCATTGATGAGGTCAACACCCAAAGTGCACTTATTGTGGCAAGTTGAGTCACATTAAAGATGTATGTAACCCAAAGCATGGTTATCCAACCAACTATGGGAGAGGACGTGGCATAGGTTCTTCCCATTTTTCTCAAGCACCTATCCATGTTTGCCAAGCATCTGCCCCACCAACTGATCGTCCATCGAATCCATCACAAGAATCTTCTTCTCATGTCTCATTTCCAAAAGAGGAGTATGAACAGCTTCTTCAAGTGGTACAATGTTATGGAGATCCTTCCCTTCAAAACAACATGACAACCTCTACACCCTCTGAGTGGCGCATTGGTGACTTATCTACTGCATCTTCTTCAGCTAATCTAGCCACTACTCCTCAAGGTAATTTTGGGGCATCTCTGCTTGCCATAAATTCTAATTGGATTGTGGACTCCGGGGCAACACAACATATGATAGGTATTACTAACCTTCTTACTACCTATGATTCTGTTATTCCACATCCATCAGTTACTATGGAAGATGGCTTGGTAAAATGAGTCACTCATTATGGTGTTGTTCCTCTATCTTCTACACTTAAATTGTCTGTTGTCCACTTTGTACTGAACTTCCCATATAATCTCACGTCGGTTGCTAAAATTATTGATTCTCTTTGATGCTTCACGACATTTGGTCCTTCTAGTTTTGTTCTACAGGATTTGAGGAACTTGAAGATGATTGGGAAGGGAGTACATATTGGTGATCTCTATTACTTCTCCGCCCTACAATCCAATCCAACGCATGCCTTTCTTGCTTCCACTCCACTACAATTGCATCTCAGACCTAGACATCTCTCCTTAGAAAAGTTTGAACTCTTAGATAATTATGTTTCTTCATGTTCATCTATTTATGTAATGCTTGTCAACTAGGAAAACACCATTGTGTGTCCTTCCCAGCTTGTACAACTAAAAAATCATTGAAAATGTTTGAATTAGTACATAGTGATGTTTGTTGTCCTTTTTAGACTACGAGTTATAATGGATTCAAATATTTTCTTACATTTGTGAATGATTATTCTATAATGACCTGGATATACCTCCTCCAAACATGTGATGAAGTTTTTTCACAAATTCATGTGTTTCACACAATGATTTTTGTGCAATTTTCCACACCAATTAAAATACTTCATACCAACAATGCTCTTGGGGATGATGCATCAAAAATCTTGTGCTTATTGTCCATAACAAAATGGCATTGCTGAGTGTAAAAATTGTCATCTTCTTTACATTACATGCTCTCTTCTCATTCATGCTAATATCCCAAAACAATTTTGGTCAGATGCGGTTCTCATTGAATGTTATCTCATCAATTGCCAACCTTCTTTAGTTCTTAAACAACAAACTCCTTTTTCTGCTATCTTTCTACAATTTGTACCATTTTCTTTACCTCCTTGGGCTTTCGGCTGTGTCACCTTCATACATAACTTTGATCCCAAGACTGATAAACTGTCACCCCGAGCTATTCAAATGGTGTTTCGCGGCTGCCCCTTCTCTAAAAAAGGATACAAGTGTCTTGACCCTACCCCCGGTCGAGTTTGTATCTCTGCAGACATCACTTTCCATGAATATGAGCTCTTCTTCTCATCATCCTCTTCAACCTTAACTTAATCTGACAAAATGGTCACTCTGCCTGATCCCTTAATCCACTCACATCAACCCTTAACCAAGCCTTTCAACAAGTACATGGAAGATGCATCCCAGGCTGCCCCTTCCCGTTCATCATCAGTTCTAGATCAATCCGATCTACCAGTGGCACTAAGAAAAGGTACACACTTCTGCACTATCAAGCATCCTATTTCTAACACATGTTTTCTAGATCGTCTCTCTTCTGCTGCCACAACGTTTTCTACATCCCTGGACACAACATATATTCCCAAAAGTCATGTTGATTCTCTACAACATCCTGGTTGGAAATCAGCCATGATGGAAGAAATGAAGGCTCTTCATGCCAATCATACATGGGATCTTGTCACACCACCTCCTAACGAGAACATTGTCAGGTGTTGATGGGTGTTTTCTATCAAGCACCACTCTAATGGTTCTGTCAAGCTGCTCAAGTCAAGGCTAGTTTCAAAAGGATTCACCCAAACCTTTGGTGTGGATTACTTTGAGACTTTTTCTCCAATTACAAGGATCACTTCTGTTTGCATTTTGGTCTCTTTGTCGACTCATTTTGATTGGTATCTTCATGGTGACCTCATGGAAGAAGTTTACATGCAGCAACCTCCCAGTTTATTTGTTGAGGGGGAATCTTCTCATAAAGCTTTTAGCCTTTGACATTCACTATATGGACTTAAGCAATCTCCACGCTCCTGGTTCAATAAATTAAGCACGGTTCTTAAGAAACTTAGCTTCCATAGATCGGCTAGAGATCATTCACTTTTCTTTTCAAAATCATCAAAAGGTCATACCCTGCATGCTATTTATGTTGATGATATAGTGATCACTAGCAATGACAAAGTGGCTATTTCTCAAGTAAAACAGTCCTTACAAGCACACGTTCACACAAAGGACTTGGGCACTCTGTGACATTTCCTTGACATAGAAGTCCTCCGCTCAATCACAGGAATCATCTTGTCTCAAAGACATTATTTCTTATACTTACTTCAGGAGGCTGGCATGATAGAATCCAAACCCGTGTTCACTCCAAATGACTCTCACAGCAAGCTACCGCATGAGCGGGAACTATTTAATGACCCTGAAAAGTATTGTCATCTTGTGGGGAAGTTAATCTACTTGAAAATAATTTGACCTAACATTACCTATGTTGTCGGGATAGTCAGTCATCATATGAGTGCACCTCTTGAGGCTCACTAGGTCATTCTTCAATGCATCCTTCAATATCTTGAAGGGGCTCCAGGAAGAGGATTGTTCTACAAACGTCCTAGTACTATGACAATTTCTATTTTGGGATATGCTGATGTAGATTGGGAAGGTGATTCTCAGGATAGTCGATCCATTTCTAGATTTTACATCATGATTGACACTCACCCTGTTATTTGGCAAAGTAAAAAACAAGTTGTTATGACTTGCTCCAGCATCGAGGCTGAATATCAGGCTATGGCCCACACATGTTGTGACCTACAGTGGTTCCATTCCATCTTGACTGAGTTTGGGATCTCCTTCCAGACTCTAGCTAATCTATACGGTGACAACCAAGCGACTATACACATAGCTAATAATCCTATCTTTCATGAAAGCACAAAACACATTGAAGTTGATTTTCGCTTTATGTGAGACCTAGCCAAAGCTAAAAAGATTATTACCCCTCATATTCAGAAAAGAGATCAAATTGCAGATATTCTCACCAAGCCACTTAATCCTACTTTATTCAAGTACATGGGCACCAAGCTGGGACTTCACAATGTGTACTCTCCATCTTAAGGGGGCGTGTTAGTATAATTGATTAGTTGGTCTTAGGCCCATTGTATTTTCACTTGTTTCTATTTAGCCCATGTGCTCCCTAGATCCTATATATAGGAGAGCCAACTCACTTGTATTTTTGACCTAATAGATACTCCATTCTTCAAATAATAAATGACTCCAAATGATGAAAATAATATTATATTTGTAATCTACATAATAAATATAGCCTTTGGGTGAATTTTCATCCAATTTGGAGAAAATTTGCTTAAAAGGTAAAATTAGGAGAGAGAAAGTGTGTAAAACCTTCAAAATATTAAATCATTGTACAAATAACTCCAACATGTGAAATTGATGGTAAAATCATATTCAACACATTAAATATGTCTTGTGGATCAAGTCTCATCAAATTTGGGTAATCCTAAAGCCATTAATGAAGGAGGAAAGAGAAAATGTATTTTGAATTATTTAACCCATTAAACGTTCTCAAAAGGAAAGACTAATTCCATATTCATACTCTACACCTCAAAATCAGTCAGGGTGCAAACTTTTATTAATTTTGGAAGTTGTTTGAGCCCTCAAAAAAAGGAAATAAATGTGTTCACACTATATGTGAATTTGATTAGAAGTTCCATTTAATCTGTCACACAACATTTTTTATTTGATCTAGCTTGTGATTCTCAACAGTTGGATTTTTTATCCAATGGTCCTCAGATCGTCTCCTACCCACGGTCAGACTGCTACATGTCGTCAGGGTGCTTGCCTTTTTTGAATCCATTTTTCTCGGTCGATATGCATCCTTTTTTCGTGATTTCTTTTGCATTGAGTTCATTGAGATGTTCCGCACACAGTGACCCCTCACACAAGTTCTATTTGTTCAGATCCAAGAAATTCCCAACTTTCCTTCTTTGTGCTTCTCACGGACACATCGGTTTTATCTTGTACCCTAAGTTCACTTATAAGTAGGTGTACCCCAATCTGCGTTGACCCCCGCATAACTCTCTTCCCCTCTCAATTTCTTTTGCACAAGGTGGATTTTGCTATGGACAACTTTGTTTTTGACCAAGCTTTGTGGTGGCCTCCTCGTGTGCCTGTGAGCACCAACACCTCAATAGTTTGACTTGGTGAGTTCGTCGAACCTCCTTCTCTCCTTCCACGTTGTTAGTTTCGAGTTTGACTGTGAATCTGAGTTTTTCCCAAATTGGGGCTATGTTGCTCATGCATCCATGAACGAGCAGAGGATGAAGAATCGTCCCGTTCCTTTTACCTTTTTCCCGACTTCTTTTTGTTGTCTCGTCCTTTTCTAGGGGTATTTCTATCAATTCTTCATCTTATCCTTTGCTTTGGGGCGAGTCAAGCGAGCCATTGAACCACTGACTTGGTCGGCGTTCATTGGGCCAAGTCATATGGGCCCAACCTACTTTTTGTGGATTTTCTCACTTATGTGGCATTATCTAATTATCTGAGTGGTTGAAATTCTAAATTTCATAACTAATTATCTGTTGGGCCAAAAATTACAAACAAGTACTCGTTGGATTAAAAAAAATGCACTCTTTCTAAAGGTATTGCTTTTGTCACCTAAATCTAATGTTTTGAAGGGGTGATTCTAATGCATCTAATTAAATAAGTTAATAACTTGTATAATTCATAACTAAATATTTATGAGTTAGAAAAATATAATAATATATTTTTTGAACTCAGAAAAATATCTAAAATATGGTGTGGTTTTGATAACCCAATTCATTAATAATAAAAAGGTGATTTTTAGGGTTTTGGACAATTAATGGAAACATAACCCTAATTCGACATAATTGCATCATAGGTTCTTTGGAGGCCTAGGCTTGGACATAGATTTGGTTTTGGACAGAGTAGACTCTGAAGTTGAGGTATGTTGTATCCCCTATTTCTCTATGTTGAGCAATTCACCTATCTTATCATTCTTTTAACTTTGGCCTACACATATGTCTATTCTTTTGATATCATGGTTCGTGTGAACTATCTTGCTTGTTATGGACTTGGATATTCTCTTGATATCAATCTTATGCATTGCTACATGTTGGTCTTATATAATGATTTGTGCCCACATTAAAGTGGATGTTTATATGTTTGTGTTTTCCATTGTGTGATGGCAACATTGTATAAATTCTTACTATACTTTTTTACTTGCCACAACATTTTACATGCTATGGGATTCAGTAGCACTAGAGTAGTGTAAATCAAATTGGTTTTGGGGAAGTAATCCCCTATTGATTATTAAGGAGGGTCGTAGTATGCCATTCTCTGTAATGGAGTGTGGCAGTAATCCATAATTAAGTTTATATATTGGGAGATTGTCAGTACTCCATTATCTATCAGGTTTCAAGTTTATACTTGGCCGCCATTGTCTATATATTGTTCTAGGGCTATGCTTATCTCACATGCATGTAGATTATTGATGATGATTGTGGCATCTGTGCCCTATCTTCTTTATGTGTGAGTATTGCATAGTCTTTATTGTTTTGTTTATGGCAAGTATCTTCTTTTATGATGGTGGTGTCTCTATCTTTTTTGCCCTCTGTTGGGGTAATCCTTATCTCTTACACGGGAAGCATGTATATTTGATGTCCTTATTATTTATATTGCTGGAAGTTTCTTTAGCATACCCATACCAACTTTTTGATGATGTTTTCTTTTCTTCTCTTCTTTTGTGGGGTATGATTCCAACCCCAGGTTAGATCAAGGAGAGGTGAACTTTGACATCAACCTTATAGCTGAGCTTTTGGGAGACTTGAAGAGGTGGTTAGATGACCCTCATCTTGATCTTTGGCTTATATGTTTAGTTTTTCCATTTTGGACATCCATGTGTGGTGAAGTGATGTATTATGTTATTAAGATTTGTAAATTGATTAGATAATAATCTTTTCTGCTATTACTCACTCTGTTATGATACATACAAGCTGAATGAGTTGGTCTTCATCCCTTTGAAAAAAAAAATTATGTGGTGTTTAGTTCAGGGGATGTTGCCTTTTTATTTCTAGTAGGGAGTGGTTCCCCTTTAGGATTCCACTCCTTACAATATGGTATCAGAGCCACTAGTAGTCATTTATCTAACTATTACAAACTCGTCTCCCTTAGGATGTTTACCTTTATCTTAGGTTGCTTATACCTGGTACCTTGCCTTGTGTAGGAAAAACCTAATGGCGGGAGATAACTTGACAATTGAAAACCAGTATGGTTATGAGACACCCCAAAATCCTAGGTTTGGTCAGGAGACCTCAAATTCTTCTAATTCAGGTGTTGTCATCCCTCTAGAGCAAGAGTTGTCTATGTATCGACAACTTTTTGCTACTTCCATGGAAGAAAAGATGAAAGACCCAACTGTACCTGAAAATCTTAAGGAATTCTCAATCATGGAGTTCATGAAGTCATAACCACCTTTCTTTAAGGGTGAATGTGAGGTTGAAATGGTCGACAAAGCTGATGATTGGGTGTTATCCATAGAGAGGACTTTTGATGGTATAACATGTCCTCTACACCAGAAGGTTAGATTTGCTTCATATGTCTTGGAAGGACTATTAAGAGTTTGGTGGAATGGAATTGCAAGGACTAGAGACATCTCAACCATGTCTTAGGTGGATTTTTTGGCTCCCTTCCATTGAAAGTATATCTACACTGCTGCCCTAAAGAAGAAAGAAGTAAAGTTTTATAGCTTGAAGCAAGGTCCTTTGTCTGTTTCTGCATTTGTGCAAAAGTTTTTTCTATTGAAACGTTATGCAATGTGTTTGGGTGAGGAGAGAAGGGCTAAACTATTCCTCTAGGGACTCAACTACAATGTGGGAAACATCTTTCCCCTCTTATAAGATTTTTTCCCTCAAAATTCTACCAAACATATAAATAATCAGGATAAGACTTTTCCATGTCCATCATTGGGTCCTAAATTGCTTCATCCTCTCCATGGTGCTTCCAAAGAACCTTTTTCATCTTATATTCTTACATCTGAGTTCATTCACCTTGGTATATAGAATCCTCACAGGTGACTCAGGATATTTAGGCCTCCCTTAATGCGCAATAGGCTCATGGCTCTGCACATGGCTGAGGTACATCACATAGTGCTCTAGATTAGACTCATGGAACACATCATACATCATGTTATCCTAAGGGGTAAGGCTTAAACATAAGCATCTCCACCAATTCATCTCAAATGGACCCATGTATAAGGGACTCAACTTCCTTATCTATATCTCAGAGGGGTCAGGTTTTCATAACACATGTTCGACCACAGTGAACTGCATGCTAGTTTTCTTTGCATTAGGTCACGAGTCCCATTTCCCCTGGGCTTACTTAGCCATTGCTCGATCAAAGCGACTTCATCTACACACACTATGGTCTCTCTGACCTTCACTAAGTCCTCTCACTAACATCATCCTAGTGAAGCGGTGACTGACACAACCTCCCTTACCGAGCTTCTTACATCCAGATATTGGCTATGGTGTCTATCATCACGAGACAACTCTCTTAGGGAAGGAATTGCTCCCATGTATCACCCTGAGTGAGAACACATTCTATCATATGACCCTATAAATCCTAGATCATATTGTCTTGACTGTCCATCAGTCAGGGAAGATAAGCTATGCTCAGCTGCCATCGAGTTCTTCATGTACCTACTTTCACTACATAGAAGTGAACTTAAGGTCATACTCAAGGTATTGAACTTGGATTATAGTTTAGTTGAACTATCTCTCTCATATGTAGTTAAACCAGATTTTTCACATGGACCATGCTCTCTCTTAGACAAGGGACTAGGTCAACTTGGTAAGCAATCCCCATAACCTATATTGCATCATGGCCTCTCTTGGTCCAGGGGAGACCCACCACAATGTCTATGGTGATCTGCTCCCATTCCCTCTCAGGGACTCCTCATTCTCTGTAGCAACTCACAAGATTACTGGTGTTCAGCCTTCACCCTCTGGTATGCATGGCAACAAGACACATGTAACTCTATATACTTCTTCATCTCAGGTCTTCAAAGTACTACTTCAAACTTTAATTATCTTAGTAGCACCACGATGTATGTTGTACTTAAAATTATGAGCTTCTTGCATGACATGATTCCTCAATGTTGACTCCTAAGAAACCCTAAAACACTCTAGTAGGTTTCACCACCTTCTTTTTGTGAGAGGTGTATCTGAGGTTCATATAACCATCCTTCTATCTCATCAAGCTCTGTGCTGGCTAACTAAGCAACCACCAACTTGACCAATGGGTCTGGTTGTATCTAAATGTTAGCCACATAGGTCTAGTCTTCTAACGATCGCAGGGTTCACCTAGCATCCTCTTCCAGCCTCTGTACTGGCTATACTAGATAGATGTACACCTGAGTTGTATTCAGTAGAGAACTTCTTATTACCACATAAGATTCTTTATATGCCAAGATATGGTGAAGACGTAAACCTTCATATACTCCACTCATCATCCTCATCTTGGGTTTAAGTATAACTGGGTCAAGAAAGCTTCAAGATCATCATCTCAATTATCAAACCCAGGTTGTAACTCTTAGGATCCAAATTGCTCTTGACAAGTACATCCTCATAGGACACTTATTTTAGATCATATGTGCTTACGTACCATCTATCCAATATATTTCCAAAAGGATGTGGTACTTCCTTCAATCCTCAGACATCATAGAAGGATTTCAACTCATATCCACTCCATCTTTAGTAGATGGCATGTGTTTTTTCCTATCTCTCACACCCATAACAAGATGAAATAAGCATTTGGATGCAGTGCAAATATAGAGTTCATCTTATTCTAAGATAAGAGATGGTGCATCACGCATCACCATCACTCTTTCCAATCTAAGGTGAAACATACATCACATGTATCCACATCATAACCATCTCCAATCTATGTTTACATCCATGTAAAGGCTGTTCCCAAACACTCTTGGGTCTTCACATCACTATTATATACAATCCTTATTCATTGCCTCAAGGTATCTAGGGTGCCAGTACTTTTGGGGTGATCTGAACCTTATGCATCTAAGGAGTGCCTCTCACTTTTATCCCTTAGGCCCCATAAACTCATGAAGATGGCCAACCTCATAACCCTTGGGCCTCGAGGAAAAGTAGCTGTTACCACCTGACCCTATGGTCTCGTGCATCCAGGGAACAAATAACTCCTACTTCCATCAGTCTTATCCCTTCTTGACCTTAGTATCGACTTAGGATTCCATCATAGTACATCTCATTATTGAATCCTCACCCGAATCTCCATCCTCTTTCTGGGCATTCATGGTCATCCCTCATAGGAATCATGGTGACCTACCTAACTTGGTCTGGCCCCATATATGTTACCTCCATGGCAACATATCCTCATACCCCTTATAGATGGTCATACATGGGCCTATAGATTCATGCTTATACTATGTAATCTCCTCTTAGCTCATCAAACTCTCATAAGAGACCTCTTTAGCTTATCATGAACCTAAAATAAAATTGGTACTCACCCTACATCAATGGTCCCTCCCGAAGATGGGAGAAAACTATCTCTTGATAGTTACAAAGGTCACAAACGTCCTTACTTCCAAGGTTTACATCATCGAGTGCATGCATAGCCCTACCATGCTACTTATACATGTAGCTAGTAAGAAGACAACCTACTAAGCCACTCTGGGTTCCTTGATATGTCATACTTGCTCGTTATTCCTCGAAGTTGGACAATCTCATACATACGTCACCAACATGTGTGAGTGGTTCATCAAACATATACCTTAGTCTAAGGGTTTTCCTATTTCTCTAAACATGAGGTTTTTCATACTTGAATCCTTAGGAACTCAAACATCTTCATGAGCATCAGTTGCACCAGGCACTACTGCTTCCCCTCTTTGGTCTAGGAGCCCTAGGTTTTCCACTTATGCATCATCTATCTAATTACATGTCTAGCTAAACCTATAAAAGATATGGCATATACCTTCTACCAATCTTCCATGTGAACTACCCTTAGAATCCTACACCAGGACAACCAACTGGGTGTGCCTCACAACTTGTTGCCATTCCTCATCAGGGTCCTTGGAACTCTCTATCCTGCACCTCAAACTTAGGTACTTATAACCTTTGTCCATCACTTCAAGAAGCCTCTCTCTCATTTTAGGGTTTGGTTCCTTTAAAAGAATCCAAGGTACGACAAGCCTCCAAGGACCATGCATGAGGCAACCACATACATCTAATTAGGGTCATCCATTCTAGGCCACATTATACCCAACTTCTTATGATTCCTCATGTCTCAGAGTCTAGGTGTCCGACCTTCCTCAACAGGTCTCTCTCTCTCTAGAGCTAACCCTACAACTGGTCCCACACCTTATGGTTCTCTCTTAGAAGATGATTCAAGCTCTTAAGGATACATGTCTACACCTATATGTGTGAGACGTATGGTCCAAAACCTATGTCCGACTAAGATTATCTACAGCTCCTACATGCTCATCTCATAAACATCATGCATAACCCATTTGACTTAGGTCTAAAACTTGTTGTCAGCCTTGCTTTCATTCTCTTCTATGTAGGTGCATGCCTCTTTCCTACTCATATATATATGTTAGGGTTTCTATATGGTCACCACTAACTTTCTCAATGAGGGAGCTATCCCTCAACCTAACATGCACGACCCTCCCAAAGTAGGGTTGCCACAAGGCACAAGAGGTCAAACAACCATACATAGCTCATGCTTCACAAGGGTACTCAAAACCTATACATAAAGCATGTATGACTAACCCACATACTAGAAGGTATAGAAGACAAAGGTATTGAACTCATCTTGTCATCTCTTCTTCTAACTACCACTTAGGTTTTGGTTTAGCATCATCCTCAAAGGATGTGTCAGGTCTCTTCCTCTTCCTAGAGGCTTCTTCCTCCAAGGATAACTCTCTCCTCATCCTCCTACAAGAAGGTCTAACCTCAAACATCTCCTGAGGGCACATCAACGCACACCATACAATCTAAGCATGTAACTAATCTTCAGTTTATGCTTAAACTATTAAAACTTAGGTCCATGACATCTTGTTTACATGGCTTTCATTATTTGGTGGAGGATTCCTAATCCTTATTACTCTTAATCCCAAAACTTAGGAGGGTGGTGGAGAGAGAGAAACCCTAATCTCTTAAAGTTATTCAATGATTAGGGTAGAGAAGGGACAAGGATAGATGAGAGAGTCCTAGAGGTATCTTACTTTGAGTCAAAATCTTCTGATTTCGACCAGGCAGTCACACAATATTCGAGAGTCCTATAGACCGACTAGTGGGGTGGAGGAAAATCTTGCCAGCCCCCAGACCGTGATCCTTTTCTTGACACCTCCATCTTAGGAAAATTCTCTAATAACTCCCTTGGGTTCTAAAGAGTTTGTAAAATTTAATAATTATGAAATATTAAATGGAAAACCTACACTCTGATACCTAATGTAAAACCCCCACTTCCTAGTAACCCCCAATTTAGGAAGACCAAAAAGTCAGATGTGGTATAACCAAAAACTGGATCAATGCTTGTGCAAATAATAAAAAATAATTAATAAATTCTACGAAAGATTAAATTGAAAACTTGGAATAAAATTTTTCTTTTTCACATACCTTGAAAAACATAGAATTTTAGAACTTCCACCCACTGTAGAGTTCTATCTAAATAAATCCTCCTTTATGATTTAACTTTATTCTTCACAATTTCCATTTTAATGTTTGTTAAATTTCAGATATCCCTAAAATGCTGACAAACAACATGTCGGTCAGAATAATATATTATACTGGTACGTGGGGGAACCCAAATCTTGCATCTATTTATAACAACATATTACAAGTAAACTATGATTTAACAAAGTAAACTTTACATTTTAAACATAACTACTCAATCCCTACATATCCTTGTTTCTGTGTTGTCCCTATAGTGGAAATGGATACTACCTCTCTCATATGGTAGATCTCTAATAACCCCCGTGATCCTACCTTACATGTAGATCACTACATAGGGTTGTGTAGTCGTATCGTCCTACCCAGGGGTAGACCAACACATTGACTCATGATAACCTGATGATCCTACCCCAAGGGTATACCATGTACTAGGTCATCCATCTCATCATCATCAAAGCTACAGAGGAGGACTAGGTTTTGAGCTAGTCATGCACATATATATATATATGGTGATAGTCATAGTCACTTTATAGTTGCATGAAATAAATGTCAGCCAAGCAGTTAATTTCAAGCAATCAATAAAACTTTAGAAATTGCCGTGAAACTAGAACGACTAGTCATAAGTGTAACCAAATACTTATTTTAGAGTCTCAAAAGAAGAAATATATCCAAATCCAACTAGATGTCCAATCAAGCAAGCCAATCAATCAAGCAAACATTGATCCTAAAAATATGTATAACACCTAGTTGTTACCATCACATCCCAAACAACTCTTTATTGACTAGGGATGCCTTTCTAAGGTTTCTAAGTCTCATTAAGATTCATTACGGCTTCTTAGATCAATTTCTCAAACTTTATCTTTTTTTGGGTCAATAAACCCTAAAATAGCTTTTCTACTGATAAAAACCTGAATTGCTCAGATTATACATATGAAATATCTTTTATACCCAAATTGGCTTAGGATCGTCATATCTCTATTTTACTCATGGATTTGTGTAATTAAAACCATTAAAAGTCATAATTACCAAAATTAAGGTTTTTAAGCCCGTTAATGCATATTCATGTACATGGAACCCTAAATTAAGCCAATTATGCACAAAGATCATCTTTTAGATATAATTCTTCCTTTTTATCAACAATAGGTTAATATTTTATCAAAACTTTCAAAGGACATCATTACATCCCATTATCATCAATTCTTAGGGTTTCATAAATTAAACCATTAAATATGATAACTTTATACTCTTTTCAAACTAGAAGCATATTTTTATCTAGGTCATATTTTTACTGGATTCTACACATTTTTTAGGTCAAAACTCATATATAGAATTATTTCATCTAAGCTATCAATAATTAGTTATGAATTTGTGAAATAATTACCTTTAGGGCCAATCGCATGATCCAAATGTCCCTTTTCATTTTTCTTTTCTTTTCCATGCAGACCGACTTCCGTAAATAAGACTTCACCACATCATCAGTGTGCTCCAGGTCATTGGTGCATATTCATCCCTGTGCCCTTTCTTTAAGGCCACTGCGCCTAGGGGTAAGGAGGTAATTTTACCTCCTCTCTTGTTCAACCTCGTGAACCATCCGCTCTGTGAAGTAGCCTCTAGTCATGGTCAACCCTTGAGTTGACTCTAGGCATCCTGCTTCCTCAGCCACTGGTGAAGGTCACCTCACCTTCACATGGACACACCAAACTTCGCAATGGTCTCCACTTGTTCCCTACCGGTCCCGAGCATGGTATCCGAGTAGGAGCAGGTCCCGGCGATGGACAAAGTAGAATGGGAGAGGGAGGAACCTTCCACGGGAGATCGAAAACAAAGGGGAAAAACACAGGGTCTAGCGGACCCTTACAATGAACCTCCGGGTCTCGTTGAGGCCTCTACTTCCCCCCTCCCCCATATAAGTATGGGGTAGAGTCTAACACACCATGGAGTTTGTTCTCCACAAACCATTTGGGAAAGTCCCAATCACATACAAAACAAGGGTATGAAGAGATCATCAGATCATGTTTCCTTTCCCGAATTCAACTATCAACTTTTTAGAACTCCTGGTGGATCAGGGAGAGAAAGGCATTGAATCGATTCCACATTTTACTATTCCCCCTTTCCTAAATTGAGATGAATGTAGGAGACAAGTTGATCACCATTGGATTTTGGATCCAACGATCCATAAAGCTCATGCACATAAAAGGCAATGCTATATGTTATTTTCAGAAAAAGGGTAAAATCATGACATTTATTGATATCCACACACTTTAGGAATCTTTGAAATATCTTAACTCCCAATCAATTTATCCTTTTAATCCAAAATTTTAGGGGAAAGTCCATGATGACTTAATCTACTTGTGTACCCCGTTTGAGACTCAAAATCAAAAGTATGAGAGAGTTTTCTTCATATGCAAGTTATTACTTAAAAAGGCATATTTTATACATATTTTCTCTCTCTTACTCTTTTATATTCTTTATTTGAATTCCTTTTACCATTACAACAATGTGAATTGAAAATCTCATCCATGATGATTTAATAATGCATATTTCCTCATACTTCTCATATTTTCATCAGTATCTCAAATTTCCTTCTTAATAATGCATTATTTGATTTCTCCTTTTTCTTTAATCATATTGGACTCATTAACATATTATGATCCACGAATCACATGCAAAAAGGAAATATTGCAAAGGAAATCCATTTTATACACATAAATCATACAAATTCAATATTCATACATTTTATTGGAAAAATTACATTTCCAACCATATGAACCCAAAAATTGGGGTTACACTTTTTATCCAACGGTCTACCCACGGTCGAACTACTACAGTGCCACCTGGGTGCTTGCCTTTTTTGTGATTTATTTTGCATTAAGTTCGTTGAGATTTCTGCACACAGTGACCCCTCACACGAGTTCTATTTCTTTGGATCCAAGAAATGCCCAACTTTCCTTCTTTTTTCTTCTAACGACCACGTTGGTTCTTGCTTGTACCCTAAGTTCACCTATAAATAGGTGTACACCGATCTATGTCGACCCCCACATAGCTCTCTTCCCCTCTCAATTTCTTTGCATGAGGCGAATTTAGCCTTGGGCAACCTTGTTTTCAATCAAGCTTTGCGGTGGCACCCTCGTGTGCCTATGAGAACCAACACCCCAATAGTTTGGCTCGGTGAGTTTGTCAAACCTCCTTCTCTCCTTCTGCATTGTTGATTTCGAGTTTGATCATCAATCTGAGTTTTATCCTAAATGGGGTCGTGCTGCTCATGCAGTCATGGACAAGCAGAGGAGGAAGAATCCTCCTGGCCCTTTTACCTTTTTGCCCCTGACTTCTTTATATTGTTTCGTCCTCCGCTAGGGGTACTACTATCAATTCTTCATCTTATCCTTCCCTTTGGGGCGATTCAAGCAAGCCATTAACCCACTGACTTGGCCGACATTCATTGGGCCAAGGCATGCATGCCCGACCTACTTTTCATGGATTTTATCACTTATGTGGCATTATCTGATTGGTTGAAATTCTAAAATTCATAACTAATTATATGTTGGGCTAAACATTACAAATAAGTACTCGTTGGATTTAGAAAAATGTAAGCTTTCTAATGGTATTGGTTTTGTCATCTGAGTCTCATGTTTTAAATAAGTGATTTTAATGGATCTAATTAAATAAGTTAATAACCTATATAATTTATAACTAAATATTTATAAGACAGAAAAATATAATAAAATATGTTTTGAACTCATAAAAATATAACCTAAAATATGGCATGGTTTTGATAACCTAATTTATTAATAATAAAAAGGCGATCTTTAGGGTTTTTAATAATTAATGGAAGCCTAACCCTAATTCCACATAAATGCATCATATGTTCTTTGGAGGCCTAGGATTGGACATAAATTTGGTTTTAGACATAGTAGATCCTGAAGTTGAGGTATGTTGTATCCCCTATTCCCCTATGTTGAGAAATTCACCTATCTTATCATTCTTTTGACTTTGGCCTACACATATGTCTATTCTTATGATACCATGGTCTGTGTGAACTATCTTACTTGTTATGGACTTGCATATTCTCTTGATATCTATCTTGTGCATTGTTGCATGTTGGTCTTATATAATGATGTGTGCACACATTGTGGATGCTTATATGTTTATGTTGTCCATTCTGTAATGGCAACGTTGTATAAATTCTAACTATACTTTTTTACTTGCCTATACATTTTACATGCTATGTGATTCAGTAACACTACAGTAGTGTAAATTACATTGGTTTTGGGGCAATAATCCTCTATTGCTTACTTAAGAGGGTGGAGGTATAGCATTCTCTGTAACAGAGTGTGGAAGTAATCCATACTTAACTTTATATATTGGGAAATTGGCAATATTCCTTTCTCTATCAAGTTTCAAGTTTATACTTGGCCACCTTTGCGTTTATATTGCTCTAGGCCTATGCTTATCTCACATGCATGCAAGTTATTGATGATGATTCTGGGGTGTGTGCCCTAGCTTCTTTATGTGTCAGCATTGCATAATATGTATTGTTTTGTTTATGGCAAATATCTTCTTTTATGATGGTGGTGTCTCTATCTTTTATGGCCTCTCTTGGGGTAGTCCTTATCTCTTGCATGGGAAGTATGCATATTTGATATCCTTATTACTCATATTGCTCAAAGTTTTCTTTAGTATACACATACCAACTTTTTGCTGAGTTTTTCTTTTCTTGTCTTCTTTTGTGGGGTATACTTCCAACCCCATGTTAGATCAAGGAGAGGTGAACTTCAACATCAACCTTGTAGATGAGATTTTGGGAGACTTGAAGAGGTGGTTAGATGACCCTCGACTTGATCTTTGGCATATATATTTAGTTTTTCCTTTTTGGACACCCATGTGTGGTGAAGTGATGTATTATGTTATCAAGCTTTATAAATTGTTAGATAGTGATCTTTTCTACTGCTACTCACTATGTTATGATACATACATGCTAAATGAATTAATCTTCATCCCTTTGGCAAAAATTTTTATGTGGTGTTTAGTTCAAGGGATGTTGCCTTTTTATTTCTAGTAGGGAGTGATTCCCCTCTAGGATCCCACTCCTTGCAGTCACTCTTGAAGTTGAAAGATTGGTAGTCAAACACAAGAAGGAGAAAATGAAGGACATTACTTTTAAGGTAGAAACCAAAGAAAGTAATGAAACAAGTTAAAAAGATAGTGAAGAGGAGGCACTCATTGTAAATGGTAAGCAATATAGAAGGTTTGAAATTAAAAATAATTCTTGTATTTCTTATTCTTCTCCCCTTAGGTGATTTGAATGTGGTAAGAAGGGATATTTAAAAAATGAGTTCCCAAAATTCAATAAGGAAAATAAATATTCTCTCAAGAATAAAGAGAAATCCAACAAAGTAGCTTGGGATGACTCAAGCGATGATAGAAAAGGTGAAGAAGAAGTGGAATGTCTCATGACCAAAGAAGACATGGTAAGATGTTTCATTATAACAACAGATAAAGAAGAAAATGAGGTACGTCTTCTTGATTATCTAAAGAAGAGTTAGTCTCTAGTATTGAAGAATTACATGATAAATATGTTGATTGTAAAAAGAAATTAAAAGGCTTACAAAAACAAATGTAGATTTGTATGCTGGATTGAATGATCCTACTTTGGAAAAGGAAAATGTTATGTTTGACAAAGCTACTTTGAAGTCATTTATTAATGATTGCAATATTAAGTTTCTTTCTCTAGAAACTAACAATAACTTTCTTTGCCAAGAAAAGGTTGAATTTCTTGCTAAGATAAATGATCGTCAAACTCAACCTATTCTATGTACTCATTTAGTTTATGATGCTATTGTCAAAGAAAGAGATAGTTTGTTAACTAATATAGATCAAGAAAAGTTAGACATTAAAAAGAGAATGGATGAAATTCCTAAGTTACAAAAGGATATTAGTAGCTTGAAAAATAAAGACACTCTTGATAAAATTCTAAAAGACTATCCTGGTCAAATTGGGAGAAGAGGACTAGGTTATGTGCCCAAAGGTAAATCCTATCAAAACCTATAACTAAAAGGACACAAGTACCCAAAATAAAGTCATATATGTGCCTAATTACAATATAGCTAAAAAGAGAAATGAAATTGATTCTATTTTCTACCATTACTGATTACATCTTGGACATTATTCATTCTCTTGCCCATACAAGAAAAAGGATATTGACTTGGTTTGGGTAACAAAACCCCCAACTTAAAAATGTTGATCATAATAGTTGAGATTTGATCTAAGCTTCACTTTGAAATTTCTAATGTCTTATCTCAACTGAATAAATCTTGAATTTGTATATCCTTGATTTCTTAATTGTGTTATATAAGCATCATGACATGATATGTTTACATTAGAAATGCTGAAATTGCTGAAAATACACAGAACATAATCTCGATCAAGAAAAATCTCGACTGAGACATCTTCCGATCGAAGACAAGTTCAATCAAAGGTAGTTCTATCGAAAATGGTTTTACTGGAAAAATTTTTCAAACAAAAAATAGTTTGACTGAGAACTTCTTCGGTTGAAGATATATTTGACTGACAATAGTTCTGTCAGGACTATTTATTAATAATATAATTATCAGCTTGAAATTGAATTTGAAGACCCAAATTTGTAATGTACTCTTCATAATAAATTTTTCTAAATCCTAACTAGAAGGACCACTATATGGGGACTAAAACTTTACACTTTGTAGGTTTGGATGACCTATAGAGATTGACCCAATAAGCATAAAACCAAAAATCAGAACATCTTCACATACATAAAAAAAGTAAACTTGTTGGTCACACTTGAAGAAAAGGTGATGTTGGTACATTTCTTTATGAATGGATAAGAAAATATCAAATTTGTTTATTCTAGGAGATAAAGGTAAGATTTCCTGTCAAAACTGAAAACTCAGTTACATAAATTTGGCTCTATAATAAATGATGATGAAGACAAATGTGATCTTGTCACAAAAAGGCTTTATTTTGAAATAATCAAACAAAGAATCTAAGGCTTATAAGTATACATAAATGATGATAATACACAACAAGACTTAGTCATAACCTAAAAGATTTAAGTATTGGATAAATGAGCCTACTAAAAATAATGAATAAAATTTTGCTCCTTGACATAAAAACAAAACATTGGAACTATATGGGCATGATGGTATAACATTAGGATTTAATGAGAAGAAATAATTTTGTATATGATGTATGAATCATTGGCTAAGACTTGAAATCATCAAGTGAATGTAAATATGCATAAGGATGATTGGTCATTTGTGCTAATATAAAAGAAAATGTTACATCTAGGTTCATTCTAAGAATAAAGATGCACTAATGGGATATATGTAAAAATGCCTCTCGGTTAAAAAGGAGCTCGATCGAGGGGAACCCCCATCGAAGTCATGGTCGACAAAAAATAAGCCTGACAAAAATGCTTATTTGTAAAGAAAATCATCCACTTGCACCCAACATTGGTATATTAATATGTAAGTGCAAGAAACAAGATTGCTTATAAATATTGACTCACAATCTTACTTAATTACCCCTTTAACCCATATTTGTACTATATTTGGAAGTCAAAGAACTATTGGAGGATGTAAGTATTTTCTAATTTCATCTCATTTTTTTTATCATTTTGATATATAAAATATTGTTATATTTTGACCAACCATATAATTTCCACAATTATTATCATAATATACTTATTTAGGCCAATCTCTTTGTGCCACCTCTACAAAATGCAT
Organism: Alisma plantago-aquatica; assembly: GCA_963693085.1. Lineage (NCBI taxonomy): Eukaryota > Viridiplantae > Streptophyta > Magnoliopsida > Alismatales > Alismataceae > Alisma > Alisma plantago-aquatica. The sequence goes on from OY856415.1 coordinate 309,927,096, forward strand.
TCACTTATCATATAAACTTTCCAACTATTACTAATTAGTGAAATGGCCAGACTAGCCTCATACAGTGATCATATTTGATCACACAGATTGGGGTAGTCCAGGGCTTTACCATCATGGTTCATCTTCTCCTCGAGTGGCTCCGTTTGCTCATAGGGTAGTCCATCGTAAGGTCAACCCTTGGGAAACTGGGCAGGCGACTTTTACTGCTACATCCAAGGGATTTACACCCCCTCCCACCCTAGCTGAACACAATAAGGTATGTGGTAGGGTCGAAGGTGGCTAGAGAATAGGAAGTAATAAGGTCATAATTAGTCACGTACTACATGTCCATAAAAGAAACCATAAAAGAAAAGAGGGTCAAGGACCATACCTCGACGTCCTATGTGCTATCCTGGTGGTAAGCAAACCTGGTCAGAGTCTTCAACTCTTCTCTTATCCCTCAAGATCCATCAAGGAACCCTACTACATCTTCTATTAGGAGGAGACAGTTGCCTCTGGGATCCGTTGAGGTTGGGAGAATGAAGAAGGATGCAAACATGGATACAATAATGATAATTCGATCGGAGTTGGAGGTTTGGAGAAAGGTAGCCTATCATTCATCAGGGAACCACTGGTTGTTTATCACTTTCTAGCTTATTCATGCCAGTATAGTGTGGGGAACCATGACAGTTGAGAACCATAGGTTGGAGGCTAGGTGCTTCACATGAGGCAAGGTCTCTTAGAGATACTATACATATATACCACCTAAAGAGGAACCCTAATGGTTCTAAGGAAGAGAGGAAGTGAGGACGAGAGATGGTCAAGTTTCCTTCCTCCTGTTAATTACTTTCGAACATCAATGCTCATTTTCATAAACAAGATTAAAATATTCCTTTTTATTTCCCTCTCTTTCTTATGGTTATGGCCAAAATACATAGAAAGTATGTATAGTTGTCCAAAAGAAAAACATTTGATAGATTCCCAAGATAAAACAAATATGTTCTCAACTGATTACCAACTTTACAACAAAAATCCTTAAAGGAAAAGATATCATTTTATGGCACATATTGGGTAACTTAATTCTCTTTATTTATTTCTTTGATATATTCCTTAAATCAATTATTATTATTTCAAGGAACTTCCAAATACCTCCCAAACAAATCATGTACCTTTTAAGCATTATTTAAAACAATAACAATAATGAATTATCATTGTCCTCCCAATTAATAAGTGGTAAATGGATTTTCATCATGAAATTCATTTGCCACCCTGGGTCAAATTCGACTCAATACACTCAATTTTAGTTGCTAATATAAAAATGTGCAAAATTACTTAATTGGTTCAATTATCAAGGTTTTAAATGAGTTTATGTTGATTTTATGCAGGTCTTGATGAGGTTAAACAAATCAGCTGACACCCACCTCCTTTTAACCCTAATCCACCTTCATTACAGTCATCACTACATCCTCCTTCACTCCATATTTATCCCCATCAACCATTATCCAAATCAAATCCTTTTTAATGGGACCCACTTTTCTCAACCATTAATCTACCATACAGTTTCATCCATACGATTTCAAGACTATATGGGAAGCCTCACCTCAAAACCGTTTGGACATCTACGTGTCTACACCGTCAGACTATGGATTTACAATCCTATTTCATTTGGGCAAACAGTTTCCATCTTGATCCGTCCTATCGGTCTCGCTCGAGACCGTTTGATGCCACCAGTCTTCAAGACCGGTTGGGAAACCCTACCTCAAGACCATTTGCACCACCTCCTTCCTTCATTCTTCCTCCCAACAAAACCATTATTCCTACTCCACCTATTGCGTGCATCACACCACCATCAACCTACCACTGCCAAACACCTCCTGCTTTCCTCCTTTCTCTACCTTCTCCCACTAACTTGTAAACCCTAGCTACCCTGGTGCCTGCAGTACCACCTACAACCAGAGTCTCCCATCACCGTCTCCTCTACCGTCCACCTCATCCTCTGCCATCACCTGCGTGCCATGCTGCCCACATCTCTTCCACCACCTCCATGGTCTCGGAACGATAGAGCAGCAACATCCAAGACCGTATGGTCACTGCTTTCACAAGACCATTTGAACCCCTCATCGCAAGACCGTTAGAAGCTGATATACAAGATCGTTTAAGAAGCCAAGGATAGGAAACCATTTGGAGATTTTGTTGGATAACAAGCTGTTTGGTCACCATCGGTTTCCAGACCGTTAGAGCCAAGGTTTCAAGACTGAATGGTCACATATCAAGACTGTTTGGTCATATGCATCCCAAACCATTTGGAAGACAACACCAAATCGTTTGGTCATATTTACCAAACCATTTGAAGTATATCTAGCACATGACCATTTGGGTAGTATTAATACAAAACCGATTGGGGAAAGAAGACCGTTTGGAGAGTTTGTTGGATACCAAACTGTTGGTCAGTGCAAAGCAAGACCGTATAGTCACTTATTCCAAACTATTTCAAGAGTAAAGTACTAAACTGTTTGGGCAAAAAGTGACCAAACCTTTAGACCAAACCATATGTAGGACTCACACCAAAAACGTGAGAACCAAACTCAAGCCTATAAATAGGACCAACACGGGTCCTCATTTGGGCATCGGTTCTGAGATGCCGACAAGCTACCTGTACACAGATCCGATCTAATTCCATCTACGCTACTGTCACTTCACCTGCTGCTTGTGCTGCAATCAAGGAGACTGAGAGGAGAAGGAAGGAGGAGTGAGAAAGACTGTCCAGTCTGTCTTGGCATCCCTCGTTCCTTGTCCAGATCTGCTCTGACATGACATAGAAGACCGCATCATCTTCACCGAGTTGCGACTACCTTCTGCATCATGCTCGTGGTGAAATCCTCTCTCTTTCTTATTCTTCTTATTTCTCGCATCATGAACGAGTAGTTTCTTTTCATTGGGGTGCGGGGACTAGCCCCTCTACCCATACATTCATGTCTTCTCATTTAACATTCCAAGGCAATGTATATAACTTTTCATTTCATTGTTAATTGATAATGTTTGTGGTTTTATTATCTGCTTGCTTTCATCTTGTTCTTCCCTATGTTGTGAGAACTTCTATATGTAGGGTAGAATGTCAATTAATGTGGTAGACTCCTGGACTAGAAATAGAATGGGATTTTGTGAGGTAGCAAGTGTATGATCTGTGAGGGGACGAGCCATCTACCCACTGTAACAGTTTTGTGGTCTAAACATCCCTCAGGGAGGACCACAACCTTAGTTGGATTTTATATCTTCTTTGTTAATCGTCAATGTTTTCTTGTAGATTAATCACCTGCTTACTTGTCGATTAGCGCGGTTGACTCCCAGACTAGAAATAGAATGGGGTTCCTTGAGGTCATAAGTGTATGATCCGTGAGGGGACGAGCCATCTAGCCCACTGTGATGCTTCTATGGTCTAAACATCCCTCATGGAGGACCACAACCTTAGTTGGATGTTTTATCTTAGGAACCGTAAGTGCATGATCCAGATGGCGATGAGAAATATGATGCCTAAGGGGATACTTACACGGGCCTAAACATCCCTCTGGGAGGGTTCACAGCAGTTCCATTTGGATAGTTAGAAGCTTGCCTGGATGTTATGTGTTTGGATGTGTTTGCATGTGTAGTGGTGGTGAAACGTGGTACCATCCCAAAGATCCCATATCAATAATTTAGATCCAACTTTAATTCTGCTCTTTACTTTCCTATAATTAGTTTAATTAACCACAAACCCATCAATCGTTCTAAATATTAGTGTTACTTGAGCTAGATTCGAATGAAAAAGATTCTTAATAATGTCGTCCTTTGGTATTCGATCCTTAACTATACTACGATAAGACCCGTCCACTTGCGGGTGGTATTATTGCATGAGGTTTTGGTAAAAGCTCGGGGATTTCAACCCCGAGGGAGTTTGTTAGTGCGAAAATATTCCACATCAAATTTTGGCACCGTTGCTAGGGACAACGTAATTAGTTAGTCAGATCTAGTTTTTTTATGGATAATCTAGGATTTTGCATTTTCTTTTGATACAATTGATCATCCACTTGAATTCATTTCTATTCCATCACTCCTACTTTAGAAAGATCTTTCCATTTCAGGTACCCCCAAAGCATAGTGTATGCACTGTTCGGATAGTCTCAGGCTCACTGCTAGCTTTAATCCTGAGATAGATAGAACTTTTCATCGTCAGATCAGAGAAAATACAGCAAGAATGGCTCAAGAGGAGGAGATAGCCCGAAGGGTGGCTCAATCCATAAATGCATAGAGAGAAAGGCTCATGCAAGAAGCCCAAGCTACAGTTCAAGAACAAATCTTAGCAGCATAAGGAACAACACAAGCAGCAGAACTGTAAAAGGATCTTAGGGAGTTCTCAATCCCTGTAGTTGCTGATGTTCATCACCCAGCCCAACCCCCTCCTATCCATGATCCCAACTTTGAGATACGAGCACATTGGATCACGTTGCTTTAAAATAGCCCATTCTATGGTAAATAAGGAGAAGATAGTCAAGAACATCTTCTGAGATTTATCAATTTATGTGCTATGACAAAGAAAAATGGAGTCTCAAATGATGCCATCCGACTCCGTCTCTTTAATTATTCTCTTTTTGATAGATCTATGAGATGGTACAATTCTTTGGAATGTGAACCTATCACCAACTGGGAACAACTTCAAAATGTTTTTCTAGAAAAATTCTATCCTCCTTCTCTCATTTATGAAATTAGGGAAAAAATAACAATGTTCACTCAAGCCCCTGGAGAACTCTTGCAGAGGCATGGGAAAGATACAAAGAGCTCCTATGCAAGTGTTGACACCATGAAATTCCTAAGAATCAAATCATAGAGATCTTCTATAGGGGTGTGGACGATGACATTAAAAGGTTCTTAGATTCCTCATATGGAGGAAACTTCATGCATCAAAGTTATGACAACGCATGGAAAGTCTTCACCCTTGGAGCCGAAAATCAAGCTAATTGGGGTAGATTTGTAGGTAAAGGAGTGTTGAAAGTAGCTATGGCTGAAGCTACTCCCGAATACAAGTCCATCGTTGAAACCCTCAAACTCTTAATTGCCAAGCAAGACCATATTGAATCATCCCTTACTAGTTTTAGAATAGGACATTCAACCATTCAACAACAAGAATAGATTAAATCAGCCTCATTATTCTATGAAGCATGTAAAGGCACTGATCATTCCATACTAGCATGTAATGTCCTCTATGATTTCATTGTAAGAAACACTTATGGACAAGGAGATAACGGTCAAATGAAGAATCTTAATGTCGTCAACACCATCCCAGGTCAAGGATATTACAATTCGAATCAGAACAGGAACCATCCTAGTTTTTTATGTGGAAATCCTTCAGGAGAGGAAAACTCGCTACAACTTGGTTCGAACAATCAACAATGTGGCCCACCTGGATTCCAGTATAACCAACAACAAAATTTTGGGAATCAAGGGAATTTTAGAGGCAACTTCCAAAATAGGAACTTCAACAATTATTAGAAGAACTCTCAATTCCAGAGTCCCAACCAAGTCCCTTACCAAATTCAACAACAAGAGCAACAAACCGGACCCATCTCTCCAGACTACAAATTGACAATCATCGAGAAGATGCTACAGTTGCAAAAAACTATGATAGCTAACCAGCAAACCTTGATAGCTAACCAGCAAGCACATCAGAAAGCTATTGAATCTCAACTAGCTCAACTTGTAGCTAGAGTGAAACCACATGTTGGAGCCTTTACTAGTCAATCGGAGAACAATCTGAAACATCCTGAGCAATTGAAGGATGTTATGACTCGTTCTGGTAATATATATCCTGACCCTCCTATCGGGACACCAACGCTTGTCATGGATGAGCAAGACCAGGTGAATGATCAAGTTGATAAAGAACCTAAATATATTCCAAAGGAGCAGCCAAGCAAAGATAAGTCAGAGAAAGAAAATTCTTTGAACTCACTATAGAAGGGGAAGAAGCAACACCAAAACATGATATCCCTATATACAAGCCTCGAGTACCCTTCCTAGCTCATTTAGGGCAAACCAAGCTTGATACTCATTTCAATAAGTTCAAAGAATCTATGAAGAAGCTTCATGTTGATATACCCTTTCTGGATGTGTTGCTGAGATACCAGCTTGGATGAAGTACTTGAAGTCACTTCTCACAAAGAAATATATAACTGAAGAGTATGAGACAGTTAAGTTAGCAACGACTACTTCTGACATCATCGAAAGTAAGATGCCCAAGAAGCAGAAAGATCCAGGATCTTTTGATATCTCATGCAATATTGGTGATTCTATACATAAGAAGGGACTAGCTGATCTTGGTGCTAGCATTTCGATCATGCCACTTAGCCTTTGCAAGAGGCTAGGATTTTCAGAATTTCTTCCTACTGGCATGACTATACAGCTTGCAGACAATTCGATAAAACATCAATTAGAAATCCTTGAAGATGTCCCTGTCAAGGTAGGAAAAGATTCTTATGTTCCATGCAACGTTTTCATTATGGACATAAAAGAAGACGCCAAATATCCTCTCATCTTTGGATGACCATTCCTCACCACTGCAAAATCTCTAATCGATGTTGAAGCAGGTACCTTGCTTCTCAGACTTGGTAAAGAAACTCTTGAATTCAAAGTTTTTGAAAGTATGCGAAGACCAAACATGCAAGAAGAAGTCTACTTGATTGAATGTATAGAGCAGATGTCACTTCTTACGTAAGAGGATTATGAACAAGAAGATCCTTTAGGAGTGGCCCTTACTAATCCTAATGCGGAAAGTTCAGTTGATGAACAAGTAAAGGATTTCATCGAATTTCTTGAGTCTGCAGAAGAAGATGTTGAATCTATTTTTGAGAAGTTCTCATAACATAGGGAAGAACAAGATGAAAGCAAGCGGGTAACCAATATACAAACATTATCGATTAATAAAAAAAATGAAAAGTTATATGCATTGCCTTGGAATGTTAAATGAAAAGACATGAAAGCATGGGAAGTGGGCTAGTCCGCGCACCCCATCGAAAAGGAACTACTCGCTCATGATGCGAGAAACGAGAAGAACAAGAGAGAGGGAAGATTTTTCCATGAGCATGATGCAGAAGGTAGTCACAGCTCGGTGAAGATGATGCGGTCTTCTACGTCGTGTAGGGGCAGATCTTGGACGAGGAGGAAGAACCAACAAGACAGACCAGGCAGATCTTCTTCTCCACCTTCCTTCTCATCTTGGCTTACTTGCTCATAGCAAGGGGAGTAGGTGAAGTGGAAATGGTGTGGATGGAGCTGGATCAAACTTTGCGTTTGGGCAGCCTGGTGGCGTCCCCAAGATCCGTCCCAAAATGAGGACCCTTGTGGTCCTATTTATAGGCTTGGTCCTCACGTTTTTGTTGTGAATCTATCCCAAATGGTTTGGAGCAAACAATATGGTAACTGAGAGGCTTCAAATGGTCTTGGAGATTGTTTGAAGTCTGAACGGTATTGTATAAGTTTTTGTCCAACCGATCTTCACTCAATCAGTTTTGGGTGCACTGGTGTTCAAACAATCTTGCAGACCGAACAGATCCAAATGGTCTTGTGGATCGAACAGATCCAAACGGTCTTGAGTGGCCAAACGATGTTCGAAATCTGATCGGTCTTTGTGTCTGAACGATCTCCTTTATCCAAACAGTCTTCATTGTCCAAATGGTATCCATTATCCAAACGGTCTTCGTTGTCCAAATGGTCTCTTCTCCAAATGGTCTCCACTCCAAATGATATTCAGGTCTTAACGGTTTGGCAATGCAAACGGTCTTGAAGATCGATGGGTATCAAACGGTCTTGGGTAGGCATCCGCTCATATGGTCTCGAGACTGTGAGGCTTCAAACGGTCTTGAGACCATTTGGTCTCATGTCGTTTTGAGATCGTATAGGGGGGGGGGGGCAGGAAAATTCAAGACCGTTAAGGCGGAACGACAAGAGGGGGACCGTGTGAGTGAATGGGTAAGACTGAGAGGTCAAAACCAAATGGATAGACCGCTAGGGCAAACCGTTTGGTACAGAATGATTGATCAGGACCGAATAGGCAAAACCGTTTGGTCAAGACCGACCGGTCAAGAGCAAGGTTGAGAGGATCTTGAGTGAATTCCATATGATGGTTGAACCTCATAAAGACCTGTACAAAATCAATAATAATCAAATTAAAAATCTTGATAATTGAATCAATTAAGAAATCTCACATTTGTGAGATTTTGGAGATGAAATCAAAAGTATTGCATCAAATTGGACCCAAAAAGATGACTGAAAATCATGATGAATATGGATTCATCAAAATACCCTAAACTTAAACGTTGCTCATCCTCGAGTAAGCCAAAATCTGAAACAGTCGCCAAATGAATACTTTCTGGTCATGTGATTGTCTCTTCTTCACATCAGGATTGTTTCCTTTCTTCTTAGTATGACTAAGCATCTCAACTTCCTGAGACCACTGAACACATCTTACCATATCTTCGTTCCTGAGTTTGCTTTCCAACTTCACTTCCTCCTCACTTTTTCCAAAAACAAGCATGTATAAGAGTTTTGTAAGAGTCCAGAGATACCCGCAGAACAACAAGTGTGCACCTAATCATACACTGGTGTTTTTCAAGGTAGTGGAGACATTCATAGTGCCCTTAGGTAGAGAAGGGAGTGAAGGGTTGTATGGAAGGAAGAAAATAAATCTCTCCTCTATGCAACTCGAGATTTTTATTATATGATTTGCAATTTCATTGATTGCATTTTTTGTGTGTGTGAATCTCTCCTCTGTTCGACTCAAGATTGCATTTCTTTTTGTGTGCACTTTGGCATCTTTTCTTAGTGGTTCACCCCTATTTATTAGCGAGGGGTATGGAAGAAGCGGATATAGAAAAAGGTGGTGTGCCACCCCAAACTTAGGGTTTGGCACTATTTTAGCTATTTTTGTTTCTTTTTGATGAATGGAGGGGTACAGAGATGATAGAAGAAGTGTAGAAGAGAGTTTAGATCAGATGCAACTTGATTTATAATTCAGTTCACCAGGTTGCTCTCTTTATCGTACTCTTCTCAAATAATGACTGGATGAGGATCTGGTCGGGATTCCATGATATTGTTCTACTAGTCAGTTAGGAAGCACGACGTGTTTGATCCCTATCAGTTCGACATAAACTTGCCATTTTTGCGTAAAGATCATGATGTTAGGATTCATAAGCTTCACATGATGATTTCAATCAAAAGGATAGTTTCAAAAAAGTGGTACTTTTGAGGATTTGCTTCGAATAAGGAGGGTATAATGTTTCAAAAGCATCAAAACTTCATCAAGTATCTGTTCAATTTCTTTGAAAAACTTATAAAATTTTGAAACTTTTGGTCAAAATGTGGCGGTAAAATCTTTAAGTCAGAGATAGATGGTTGTGAATAGATGGTAAAGTACGTACCACTCACCCTCCACCCTGAACTTAGAATTTTGCTCGTCCTGAGAAAACTCTAAATCTGAGATGGAGGGGAAAATTCATACTGGTTGGACCACTAGATGTGGTTGCATTTAAATCAGTGTGCGTTCTCCATCCGCAAGTTTCAAAAAAAAGGACTTATCAGAACTAAGGATGGCATCTTGCGATGTGATTTTTATTTATTGCAAAATTATCTAAAAAGTAAAAACAAAGTTAAAGAAACATTCTAATTTTAAATTAAAAGTAAAAGTGATTTTTTTGATCGGGTTACCTCCCGACAAGCGTCTTTGTTTTATGTCGATGGCTTGACTTGATTCCTTCAAATTTATGGTGGATCCATTGGATTGGTAAGTTCCAGCATTGCTTCAGTGCCTATGGCAGTTGAGGTGAAATATTTATTCAAGCGTTGACCATTAGCTACAAATAGCCTGACTTTTCACTCCATAGGGTGAAAGCACCATGTGGGTAGATATTCTTGACAATGTAAGGTCCAGTCCAATGAGAGCAGAGTCTTCCTGGGAATAACCTAAGTCTTGAGTTGAACAGAAGAACTTGGTCTCCGACTTGAATGTCCTTTTTTTTTCAGATGGCCATCGTGCCAAAGTTTTGTATGTTCTTTATAGATTCGTTCATTTTCATAGGTTGTCATCCAGAGTTCATCCAACTCTTAAAGTTGTAGAATCTTGGCTTGGCTTGCTTTATTCATATCAAAATTCAGTTGTTTTATAGCCCACCATGCTTTTTGTTTGAGTTCAACAGGCGGGTGGCATGAATTTCCATAGATCAGCCGAAATGGTGTAGTTCTGAGAGGAGTTTTAAAAGCAGTTTGGTAGGCCTACAATACGTCATTGATTTTTACAGACTAGTCTTTTTGGTTGCGGTCTTCTGTGTTTTCCAAAATAGCCTTGAGTTGATGATTAGAAACCTCTACATGTCCACTTGTTTGTGGGTGGTAGGGTGAGGCTACCTTATGAGATACACCATATTTCCTCAGTAATGCTTCAAAGCATCTTTCAAGAAAATGGGAACCTCCGTCGGATATCACAGTTTGTGGGGGGAAATAGTATCTTTGAACATCTTGATGACAGGTTTGGAATCACTAGTGACGGTCAGTATGGCTTCAACCCATTTTGAGACATAATCCACTGCCATTAGAATGTAGGAAAATAAATGAGAAGATGGGAAAGGGCCCATGTAGTCCATACCCCAAATATCAAATATCTCGACTTCTTGCCACAACTTCAGTGACATCTCATCTCTCTTTGTTATGTTACATGTTCTTTGACATTTGTCACACAATAGAACAAAGTTATAGGAGTCTTTGGATATGGTTGTCCAAAAGAAGCCACATTGCAAAACCTTTGTAGCAGTTTTCTTAGAACTCATATGGCCTCCATTTGGGCCTGAGTGACATTGCTCTAAAATAAGTTGAGCTTCTTCCTCAACGATACATCTTCTATATAGACCATCAACACAGAGTTTTAATAGGTATGGATCATCCCAGTGATATTGCTTGACATCATGCATGAATTTTTTCAGTGCATTCCCGGTGCATTCAGGGTGGATGATACCAACGGTGAGGTAGTTCACATAGTCTGAGTACCAAAGGGTAGCTTATGAAACTTTCATTAATTGTTCATCCGGAAGAGAATCATTAATTAGGATCCTCTTGGTATCCAGAGTGTGGATACAACTAAGGTGGTCTGCCACAACATTCTTTGTACCCTTTTTATCTTTTATCTCCAGATCAAATTCTTTTAGTAGGATAATCCGTCTTATCAACCTGGGTTTTGCATCTTTCTTCACCAGGAGGTAGAGGATAGCTGCATGATCTGTGTAGACAATGACTTTTGAACCAATTGGGTAGGATCTGAATTTGTCAAAGGCATACACAACTACAAGAAGTTCTTTCTCGGTAGTTGCATAGTTCCTATGAGCTTCATCTAGGATCTTTGATGCATAATATATCACATAATGTTTCTTTTCTATATATTGTCCTAAAATAGCACCCACAATGTAATCAATGGAATCACACATAATTTCAAATGGGTGATCCCAATCGAGAGCTCTAATGATGGGTGTTGTTGTAAGGGCTTCTTTCAGGTTATTAAAACTTTTGACACATTCTTCGTCAAAATTGAACTCAACATCATTTAACAATGAATTCGTCATCGGCTTGGTTATTTTAGAGAAGTCCTTTATAAATCGTCTGTAAAAGCCAACATGACCTAGGAATGCACGAACTTCTCTTATACTTGTTGGGATTGTGAGTTTGTAAATCATTTCGATTTTCATTCTATCCACTTCGATTTCTTGATTGCTGACTCTATGACCAAGGACAATGCCTTCCTTTACCATAAAATGACACTTCTCCCAATTCAACACAAGATGTGCTTCTTCACACCATTTAAGGACAAGGGAGAGGTGCTTCTTGCATGAGTCGTAAGAATCTCCATATACGAAAAAATCATCCATAAAAACTTCCATGATTGTTTTAGTGAGACCGGCGAATATGGCTTCCATGCAATGTTGGAAAGTTGCAGGCGCATTGCAAAGGCCGAACTACATCCTTCTAAAGGCATATGTTCCAAATGGGAAAGTAAAATTCGTTTTCTCTTGGTCATATGGATGTATAGGAATTTGATAGAATCTAGAATAACCATCGAGATAATTGAAATATTCTCGGTGAGCCAACCGTTCTAAGACTTGATCAAGAAAAAGCATTGGGAAATGATCCTTTCGATTTGCCTTGTTTTACTTCCTGTACTCGATACACATCCTCCACCCTATGACTGTTTGAGTAGGGATGAGTTCATTATTTTAATTCCATATCACAGTAGTTCCACCCTTCTTCGGGACAACATGTACTGGACTGACCCATGGTGAATCAGAGAATGGATAGATAATACATGTTTTGAGCAACTTTATAATTTCAAGGCGGACAACTTCCTTCATATTTGGATTAAATCTCCTCTGGTGTTCAACAGTTGCCTTGTGATATTTCATCATGGGGATTTTATGCATGCACAATGCTTGACTGACCCCAGTGAGATCACTCATCTTTTAACTGGTGGCTTTTCTTCTTTCTTTTAATTCTTTTAAGAGTTTCTCTTCTTAATCTGTCGTTAAGTCAAAATTTATGATGACGGGGCAGACTTTTAGGTCATCTAAAAACACATATTTCAATTTTGTAATAAGGGTTTCATTTCAGGAGCTTGTGGTTTCTCACATATTTCTTCAGTAGCATCCACTGCTTTTAGTTCCTCAATATTGGTTGTAGGATCTTCTTTAGTAGTGTTGAGGTTGAGAATACAACTTTTCACTTGTTCATCAACTGAACTAGCAGCATATGGATTAGTTAGAGCCACTTCTAGAGGGTCATCTTGTTTATAATCCTCTTGCGTAAGCAATGCCATCTTCTCTATGCACTCAATCAAGTAGACTTCTTCTTGCATGCTTGGTCTTCACCGACTTTCAAAAACATTGAATTCAAGGGTTTCTTTTCCTAATTTGTGCAGCAAGGTTCCCACTTCAACCTCAATCAAAGCTCTTGCGGTGATGAGGAATGGATGTACAAATATGAGAGGGTATCTGGCATCTTCTTTTATATCCATGATGACAAAATCACAAGGAACATAGGAGTCCTTGCATACCTTGACAGGTACATCCTCAATGATACCTAAGGGGAGAGTTACAATGTAATATGCAAGTTGTATGGTCATCCCAGTTGGGAGAAGTTCATCAAACCCTAGCATCTTGCAAAGGCTGAGTGGCATAATGTAGATACTTGATCCAAGATCGGCCAATCCTTTCTTACATGAAGAATCACCGATATGGCAAGAGATTCCAAAAGATCCTAGATCTTTCTGTTTCTTTGACATCTTACTCTGGATGATGTCTAAAGTGGTAGTAGCCAACTTGACTATCTCATACTCTTCAGTTATATATTTCCTGGTGAGGAGTGACTTTAAGTACTTTGTCCAGGTTGGTATTTCATCCAGCGCATCCAAAAAGGGTATCTCAACATGAAGCTTTTTCATGGCTTCCGTGAACTTATTGAAACAAGTATCCAACTTGGTTTGCCTTAAATGAGCAGGGAAAGGTATATGAGGCTTGTATATAGGGATATCAGGTTCTAGTGTTGCTCCTTCCTCTTCTATAGCAAGTTTCACAGAATTTTCTTTGTCTGACTTATCATTGCTTGCATGCTCCTCCAGAATAGAAACTTGATCATTCACCTGGCACTACTACAGAACCTACCTTTAGTGTCGGTTATTTAAGGCCTTTAGTGTCGGTTTCCGAGCGACGCCTATGTGGGCGACACTAAAAGGTCACCCATTACGCGTCGGTTCCAGAACCGACACCCAAACTCTTTGCGTGCGACCGAAAACGCGCCATCAGGGGACTATAGGCATCGGTTATTAGATAAGAAACTGACGCCCAAACCCTTCGCGCCACAGAAAGGGCGCCATATTCGGCGCTATCAGTGTCGGTTATAAGCCAACAACCGACGAAATATGTCTTCGCGCCAAAAGAATATATGTCGGTTACAGTTAAATAAACAACACTGTAACGTTATGTGTCAGTTGTTTACAATTACCGACGTCTGTTATTGGCGCCAGCTTGGGCACTATCAGTGTCAGTTTGTAGTAAGAAACCGACACCATATATGTTCGCGCCATAGGAAATAGGCGCCGATTATATCTAAAAAACTGACATTACATCATTGTGTGTCAGTTTTTTACAAATAACCGACGCCTATTGTTTTTTTTTACAGACCTGCAGACCTTCTGTGGCTGGTCGCAGGAAGAGAAACCTGCAGTTCAGTTAACTGAACTGCAGGTTTTACGACATCCATTGATATCAGCCAACAACAGGCCACAAACCTGCAAATTTAACAACAAAAATATTCACACATGCATTTAGCAATACAACCTGCAGTTCCATTTTATTTTCACACATTTAGAGACATTCATGTAGCTAGCAATCTGTAGTTCCATGCATTCACATTCACACATGTAGAAACATTCATATAGAAACATTCATTTATTTTCAGGTTTGTTGGAGCAACAAGGGCACTCTGCTAGGGTTTCCGTCTGGTGGCGGCGCCGCCTCTCCCTCACCTCGGCTAGGCACCCCACCTACCGGGGGCCACCCTCCTCGGTTCCACCATGCTGCCATCCCCGTTCTCTAGGAGGATCACACGGAAGAGTGCTCAGGCTATGAGGGCCCAGCAAGCGGTCCAAGACAGACGCCAAGGTTTTGCGGCCCTCGCCACACCACTTGACGAGATTATCCAAGATGTTAGGACCGTCGTAGGATCACCGACGCTTCGCCTGGATGATCGTGATCTGCAGCCTGGATCGACTGGTCCCGTAGATGAGCCGCTAAACCCTGATGAACCCCAGTTGACGAACGCTGAACAAAACCATACTGGAGATCCTGAGACCTTACTGGTTGATCACCGTGCTGATGCTTCCCCTTCTTCGACCCATGATAGGGCACCGCCGTCTGCTGTGATTTCTTTGAACCACGAAGTAATACCTACTGCTCGTCTTGAAGGCTCCCCGGCGGCGGAGAAGAACCCTAGTAATCATGAGCATGGAGATGTCCGACAGGGTCCTAGGGATCAGCCTGCAAGATCCCCTTCTCGCCGGCCATGGATGATGGACGTACCTAATGACACTTGTTATCGATGTCTTAGCAAAGGACATTGGCAATATCAGTGTCGACGTGCCGTCGTCTGCTACAAGTGCCATGCACCAGGCCACGTAGTGAGGAGATGCAATGTAAGGCCGAGTGCTCCCCCGCCAAATATTCGATCCTTTACTGAATTCCCGGTGATGAGACCTGCAGTTCCTGCTCGCGGAGGTCAGACGCATACCCCCAAACGCATAGCTGTTGATTTGGGTCCTGACACGGAGGAAAGAAGAAGCAAGGCACAGGCGCTAGCAAGAGCAGTGGAGGTTTCTTGGCCTTCGCGGATGGTTTGGGACGAGCTTTTCCCTGAGCTCAAAAGAAGGTGGCCGCATGCTACTGACATATATCGACACTCCAAGAGGAAAGCGGTCGCTTTCTTTGCTAATAAGGAGGATGCACGACAGGCCATTTTTGATCCGTCTTTTGTGTTTAGAGACTCGATCATTATCCTTTCCTCCTTGGAGGAAGGTGACTCCTGCTCCCGCAAACAAGCGGTTTGGTTCTGGATAGCGGACCTCCCGATTGTTTGCCGTGATGATGATGCTATAGACAGCTTAGTTAATAGCTTTGGGAAGCTTATCGTTGTATCTGGTTGGATACGCAACCCCGATGATATCTCAGGAATCCTAGTGCTTGTGGAGACGTTTAATGAGGATATTCCATAGTTTGTCTCTCTGACGTATGGGGACAGAAGATCTGATGTGCACTTGCACATTGTTGCCCGAGGGAAACCAGGATCTCATCTTTTCTCTCGTACGGAGATTGGTGAAGAGCTACATATTCCGATGGAAGCCTTTGCCACTCACTGTTCTGCTGTTGATGACTTACCTTTGAAGGATTTCCATGGAAAAGCTTCATCTGCTGATCTGATAGTGGAGGATAATCACATTCATGATGTTTTAGAGTTTCATCCCGACATAGATACACAGTTGAAAGATGACAACAGATCTCATAGGGTTGTCTTTGATGATGAAGGTAACAGAAGACCGCTGCACCGACATTGCCTTAATGACTTTATCCCTTCAGCAGAGCAACTGTACAACTCACGTCGCAAGAGAAATGAACTCTATCCATCATCCATAAGACAGCACGGAGACGCTTCTTCTTTCACCCAGACTACTTCTCAGCTCGTGGATCACAGAAGATATGGTCATAGAAGGAGGCATTCGGATGGACAAGATCCTTTTTCTGACGATGAATGGGACTATGGAGGTCGTGAGCGATTCTAGCTGGAGCCGGTGGCTTTGAGAGATCTGTCCCTTACCTAATGGATTCCAACTTTCTTTTCTGGAATATTAGGGGAGCGACAAATAATAAAACCAGGAGAGTGCTTGGTCGTTTATGTCGTAAGCATAAACCCTTAGTTGTATGCCTTTTCGAGCCTCTCATGCATGCTGTTTCAGCTGATGAGTTACTGAACATTGTCAGATTAGACTGGTCTATTACTAATAATGAGGAGGCTGGGAAGATTTGGCTATATGCAGATGTCTCGCTTCATCCGTCTGTGATGAGGATTCACAATCAACATATCACGATTAAGCTCAGGGATGCTGATGGCATGGTTTTCTACATCACCGCGGTCTATGCGAGTTGTAGTGCTTCTCAGAGAAGATTACTATGGGAGGATGTTTCTGACTTATCAGATCAGATTGGCGATGATTGCTGGCTCGTAGCAGGAGATTTCAACACCATTAGGCTTCATTCTGAGAAGAGAGGTGGTCTCGACAGACCTTACCAAGACATCCTAGACTTCAAATCCTTCATTCATGACGTTAACATGAGAGAGGCCCGTTTTCTTGGCAGCAAGTACACTTGGGTTGACAAGAAGTACAATACTCCCACCATTTGGGAGAGGCTTGATAGGATTCTTCTTAATGATTCATGGGGTCGGAAGAGACCCAATGCGTTTGCCTCACACCTCACGAGATATCGGGTTTCTGATCACTGCCCGATCTTATATACTCCTGGCTTCTTGAGAATGTTTAATAAAAGGAGGCCCTTTTCTTTCTCACAGGTCTGGCTTGAATACGAGGAATGTCGGAAAATCGTTGAAGACATTTGGGCGCAGGATTTCTCTGGCTCTCCTTCGTTTATTTTCTACTCCAAGTTGAAGAGGGTTAGAGATACTCTGAAGTCTTGGAGCAGAGATACTTTTGGTGACACTAGCCAGCGTATTAAAGACCTTGAGGATGTGATTTATACGACACAGATGGCTTATGATGAGAATCCTACCATGGCCAATGAGATGAACCTCAAGTCTGCTGAGTCTGAGCTCCAACAGATTCTTGATATTGAAGAGAAGGTATGGAGAGAACGATCACGCATAGATTGGCTTTAGGATGGTGAGAGGAATACAAGATTTTACCATGCGGTGGTGAGATCAAGAAGAAAGGTCAACCGCGTTGCTTATCTTCAGCTGGATGATGGAACGAAGATTGAGGATCTGATGGCCATTGCTAATCATGCTGCTGCTCACTACGCAAATTTCTACAAGGAGAATCCTGGTTATGATAACGGCCTGTTAGATGATATGCTGATGTCTATTCCTGACCTGGTTACCCCTGATGATGATGCTTCTTTGACAGCCATCCCCAATGAAGAGGAAGTGCGCATGGCTCTAGATCAGATGGATAAACATTCTGCACCTGGACCGGATGGGTTCACAGTACACTTCTTCTGTTATCTCTGGAATACAATAAAGGATGATTTCATGAAGATGACGAGTTCCTTTTTCAGTGGACAACCTTGCCACCGTAGTCTGTTTTGTTGTAACATTCTTCTTATCCCCAAGGTTGATAATCCCTCTAATATTAGTAAAGATTTCAGACCTATCTCTATTGAGAATGTGGCCCTACGTATCTTGGCTAGAGTCATGAGTAACCGTATGAAGTATCTTATGCCTAGGCTCATTTCTGATAATCAGGCAGCCTACGTTCAAGGAAGAGATATTACGCATCACATAAGATTGGTCAAAGAGCTAGTTCATGATCTCTATCAAGGAGTCGAATATCTGAATCTGATGGTAAAGATTGATATGTCGAAGGCGTTTGATCGTATTAATTGGGAGGTCCTCAAGAAGATCATGCTCGGCTTTGGTTTCTCGGAGAGCTTCATCTTTACTGTGATGCATTTTTTCGTTGATACCTGGGCTACGGTCTCTATTGGAGATGCTTCTGATGGTTTCTTTCCTATGGAACGGGGCCTCAAGCAGGGTAATGCCATCTCGCCCCTCTTATTCATCATTTTCGAAGAGTTGCTGTCCAGACACATTCTTAGAGTGGACCTTCAGATGAACCTTGCGAGATATCATACTCGTGGTCATGGTATTGCTCCCTTACATCTGTTATATGCGGATGATATTATGCTCTTCCTCAATGCCAATCTGTCCACGCTGGCTTTTGTTAAGTAGATCCTCATGAATTATGAGTGTGCAACGGCACAGATGATCAATTGCAACAAGTCAATGTGTGTCGTAGGTAGTAGATGCGCTGCGACCTCAAGTGATGTTGCTGCGGCCCTTGATATTGATAGCACTGCAGAGACGATCATTTACCTTGGTGTTCCGATTAAGCTTGGTAGAAGCACGCTGAATGACTTTGATTACTTGGTTCAAAAGATTAACCAGAAGATTGCCGCCTGGAAGTCGAGGTTGCTTTCCTTTGCAGGCCGCAAGATGTTAATTGCTCATGTCCTCTCGTCCACTACTGTGTACACTGCTGCGGCCATTGGTATTCCTCGTGGGACGATTGATCGTATTGATTGTATGCTCAAGAAGTTTCTCTGGGCGGATCGGGACAATAATCATAGAAGAGCTTGGGTGAGCTGGTCCAAGGTGGCCAAGCCGATCGAGCATGGAGGCCTGAATCTGCCGAATATCCGTGTTACTGCTGATGCCTTTATGGCTAAAGCCTGTTGGGAGCTTGTTGCTATGGATTCGTTGTGGTCCAGGTTCTGTAATGCTAAATATTCTGTTCGGGTGCCTAGTAGAGCAGCCAATTATCCTAATCATGTTCAGTTTAGATCTACGGCCTCGCCATACTGGAAGCAGATGTGGGACATATTTCCATCCGTGATTCCGTGGTGAAGATGGATCCTTGGCAGAGGTTTGATCCCTTTCTGGGACACCATTTGGTGTGAGTTTAGGCTGTTTGATTATGTGAGGCTTCACAGTGATAGGAATCATGCCTTCCTTGTCCGAGACTTCTGGATTGACGATGAAGGGTGGGACTGGTTGGCTCTCCGGCAGGTCCTTACCGACGATGGAGTCGAGCTGGTCAAGCAAGCAAGGCAAAGGATCAATGATGATGATGACAAGATTGTGTGGTGTCCTGAGCGGATGGGTGTTTTCACTATCAGATCGATCAAGAAGATCCTCACTGCTGCTAATGAGCCTTCTGGTTGTGCTTATAGAAAGATTTGGCAAATAGATGCCCCAAAGGAGTGTACCTTTATCTGGAAGATGATGAATAATGTGGTCCCGACCGATGACAACATCTGTAAGTGCCATGTTCAGCTGGCATGTAGATGTGAGTGCTGTGTTGAAAACTGTACGGAAGACACAGATCATGTTGTTTTCTTTGGTCAGATGGAGTCTAGATTCTGGGAGATGTTTGAATCGGTCACTGGCATGATGAGGCCGATGAGTAAAGCCGAGCTGATAACCCTTTGCGCCTATGGCAAGTCTGCCGACGTGCTCCCTTGGACGACAGCTTGTCTAGCCACCCTCATCCCTTATCATTTGTGGAAATGGAGATGTAGAGCTAGATTTGATGGTACAGCTAGACCTTTTGAGAATGCTATTCGTTTGTTGACTGACCAGCTTAATCTCATGATCAAGAAGAAGACCTTTCGTGCCTTTGCTGACTCTGAGGTTCATCTCAGATTTCATGAACACGGTGTGACCGATCCTACATATGTGTTCAAGGAGTTTGCTCTTATCAGATGGAACAGACCTGACATTCACAGCCTTAAGCTCAATTTAACAGTCGGGAAAGACAAAGATCCGATTGGTAATAAAAGATGGTGGATGGCCAGTGTTATTAGAAATCATCATGCGAAGGTCTGTCATGTTGCTAGGTCCTGGCTCAGGGCTGATGACCTTGACAATGCTTTGCTTCAAGCTATTGTGGTTAGTCTCAGATTCGCTGAATCTCAGAATTTGAGGATTACTACTATTGAGGTTGACAATACTCTTCTCTATGATCTCGTCTGGGGCACACATCCCATCCCTTGGAGGTTGGCTACTATGCTTGAGGAAATCAGAAGTTACATTGAGGAGGAAGGCATCCTGGGTTCCCTTGTGCACAGATCCCTGAACTCGATACCTAGAGCTATTGGAAAGTGGGGTAATCGTCTCCATGAACCGATTGTCATCTCTGATCTGAGAAGATTGTCTCCTAGGATTAGGGGTATGCTTTACCTTGAGAAGCATGAGACTCCCTATGTGGTCTTGAGATATGCCTCCTGATTGGTCCTTCTCGTTTTCTTTTGGGTGTGTCTTGTTTGCTTTGGGGGAGTTTATAAGTTTGTTTGGGTCATCACCTGCATCTTATAAGCAGGAGCTGTACTTTGTTCTTTTTGCTCACACGAGGAGGGTGAGATGAATAGATGACCTCCTGGCTTGCTAAAAAAAAAAAAAAACCAACACTTTCATTCATTTTCACTCAGACACATGTAGAAACATCTAGACATGTAGAAACATTCACACATATTATAATTCAGAAATTCATTTACAAAATCCCCACTATTTGTATGGTTGTTGCCCATTCTTCTCTTACTTCATTTAATTCTCCCATTGTATAGGGAGCATATGTACATCTGGTAAGTCCGTTCCTGTAGTGGGGTCAGCTTTAAACACCTGTAAAGAGAATGATGTATATATATAATTAATGAGCTATAAATAAGATTGATATATTTCATATTATCTAATGAGACTATATAATACCTGAGCAATACAATCGATGTCCATACAACATGACAGACTAACACATATATAGTACATAACAACAACAACGTCGAATTTACATACAACACTAGCTTAGTACATATATAATGGGACTTATAAGGTGACGATCCCACCTGGTAAAACAGGTTACCGACAACTACATGTTACGACTGGGAGGTCGTGATTCAGCAACAGTATGCATTAGCAGGAGGACAAACATATCACCATATGTTTGTCCTCATATGGTGATATGTTTGTCCTCCTTCTAATGCATACGTTGCTGAATCACGACCTCCTAGTCGTAACATGTAGTCGGTAACCTGTTTTAGCAGGTGGTATCGTCACCTTAGTCCCACTATATATGTACTAAGTTAGTGTTGTATGTAAATTCGGCGCTGCTGTTGTTATGCACTATATATGTGTTAGTCTGTCATGTTGTTATATGAATCTGAACCACTTGTGTGTGCTGCACTTTATGTATTGTATCTGTATCCTGCTTCTCTTCATTGGGGCTTCTTCCTGCATATCCTGCATAGCTATTTCATGTCTGTCCTGCATAGCCTTCTTCCTATATTTATTTTTCAAAGAGAATACAAACAAAATTTATTAGTGTAGAGTTAGTGAAATAATGATCAATGTCTAGAATTGGAATAGATCAAGAACCTACTCTCAGCATCGTGTATGTAATCTCGGGTGAGATTGGTCGTATAGTTCTTTAGCACCCTTCCACATTGTTTAGCATTTGTATTAACTAGAAGATAATGAAACATCAAATCAGAAAATGATATTGATATTAAAAAAGTAAACATTTAGCTTCAAAAAAAAAATATAAACACGCATGCCTCTAAAATTGTGATCTTTTATCAATTAACAATCCTTCATTGTGATCTCCGCGCACATATAAGTCATCATTAGCTTCAATATTTTCTGGAGTTGGCAACCCAACTGAGAATGGACTTGAGTCAATATATTTATCATAGTACTCTTCTTCATCTATAGGATCTTCAATGAACTGTCTTTTACCATGAAGAACAACCGACCATTTATCATTTGCAGGATCATCGATATAAAATACTTGTTTCTCCTGTGATGCCAATATGAATGGTTCAGCCTTCTCGCCAATCTTTTCAAAGTTCACTAAAGTGAAACCCAATTCATCCACTATAACTCCTTTGGTGTTATCAACCCAATTACATTTGAAGAGCGGAATTCTGAAATCTATGTAGTCAAATTCCCATATCTCTTCAATGACACCGTAATATGACATTTTAGCTTCACGTGGACTCTTATCCTTTGCACTTGCAAAAAACATAGTCGATGCTTGAAGGGTGACCCCACAGTTTTGGACGACACTCTTATCATCTTGGCGCTTTGTGTAATATGTGAATCCATTAATGTCATACCCTTCATAAGACATAACAGTCAACTTTGGTTTAAAGGTGAGGCATTTGATAGTTTCAGTAATATCATCTGGTGTTTGAGATAGTTGATGTAAGACTTTATTTTCAAACCACTTAATAAAAGTCTTGTTATGCTCTCTAGCAAGCCACATTGTATTGGCTCGAGGATATTGTCTTTTGATGAAATTGGTATGTTCCTCGATATAAACGTTCACTTCGTCCATGTTGTGTAAAATATACAAATGACCTTGTTCCAACTGCTCACGGCTGATTACTTTCACACGTGATCCCAAAATTCCTTTTCCAAATAGCTCGTCAATATTTTTGTCATTATCAGGAGTGTCATTACCACTGAGAAAGTCATTGCAGAAATCCATAACCTCTCTCACCACATAACCTTCAATAATACTACCTTCAGGCCGATAACGGTTTTGAACATCACCTTTAAAAACGCTCATGTATCGTTCAAAGGGATACATCCAATGCAAGAAAATCGGGCCCAAGATTTTCACTTCCCTAGTCAAGTGGACAACAAGATGTACCATGATATCAAAGAACGAAGGAGGGAAATACATCTCAAGCTGACATAGGGTAACAACCACTTCTCTTTGCAAATTATCGAGAGTCTCAGGGTCAATAACTTTGCTGCAGAGACTGTTGAAAAAGAAACAAAGTCTGGTGATTGCAAACCTTACATACTTCGGCAATATAGATCGAATTGCCACGGGCAATATTTGTTGCATTAGAGTGTGACAATCATGAGATTTAAGTCCTATCAACTTCAGATCTTTCATTGATACCAATCTACGGATGTTGGATGAGTAACCATGTGGCACCTTAACATTTATCAAGCATTCACAAAAAGCTTTCTTCTCTTTTCTAGACTACGCGTAACATGCGGGAGGTAAGTATGTTCTTTTACTACCCATTTCACATATTTCTGTTAATTCTGACCTTATTCCCATTTCACGTAGCTCCAGTCTGGATTTTATCCCATCTTTAGTCTTACCTAGTATATTTAACAGAGTACCAATGATGCTATCACAGACATTTTTCTCAACGTGCATTACATCGATACAATGTCTGACTGTCAAAGAACTCCAATAAGGAAGATCCCAAAATATTGACTTCTTCTTGAATGAAGAATTGTCACTCCGTGTAGTACATTGTGATCTCTTACCAAATTCATTGACAAAGTCTTTTATTCTTTCATAAACAACCTCCCCTGGTATAGGTTTAGGTGCACTGCGTTCCTCATTCAATCCATTGAATGCTTTGCGCTTCCTACGATACGGATGGAATTTTGGAAGAAACCTTCGATGAATGAGATATACATTCTTACCGCCATGTTTTAGTCTTGTTGAATCAGTGTTCTCTTCACATATAGGACACACTTTAGCTCCTTTGACACTATATCCAGACAAATTCCCATATGCTGGAAAGTCATTAATAGTGCAAAACAACATAGCATGCAAATGAAATGTCTCTCTTCGTGAAGCATCATAGGTCATCACACCTTCACCCCAGAGTTTCTTTAAGTCATCAATCAGAGGTTCAAGATAAACATCGATGTCATTTCCAGGTTGTTTAGGGCCCGATATCAACAACGACAACATTACGTACTTATTTTTCATACACATCCAGGGAGGAAGATTTTATATAACAAGCATGACTGGCCAAGTGCTATGTTGGCTGCTCAATGTCCTGTACGGATTCATCTCGTTTGTACAAAGCCCAAGTCTTAGATTCCTATCTTCTTCACCAAATTCAGGGTACAATACATCAATCTTCTTCCACTGTGGGGAATCAGACGCATGTTGTAGGATCCCATCATTATTTTTCTTAACATCTGCATGCCACCTCAAATTCTTTGCATCTATCGGATTGGCAAACAAGCGTTGAAACTGTGATATTATAGGTAGATACCACATCACCTTGGCAGGAGAACATGTGAATAATTGCCAAAAGTTATGGTCACTTTACCAGGCATGTAGTGTCTTCCTTTTAGAAAATGCCAATGTTTGGGTATGACCAATTGATTTAAGGAATGATCATCTAGGATGATGTCCAATTGTTCTTCAATAGGGAACGTTAACATTGACATAGAGGCCCAGTTCATAGTGACTATTATGGGTGGACAGAGACTGCACAATATTAGTATTAACAAAGTGTAAGTACATATAACGATGTTATATATTTTCAGAAAAAGTTGTATAACATCAGTTAACCTTTTATTGCTTGTCATAACCAACTTTATTGTGGTAGACATGATAGCTTGAAAAGAAGTCTACAAATGTACTTAGAGAACAAACGAGGAAATGCTCCTAATGAGTAAATCTTGGACGGGTTTCTAGGTGCTTACTAAAATAGAACCATTATATGGAACTAATCCTACATTATACACATACTTTTCCTGAGTAAGATAATGTGCACTTCATGGAATTATTAAGATCTGAATATATATAAGTTGTTTCTACCTACTTCGATGGGATTTTATAACATTCGAGTCTTCCATTTAAGGCATTAGATGCATATATTGCAGTCCATTGTGTTGAGATAAGAATCCCATGTGATACACATGATTGAGAATCTTTCACGATACTAGGAAAATACACAACTAGATATTCATTTAGGTGTTAGACATTCATTTAGGTGTTCATGATAACTCACAGGTATGCACAACTATAAAACAATAGACTTGTCACACATAAAACACCCTATACAACTATAAAACAAAATAGTATTAATATATGCATGATACAATAACTATTTTGCATGACATTACAACAGACTTATCATTGATACCTTACTAACTTATTTCCACATTTACATATCATCACTTGATCAAAATTACATGTATTGTATAGACAATAGAGGATTCAAGTCAGTAGAAGCACAAAATCAATACCTAAACCCTAAACACAAATAAGTAAATAACTTAAAAAAATGCCCAGCAGCTGCTTGGGCGTGCCTTGGCACCGCCCAAGCAGCCGCCGGAGCAGAGGAAGAAGGAAGAAGGCAGGGCGGGCGGGCATACCTGGCGGAGAAGGTGGCGATGCTAGGATACCTAGCTGCTACCGGCGACGGCGGAGAGGGAGGCCTGCGGGCGGAGAGGGAGGTCGGCGGGCGGAGAGGGAGGCCGGTGGGCGGGCGGGAACCGACTGCTTCTCGCTCGACGACGATGAGCGGTGAACACGGAGGAAGGAGCGGCGGCGACGGAGCACGACGGCAGGGACCGGCGGCGGCGGTGGCAGGAGCAGGAAATCGCCGGAGCTAGCGAAATCGGGAACGAAATAGGGAAATGGGAAGAATCGTTCAGGCAGGGTGAGCTATTAAGTTGACAATAAGTGTCGGTTATTTAAAAAACCGACAACTAAACCTATAGTGTCGGTTCGTTTGCAAAAACCGACACCTATACTATATTATAGTCATCGGTTTTTGATTAAACGACAACTGACAACTATTCCTATCTCACAAATACCCTTTATTCGTCGGTTATTTAGTTACAAACCGACGCAATATGTAAAATATTGGAGCCAATTTTTTCGCTGGAATTTTGGGTTTGGTGGTTGAGTTTAGGTGTTGGTTGTTTATTAATTAACCGACACTGAATAAAAGTGGTACCCGTGTCTGGTCGACCTTCATGGGTTGGATGTCGGTTTCTGTTAAAAACCGACACAGTAGGGTTTATGTGTCAGTTTTTGTATACAACCGACACCTTGAAAACCGACTTTATAAGCCTTTTCTGTAGTAGTGTGGTCTTGTTCATCTAAGACAACCACTGGTGTCTTGGTAGGAGGGTTAGGATATACATTACCAAAATGAGTCATAACAACCTTCAATTGCTCAGGATGTTTAGGTTTGTTCTTTGGTTGACCAACAAAGGCTCCAACAGGTGGCTTTACACTAGCTGCAAGTTGAGCTAGTTGAGATTCGATAGATTTCTGATGTGCTTACTAGTTAGCTATCAAGGTTTGTTGGTTAGCTATCAAGGTTTGTTGGTTAGATATCATAGTTTGTTGTGACTATAGCATCTTCTCAATGGTTTTTAGTTTGTCATCAGGAGAGATGGGTCTGGTTTGTTTCTCTTATTGTTGATTTTGGTAGGGGACTTGGTTGGGACTCTGGAATTGAGAGTTGCAACGATAATTGTTGAAGTTCCCTTGATTCCTGAAAATTTGTTGTTGGTTATACTGGAATCCTAGTGGTACTCATTTCTGGTCATTTGTACCAAGATGTTGCGAGTTTTCTAATCCTAAAGGATTTCCATATTGAAAACAATGATGGTTCCTATTCTGATTTGGATTGTAATAACCTTGACCAGGTATAGTGTTGATAGCATTAAGATTTTCCATCTGGCCATTATCTCCTTGTCTATTGACTTTGCTTAAAACAACATCATAGAGAACATTGTATGCTAATGTGGAATGATCAGTACCTTTACATGCTTCACAAAACAGTGAAGCTGACTTGATCTGCTCTTGTCGTTGAGGGGGTGAATGTCCTCTTCCAAATGCAGCAAGGAATGATTCAATGTGGGCTTGCTTGGCAACTAAGAGTTTCAGGGTTTCAACGATAGACTTGTACTCCGGAGTAGCTTCAGCCATAGCTACTTTCAACACTCCTTTACCCACAGATCTACCCCATTTAGCTTGATTTTCAGCTCCAAGAGTGACGACCCTCCATGCGTTGTCATAACTTTGATGCATGAAGTTTCCTCCAAATGAGGAATCTAAAAACCTCTTGATATCATCGTCCACACCCCTATAGAAGATTTCTATGAGTTTGTTCTTAGGAATTTTGTGGTTTGGACACTTGCATAGAAGCTCTTTGTATCTTTCCCATGCTTCAGAAAGAGTTTTTCCAGGGACTTGAGTGAAATTTGTTATTCGGCCCCTAATTTCATAGGTGAATGAAGGAGGGTAAAAATTTTCAGAAAGACATTTTGAAGTTGTTCCCAAGTGGTGATGGGCTCACTTTGCAAGGAGTTGTACCAACTCATAGTTGTATCGACAAGAGAATACTTGAAAAGACGGAGTCGAATGGCATAGTCAGATACTAAATTTTTCTTTGTCATGGCACATAGATCGATAAACCTCAGAAGATGTTCTTGACTATCCTCTCCTTTCGTACCATAGAATGGGTTGTTTTGAAGCAAGGTGATCCAATGTGCTCATATCTCAAAATTGTTAGCATTGATGGGAGGAGGATGAACTGGGTGATGAACGTCAACAACTTTAGGAATTGAGAACTCTCTAAGATCCTTCTGTAGTTCTGCTTCTTGTGTTGCTGCTTGTGCTGCTTGGATTTCTTCTTAAACCGTGGCCCTGGCTTCTTGCATGAGCCTTTCTCTATGTGCATTGAGGGCTTGAGTGACTCTTCGGGCTATTTCCCCCTCTTGAGCCATTCTTACTTGATTCTCTCTATTCTGATGGTGAAATGTCTGATCTATTTCAAGATCAAAGCTAGCAGAGCGTCCGGGACTATTCAGGCGGTGCATGCACTAGTTCTTGAGGGTATCTGAGATGAAAAGGTCAGAAGTAAGATTGATGGAGTAGAAATGAATTCAAGAAGATGAACGATAGTATCAAAAGAAAAAGTAAAATCCTAGATTAGCCTTAAAAGAACTAGATTTGACTAACTGATTCCATTGTCCCCAGCAACGACGCCAGAATTTGACGTGGAATATTATCGCACTAACAAACTCACTCGGGGTTGAAATCCCTGAGCTTTTACCAAAACCTTGTGCAATAATACCACCCGCAAGCGGACGAGTCTTATGGAAGTATAGTTAAGGATCGAATCCCAAAGGATAACGTTTTTAAGAATCTTTGTCAGTTGAATCTAGCTCAAGTAAGACTAATATTTTGAATGATTGGTTGATTTGAGGTTAATTAAACTAATTGCAAGAAAGTAAAGAGCATAATTAAAGTTGGATCTAGATTAATGGTATGGAATCACTGGG
The DNA here is from genome assembly GCA_963693085.1 of Alisma plantago-aquatica. NCBI lineage: Eukaryota > Viridiplantae > Streptophyta > Magnoliopsida > Alismatales > Alismataceae > Alisma > Alisma plantago-aquatica. The sequence goes on from OY856415.1 coordinate 309,955,542, forward strand.
ATGGTCTCGGGTTTCACCACCACTACTCATGCAAATACATCCAAACATCAAACATCCAGGAAAGATATAACCATTCAAATGGATCTGCTGTAAAACCCCCCATATGGGCGTTAGGCTTGAGTAAGCATCACCTTAGGCATTATAGGTCTCGTCACCATCCAGATCACATACTTATGGATCTGAAGATACAAAATCCAACTGAGGCTGAGGTCCTCCCTAAGGGATGTTTAGACCAGAGAAGCGTCACCGTAGGCTAGATGGCTCATCCCCTCACGAATCATACACTTACGACCTCAAGGAATCCTATCAGAAGTTCTCGTCAAGGAGTCAATCATGCTAATCGATAAGCAAGGGGGTGATCAATCTATAAGAAAACATCGACAATTCACAAAGAAGATACAAAATCCAACTAAGGTTGTGGCCCTCCCTAAGGGATGTTTAGGCCATAGAAGTGTCACCATAGGCTAAATGGCTCGTCCCCTCATGAATCATACATTTGCGACCTCAAGGAATCTCATTCTATTTCTAGTTTGAGAGTCAACCTCGTTAATCGATATTCTATCCCTACATATAGAAGTTCTCAGAACATAGGGAAGAACATGATGAAAGCAAGTAGGTAACCAATCTAAAAACATTATCGATTAAAAAAGAAATGAAAAGTTATATACATTGCCTTGGAATCTTAAATGAAAAGACATGAAAGCATTGGCAAAGGGGCTAGTCCCCACACCCCAGCGAAAAGGAACTACTCGCTCATGATGCGCGAAATGAGAAGAACAAGAGAGAGGGAAGATTCCTCCATGAGTATGATGCAGAAGATAGTCGTAGCTCGGTGAAGATGATGAGGTCTTCTACATTGTGTCGGGGTAGATCTTGGATGAGGAGGAAGAACAACCAAGACAGACTGGGTAGATCTTCTTCTCCACCTTCCTTCTCATCTTGGCTTACTTGCTCATGGCAAGAAGAGTAGGTGAAGTGGAAATGGGATGGATGGAGCTAGATCGAACCTTGCATTTGGACAGCCTGGTGGCATCCCCAGGATATGTCCCAAAATGAGGACCCTTGTGGTCCTATTTATAGGCTCGGGTTTGGTCCTCACATTTTTGTTGTGAATCCATCCCAAATGGTTTGGAGCAAATAATCGGGTAACTGAGAGGCTTCAAATGGTCTTAGAGATCTTTGAGGGCCAAACAGTCTTGTATCGGTTTACTGTCCAATCGATCTTCACTCAAATGGTTTTGGGTGCACTAGTGTTCAAACAGTCTTGCGGACCGAACAGATCCAAACATTCATGAGAACCGATCAGATCCAATCGGTCTTGAGGATCAAACAGATCCAAACAGTCTTGAGATCATTCACTGGACAAATGGTCTTCAGCCTCTGATCAGTCTATGTTGTCCAAATGGTCTTCGTTGTCCAAACGATCTTTGTTGTCTAACCGTCTCTGTTGTCCAAATGGTCCTCGTTGTCCAAACAATCTCTGCTCCAAATAGTCTCTGCTCCAAATGGTCTTCAGGTCTTAACGGTTTGGTGATGCAAATGGTCTTAAAGACCGATGGGTATCAAACGGTCTTGGGTAGGCGGCCTCTCATACGGTCTCGAGACTATGAGGCTTCAAACGGTGTTGAGACCGTTTCGTCTCATGCGGTTTGAGACTGTATAGGGGGGGGGGGGCAGGAAGGTTCAAGACCGTTAAGGTAGAATGACGAGAGGGGGACCATGTGGGTAATTGGCTAATACCGAGAGGTCAAAACCGAATGGGTAGACCGCTAGGGAAAACCATTTGGTACAGAATGATTGATCAAGACTGAATAGGCAAAACCATTTGGTCAAGACCGATCGATCAAGACCAAGGTTGAGAGGATCTTGAGTGAATTCCATTTGATGGTTGAACCTCATCAAGACCTGTACAAAATCAATACAAATCTAATTAATAATCTTAATAATTGAATCAGTTAAGAAATCTCACATTTTGTGAGATTTAGGAGATGAAATCGAAAGTATTGAATCAAATTGGACCCAAAAAGGCGACTGAAAATCATGATGAATATGGATTCATCATCAACCATGGTCAGGCCTCAATAGCAATCCTAGCAAGCAATATGGCACAATCTCAGCCATTTTTGGGAGGTAAATTTCCTTCAAAATCCAATTTAAATGTGCAACCTTCAAACTCCTTTATCTCCCCAAGTTATTAAAGAAAATCCCATGATGTTAAATATCATTTTGATCAAAAAATTGACATCATTCTAGTGACACTAATATATGTTGCTAATTTTACATGTTTTTTCCTAATTTGGTAAAAATGATGCCTTTGTGATCTTGTTCTTGCTAATCCATCTCAATCATGCCATACATGTACATTAATGTCCTCTAGTCTTTCAAATCCCCTAAATTAGTAACTTTAGTTCAGTGCTTATATGATTTAGGTCTTGGACCCTTTTAAATAAACCAAAATCTTTAGTTTGACCTAAATGCTCATTCTTGACCTTAAAGGGTGACTTTTTAAGTGTGCATGCTATAACTTGATCGAGTTGTGGGCCTTAGCTTAATTTGATTTCATTTAACTTTGTAACCTCAAAATTAGTGACGTTGTTATGCTTTGTGACATGTGAATCTAAGAGTTCAGGCTAACATAGCCATGGTTGGTTCATGATACCTCTAGTGCCTAGTTCGTGCATTAAAATGACTAAGTGACCTAGTTGGGGCCACATGATGAAATATGATTGAATGTTAATCCCATGCTCTATCTTGTTCAAATAAGTACACTCATCATACTTGTAGCACTAAAAGCCAACATGATCTATCATATTCCCTCAATACTTATATGACTTGGAAATATGACCCTATTGCATGGAATGGATCTAATATGACTTACACATGTTCTTGAATGTTGAAACATGATAATAAAAAATTTTCATTCTTCCCCTACCCCCAAATCAGATTTTATGTACATTGAACATTACTCATAAAGTAGATGTATCACCTAGACCTAAGGTGTTGGTATGACTTTTCGTCTATGCTTGAATACATGCATGCTTGTTTGAAACTAAGATTGAAATACTTGAAACCTACGTCTAGGGAAACACCCCCATGAATCATGTGATGATTTCATTATCAAAATCCTTTAATCTAAGACCCCTGGTTATATCTTATGCATCTTAGGTTCCCTTGTTTTGGATCAACTTTAGGAACCTTACTCAAGAAACATAACTTGTACTCTATCCTCTTAGCCCTACAATGATATTGGCTTGCTCGTATGTATGTTCATACAAATGCTTAGCTAGTTAAGTACTTGGTTGAACTACTATTCCAATAACTACTAAATTCATGTCCAGTTATAATACAATGAAAAACACTGAAACATAATATATATTAATCCATTACACAACCTAATGTTGATGTAATGGATCAGAATGATTTGTATTAATTGCTATCATTAAGTTTGCTCAAGTTGTTTCATTGTCTTGTTTGTTATCATGTTTCCTAGAAAAGAAAGTTATGTATTACTCTTAAGCTGTTTACATGTCGTTCATAGCGTACATAATGTTTTAGCATTAATACATTTTGTGTATCAATTTTTTAGTTGCTAAATGAAGATTTGATGCACTGAAGACTTTGAGCACTAAAATGAAACATCATGCAATGCAAGAAGTAGAAATGGGTAGGTGTTCTCTATTCCATTTTAGTACCTTGCTATGTTGTTATAGCTTTTACACACACATATATATATATATATATATATATATATATATATATATATATATATATATATATATATCTTGTATCTTGTGTGAAATATATGTTCCATTCTATGGATGGGGGCACAAACATGTTTCCACTGACTCTATAGTCAGTGGGGGTAGGGTGAGGGTAACAAACGGTTTTGTGAAAAATAGTATCAGAGCTTAACACACAAGCTTCTATATATGTTTATGGCATAAACACATATTTAGAACCCATGGAGGACTAAAATCCTTTCCTTAAAGCTTAAAGAGTCTTGTAGCATCTCATCTCTTCTCTAAGGATCACCTGAACCACCCAAGTAGATGATTAGTTAGTCTTTTTATTTCATCATGTGATAATCTCAATTTATGGGTAGCTTATGCATGAGAAAAGTAAACTCATTTAAAATCATGGAAGTTGATTTAGACAATAATTCTATGATCAGACCTTACTTTGAAACCCTATTTGATGTACGAAATTACTCTTTAAATCAAACTTTTGACCCTATTTGATATGTTCCATGATCATGACACATAATGACCATGTCTTTTGAACCCTAGATCATGATGTAAGGACTTGTTACAATAGGAAAATCCTCTATTGACTATTTCTCCTTTTGTAGATTCAATTGGAATAATATGAAGGACCTAGATATCCACATCGCCTAATTATGCTCAGACTCTGGAATTCTAAATCTAACATCTTCACTACCAAAAGATAATGAAATTATGACTTTGATCTTGCAGAATCTTGAAGTAAGGTTACCCTACTATGATCTTGATTTTGATTTAATGTGATCCTATGGGGTATGCTTTGACAAGTGTTACACACCCTATTTGTATATGCATGACAATTGATGAGCATATTTTTACCCATTTTTACTTGTTGTTTTATTTGCTTTTTAGGGGCTATTGTGTTTATATTTCTTAGTTTTAGCTTTATATTATCTTAAACACAAATATTTTTTATTTTTGTATTTATATGTATTTTCATATGTATTCGATAACATCAGTTTTAGTGACGTTTTGCCCTTCTATTTTGTTATCAAAACTGCCCTTTTTCTGCTATTTTCCTCTATTTTATTAGCATTTTTGCAATAATTGGCCAAGCAATGCTCTTACTCCGATTTTCCTATCTTTTACAGGATTTTCCTCGCTTTTGTGCAATAAGGCCGATCCCAGCCCATGAATAAGTCTAGACCCGTCTCGGCCTCCCTGACGCCCGATACAGCCTCTGCCCGACACGGGCTGGGCAACACAAAGATGCTCGACAAGGAGATGTCGCACGACAGGAACGTGCCGGCCGACACACCTTCTACCCGACAGGGAGCCAAAGCCGCCTCGACGACCCAGCTCGTCGGGCAACACAGCCACCCACCGGAAGGCGTGCCACCCGCCACATGACCAATAGCCAGCACCTTGCACCGAGAAATGCTTGTATCGTCCGTCCATCTCCATCGACTGGCGTACAAGGGAGCTACGTGGCGCTTCGAGCACCATGTCTTCCCATCAACCAGCTGACTATAAATAGCAGCTACAGGGAGCCGAAAAGACGGCTCGCACAGTTCGCAAACTGCTGGCAGTTTGGAGGCAGACCGTCGGACAACGGACAGTTGACAGTTGGGAGCTTGAGAGAGGGAACTCCAAGAGCAACATATCGTGCCCCAATGTTCGTATCGGGCGACACTAGGTGAGCTTCTCCTCATCCTGAGAGGGAGGGGACAGTTCACTTAGGACCATCCTGAGCGACACTGTGAGTCGATATCGGCCGACATAGCTGCCCGACACAAGTGACCGACATCCGTAATGCTTTGCTCTTAGCCTGACATGATATCAACCCGATACGCTTAGTCTATCGAACGTGCCGCCCGAGAGGGTGTGTCATTCGACATGAGCGTATCGTCCAGAGCCCTTGACCGATGCAGTCTCCAGTCGGCGCGTGCCGCCCGACACCTCTGTATCGGGCTAGGCCTCTAACATCACCCTGTCGCCCTTCTACATCAAGGAGGCGACACTTATCTTTTAATTTTGTTATTTAATTCTCTGTTTATGCATTGTATTAAGACCTTTAATTGTTTATGGAAATGGAAAGATTTAATTACTTGTTTCTCTATTCTTGGTGCACAATGTTGGATGACTGCTCTGTTTAATATCCGAACTCTAGCTTGCACGATTTGGATCGCGTTTCGCTTAGCTACCGAACCGTTTTCCCGCCGCAACAACTTCGAGAGTTGTGTTGCGAATCTAGTGTTTGGTCTGATTCTGGAGTACGAGAGTGCCTGGAACGGAGCTGTTTCTGTAACATTCCACTCTAACTAAAGCCCAGCGACCTCAAGAGGGGCGTTGATGTAGAGGTTAGAGGTACCCGCTCTGAGAGGAGGGGTGCAGGGTGTTATCGCTGCCGCTTGTTTAACTATGGTCTTATCCTTCATACCTTGCCTATGCTATAGTCTTTATCTTTCTGCTTCAGTTGCATGAAAAATCCCTAAAAACTGCTAATTGACTAAAGCCTTAAATCTCCCTAGTAGTTCCATTTGGAGATAGTTTTCTTCTTTTGATTCGTGACATCTTGTTTTTCCCGTTTGGGAACTTTTATATCTTTATACCTTCCGGAGTGTAGCGTGTCGATTCATGGTTCTCAACACGACCCCCTTGTCCCTGTGTTCGACCCCGTATGACTACTTCGACCCCGTAAGCAAAGTTGTGGGGGCCTAGAAGGATTCAGGTTTATAAATGTGAGAGCTCAACTACCTCGAATCCGCCTCCACTTTTGGACGCGCGATTTAGGCCGGTCAACTTTCTGGCACCTTTGTCGGGGACAAGGCAATAGCGGTACTGTAAGATGAACCTGAAACCAATAACTACACTCCTGTGCCTCAAGCTTAGAAATGAGCTTGACAGCACTCTTTTTCCTTTTCTTTCTTTTCTTAGCATTATACTCTGCTTTAAAATAAAAATTTAATTTTCTGAACTCGATTTTCTTTGTAACAATAATATAGGTACCTCAATTCATCTGAGCATCTACTCCAGCTGCCATGCCTCCCCGAGTTGAGCCACCCCAGTCCGAAGGCGAGCGCCCAGGGAGGGCTAGGGAAAACTCGCCTCCTCCTGACGACGACGACTGATACGACAGAAATGACCAGCCGGAAGATCCAGAAAGGGATCAATCTGAGATAGATCACCGTCGTAACAGACGTCGCCACCGGCGAAACAGAAGAAACCATGGGCAGGGACGATACCAGGAGGATAGTGACAGCGAAGACTCTGAGGAAGAGGAGAAGACGCTCAGGGAGTTGGCGTCCTCGAAGGCCAACCACTCCAGATGCCCGGCTGTAGTCCCACGTTTCAATGCAATCAATTTCGAGCTCAATCCATCTGTGATATCCATGATTCAGAATAAAAGCTTTAGAGGGAACTCCAAGTATGATAATCCGTATCATCACCTTGATGCATTTAAGAATATATGTGATACCATCAAGATGAGAGGGGTCCCCCAAGAAGTCATATATTGTAAGGGGTTCATCTTTTCACTAGAGGACAAGGCGCTATCCTGGTATCTTGGGGTACCCCACCAGTCTTTGAATGGGTGGAGGGCGTTAGCCGATGCCTTTGTGAACAAGTTCTACCCCACATAAAGGACGGTCTGGAATCGGCAGAAGATAACTTCTTTCACGCAAAAGACGAGTGAAAGCCTACATGATGTTTGGGAGCGATTCCAGGAGTACCTCCGGGATTGCCCCCACCACAACTACAAGAGGGGTTTCCTCATAACCACCTTCTAGAACGGTTTGACCCCCGAAAATAAGGTATCACTGAACGCAGTAGCAGGCAGTGATTTCCTGGGGAAGAAGGCCAAGAAGTCGGAGCTGATCATCAAGAATATGGCCGAGTTGATGGCCGACGCTGATTTTGATCGGTCCGATAGAGGGACGATAAAGAAGGTGGGTGAAGGGTCCTCAGTTGAATCAAAGGCACTGGAGGCAATCACCTCACATATTCAAAGGATTGCCACAGATGTGAAACAGTTGAGGGAGGCTGGAGGTAAAGGAAAGAACATGTAGAAAAAGCGATGAAATGTGTAACCTGCGGAGAAGGTGGTCATGGGGTGGATAATTGCATCTACACCCGGCCAAAGGCAACCAACGATACAGATTCTGAGACAGAAGAGACTGAAAATGTCTCTTTTGTAAACTTTAGAAGACCCGACCACCCAGGCTTCAACTATGGAAACAAGGATGCGGCGGAGAACTCTCATCAGCTGCATAACTCGACTAAGCCTACCCAAGCTTTTGAAAAGAGGGGAGGAGCAGGCCAATATGCTAGGAATGCCCCTTTCCCACAGAATAAAGGTAATTTCCAAGGACAGGGTAAATACCAGGGAACTTCCAAGGAAGAAGGTCAGAACCAGGCTACTAGCCAAGCAAATATAGTAGGGCAGCTGTTCGATTTTGTAAAGAAACAAGATACGATCAACAATCAGCTATCCTAGAGTGCTCTATCAAATTCCGGTGTTTTGAACTCGTTGCAGACTCAGCTGGCAAACATGCAGACGCATCAACGCCAGATTGACTAGCAGCTGGCTCAACTGACCGAAGTTGTGAAGAACTCGTCAGGAAAGATCCCGTCAAATACCAAACCAGCAAAGAGGACAGGGCAGTGACTGAAGAGGCAGAAGGTGACGAGAAGGCCGAAGACGTCCAGCTGAAGATGAAAAACGAAGCACCGCTCGGGAGGCAACCCGAGCTTTCTTTTCTTTCTTAGACTAGGATTGCATTTTACTTTCCTACAAAACAAACACTACAAACATTTGGTGTGTAATAAGGCCCGAGAGTGTATGCGCCACATGCACTGACTCTTTTGTTTTATGGGCCACCGCCTTAGTTTTAGTTTCCGGGATGGGTAATACCATCTGAGGCAAGGAGCTTAGTCCTAGACCAATGATGTTTTACTCATCAGCCGCAGCTTAAACAGTTTTGTTTTCACGATATCGTAAGAGGAAACTCAACCGGCACCTTGAGTGCACGTTTATCACGCGGTGGGCTTTGTGAAGCGCAATAGTCTCGCCGACGGTTGGGCTTCCGACTTATGTTTCGAAGCAATCGGTCGACGCACGTCCCAGGTTTCACTATTTACTTACTATAAAAGGAAAACAAGATTTACCGTGTCAGGTTCCCTTACTTTGTTGCTTTTACCTTCCTGTGTCGAGTGAGAGAATCTTGTGCTTTAGCTCCCGTGTCGCGCGAGACTGCTGAACCTCTTGTGTCACCCGACAAACACCGATCACAACAAGGTATAACCCGACAGGCTTGTCACCCGACCGAGCGTGTCGGACGACGTGATTTCTTTTTACAAGTTTATCGATCTCAAGCTTTCTTCGCTGAGCAGGTGTATCGACCGATATGGGTATCGTGCAAGGTATCTTTGATTCATGTTGCCCGATGCACCATGTCGGGCGATAGTCGTGCCGCCCGATCTTGCATCACATTGCCTGATTTTTCCTATCGACCGACACATTGCTTTTCTTTTGCGAGAACCGTATCAGGCATCTCGCCTTGTCGCCCTCGTGTCGCCCGACACGACTGTTTTCTGAGAACAGACCTTACGCGTGTTTGCCGTCTTACCGACCTATCTTTATCGCGCGATGGAACCTTTCAACGTATCGCGTGATACCCATCTCTTGTGTCGGGCGCAGGGCTTCACCTTTGAAACCAATGTGTCGCCTGCTACAGGAGTGTCGGGCAGTTTTGTACAGACTATATCGGGCCACACGATTACTCTTAGTTATATTTTCAAAAGCCAACTTAATTAATCAAAGTGTAATCTTTTGTTGAATTACAGAAATGGCCCGTACTAAGATGAATGCTTACCCAGTCGACGAGAAGGGCAGGAGGATCTATCCAGAAACTGCTACTGAAGGGCAGGAGGCCCGACCTAAGCGCCCGAACCCAGGACAGGCTGGGACGTCGGGGGCAAAGAAGAAGGCAAGGGTTGGACAAGCTGCAACTCCTACACCAACACTGGCACAGCCCACATCCGCACCAACACTACTAGTAGAAATCCTGGAAACCTTTCGGGCGAGTTTCGAGCCAAGAGACGACGAGCATGCTCGTCGCTATGCTGAGTTGGTGCCCAAGCAATACAAGCCAAGCAGGTTCTGCCAAAGGGTCTCATTTGATGAGCTTGGGATCGAGAAGAGGCTCAAGAGCGTCCTTGCGGCGGCAGGACTGAAGAAGATCTGCTTCAAACGTACGGCCTCGTACACTAAACTGACCATGGAATTCATGTCCTCCCTCTGTCGAGTGACAAATTCAGCGGCAGAGAGAGAAAAGTTTGGCGGGCCAGACAGATTTCAGGCCAAGCTGTACAACTCGGAGCATACCATCTCTGAGAAGGACTTAAACAGAATCTTCTCTTCCAGCGAGGAGGAGATGAATAGGATGAACAATGGTGAAAGGATCACCGAGGGTGACGGGTTCAACCCCGTAGAGTTTTGGGGAAAGCTCACTAGCAAATCTTCATTCAAACCGGGAGCGAAGGTCTTGGCAGTACACTCCTGCTTCTAGAGGATCATGCACAAGCTGGTGGCTTGCTTAATTTTCAGCAAGAATGAATCCAACAGTATCTACACAAAGGAGCTCCACATCATGTGGCATATTATGGAAGGTCGAACAGTCAACCTCGGTAGGTTCTTGATGAATAGATTCCATTCGATGAAGGACGCTACCAAGGAATACTGCATGGGCGGCATCATCAACCTCATCGCAGCGGGACTTGGGTATCCACTCGAGCCTCGCAGCCATACAAGAACGTCGGGCGATGAGGTGTTTGACATCAAATATCTGATGAGGACTAACATCATCAGGAAGGAGAGAGGGAGGTATTTCTAAAAGTTTTCAAGGACAGACATACTCCTTCCCCTTCCTCGCTGCGCCGATTATGACATCGAGAAGCTGGTCTTCACCACCGCCGAAATCAAAGCCATAGCAGATGGCACGACCACAGTCACCACAGCCAGGGCCGCAGAGAAGCCCACCCCAGAACTTCCAACGCCAACTGCTGATCGAGTTGTCGTCGCCCCAACTATACCAGCCACCGCACCAGCAACGACGGTGGCAGTTGAAAAGGAACTGGTGATCATCGAGGTCACCGGAACAGAAACTTCAGGATCTACCGCGCAAGAGACGGCCGCAGTTCCCGGACCTATTTCTAGAGCTGCAGAGGCGCGAGAGGAGCCGCAGCGGAGCAACAACATCGGGATGTCCGAGGAGATCAGGAAGGAGCTCGAAAGGACACCCTCGCTTCCGCCAAAGTCCCCGCCTACAGCGGTCGAGGAGACCGCCGATAGCGCAGAGGTGGAGCAAAGTCCGCCCTCACCACGGTCGTCCCCAGTCATAAGAGAAGGCACGACAGCGGCACTCGTGCCGGCACCTCGCCTGAAGTCGTCCGAATCACGGACGGTTTTTATAGATTCCACCTCTCTGGGTGGACCTTCACGAGGACTAGACGTCACAAGGACGGAAGGGAGACCCACCAGACCCCCTCCGTCGCTTGGAAAGATGCTCGGAGACGAACTCGGCAATCTACGGGAAGTAACAACTGCGAACTCTGCTACTTGCGCTTCCCTAACACAAAAACTTGCATCTTTTCAAGACAAGCAGGACAGCCATGAGGTCAGGCTGAATAAGCAAGAGAGCGAGCTGCTGACTCTTGCAGGCATACCCGGTGGACTGGAGGCCTTGAATGCAGCAATGCAGCAAGTCCTCCAGCGACTTGACAGGATCGAGGAGAGGATGGACAGAAGCGACGATCATCCGCGCTGAAGGCAGCCGAGACGGTTGCCGTCACCTCCCAGCAGAAGCCCGAGTCAATCTTCTTCAGGTTCCCCCTCGGGAATAGCATCCTCATCCCAATCCTCCTCCAGCGGACGATCGTTAACGCACGGGGAGGAAACGCAGCAAAGATCTGCCGAAGGGTCTCCTAGCAGACAGGAGAGCTCTTTGGGCTTGGGAGACACCAACTTCTACATCCCCGTAAATGAAGTGGAAGTTGATAACGCAGATACCAACATCGAGGGAGACTCATCGGACGAGTCCGAAGGAGAAGTGGGGATGTCTACACTGTAAATAACAGACATCCACCCCGAGGAAAGCACTCATTTGCGGACAGGTTCCGTGAGCCGTCCGAGATACCATCATTCGAGATGGCTGATTTTGATATAAGAGCCATTGGGAACCTGACGACCAGAGACCAGAAGCTGCTGAATTCGGTCTTGAGGTCGCAGGGTAATGAAGAAAAAGTTGTCTGGAGCGAATGCTACCTCTCCCTATGATGGGGAGATCTTTGAAAGATGTTCCGCACACCGGCTATGGTCGGCAAGCGAGTGTTCAGGGTCCTGGAGAACGCAATTATAGAGAACATCGACAGCAGGACAGGTAGGAGACAAATTTACACAGCCACCCCGACCTTGGCTAGAAGGCTGATGAAGGGAGATCTAGACTCCCGTGCGGTAGTCGACATGCTGTGATACGTTGAAGAGCATAAACCAAACCTGGTGTTGGCACCGTACAAGCATCATAATGTATGGTTTCTATGTATGGTGGACATCAGAAACCACGACGTCCAGTTGCTGTGCTGCAGCAATGATGAAGTACCACGCTCCGGGGGTAATAATCCAGCTGCCTGAATGACAGAGTGCTGAGACGTCTGCCAATACACCTGCTACAAGCTTTAAAGGAAGGAATTCAACGTCTTCAAGGGCCTTGGAACCACTACGTTATCAGAAACCTCCCCCAACCAGCAGAAAAAGGGAGCAAATAGCGCCATCTCCATCTTGGGGGCCATTGAAGCGCTCAATGGTGTCGCGAATTTGGGAATCCTCAGGAACAGGTGCTATTATCAACGCAGGGGCATCTACGCCATGCTCTTGATCAAGGACAAGTGCTATTTCTGGGATGCAGGTGTGCCGGAGGAGCTGCTGTATAGTGATGCAGAAGAAGATTCTTTCTCTTGGTCCAGCAGCCCAGAAGAAGAAGAAGTAGCTCCCGAGATTCATGGGGCGAGCAAGCAGCTAGCAATCCTGAAGAAAGTGCACGGGAGGGAAGACACTGCTTTGACCGAGGCTTCTGAAGAGCTGATCAAAAATTTTGACCATTTTTCGTGTGCGACTCTCACACAGGAGCAGGTCGACATCATCCAGAAGAAGCTTGCTGATTCAACCCCATCAGATGTTGCTTTTCAGGCAGGAGACGTCTTAGTCCTAGCAGATGAGCTAAGGGACATGGTAAAGTAAGGGGGGTGCTTGATTGTATCGGTTGCAATAGCTTACATCCAATATATACAGCCAAAGCTAAAACATACATACATAGCCCATCCTTTTCTCTTCAACGATATCTTCCTCGCCGACGAAACAGGAGCGAAGCAGATCTTCTTGCAAGACTTGAAAGAAGGCGTCACGGGCACTATCTTCCTGCCTATTATGCATTACAATCACTGGACGCTTCTGGCGATGTACACTCGGCAACTAGCTGGCATTTTCTACAATAGCTCGGACAACAACAAGAATCATCCGGTGCAGTGTACATCGGAACCTTTGACACCCGTCGAACGCATAGTTAGAAAATATTACGACAAAGTGTCAAAGATGATCGATCCATTCCTGAACATACAGGGAGGCACATGGCACGGACTCCAGTTCTGCCACCGCAGTCCGCAGGAAGTTGCCTTATCCAACGACTGCGACATCTTCGTCCTGGAGTGGATGGCAAATGAAGCGACGCCTGACTAGCTCCAACACATAGGATACCACAACAAACGAGGAGAATATGTGTGGGAGCTCCTCTCTAATGCAGGCGCGACCTCACTGGAATAAACATCACCTCACCTTATCTACTTCACAACTCTGGGGACAGAGTGTGGAGTAAGTTTGGGGGGTACCATTTTCCAGTGAGGGAGGTACAAATTTCCTTCTTCTTCCATACTGTTCTTTCAATCTTTCTATCAATCTTTCTATCCCATTTTCGTTATTCCTTTTTTGTACATATACATTTTCAGTTTTGTACATATACGTTTTCAGTTTTGTACATATAAGTTTTCATACCAAAATCCTTTTCTCTATATCGCCCCTATGCATTTGTACAAAGTTGCTGTAATAATGTAGTAAAAATCTGATGTTACTTTTTGCAAAGTTTATTTTCTTTGTGCTAAATGTGATGCAAGTTCTGTTATATCTTTTTGATAATGCTGCTCCAAACGAACAAAAGAGTATACTTTGCCATGTCAAAAAAAAAATTCAAAAATATAATAATCTCGCGAACAGCTAAGAGACAAATATGGAGAAGGAAAAAGCTGCCCAAACAGCGAAAATCTCTTTGTTTCCCTCACCCAACAAAATCCCAAAAAAGAGAGAGAAGCCTTGAGAGAGTGAATAAAAGCATGAGAGTTGTGCCCAATAAAAGAAAAAGAAAAATAATATACATATACACCTCTTGTTTTCCAAAAGTACCCATCTTTAGGCATGGTAGATCCGGGGCAATGGTACGTAGGATGTGAAATCACTGCTCTAAAGCCAACTGGCTTGGACTACAGGGACCACTTGCCCGTTAACGGACCCTTACCTGCATGGACTGATGGGAAACAAGAATGAAAAAAAACCCAAAAAGCCTTAGCCTACCCTATACACAACTTTCTGCCCTGAAAATAAAGTTGTTTGGTGCGTAAGCTAACTTCGGAATCATACGACAAGTCTCGCTGAAGCTGTAGAGAAAAATTTTACTTAAAATAATAAGGCAAGGAAACACGTAGTCTTTTATTTGAATCAAGCAGCATTATCTCTAAAGGCATTACTACACTTGTTTTACCTCTTGGCCTGAAAGTTATCCGAGCAAAAAGAAGCATCACAAAAATATAGTTTAAAAATTTATTGAGGACAATCAAAACGCTAAGTTTGGGGGAGTTGATAACATCAGTTTTTGTGACGTTTTGCCCTTCTATTTTGTTATCAAAACTGCTTTTTTTCTGCTATTTTCCTCTATTTTATTAGCATTTTCGCAATAATTGGCCAAGCAATGCTCTTACTCTGATTTTCCTATCTTTTACAGGATTTTCCTCGCTTTTGTGCAATAAGGCCGATCCCGGCCCATGAATAAGTCCAGACCCGTCTCGGCCTCCCTGACGCCCGATACAGCCTCTGCCCGACACGGGCTGGGTGACACAAAGATGCTCGACGAGGAGATGTCGCAAGACAGGAACGTGCCGGCCGACACACCTTCTACCCAACAGGGAGCCAAATCCGCCTCGATGACCCAGCTCGTCGGGCGACACAACCACCCACCGGCAGGCGTGCCGCCCACCACGTGACAAATAGCCAGCACCTTGCGCCGAGAAATGCTTGTATCGGCCGTCCATCTCCACCGACCGACGTACAAGGGAGCTAAGTTGTGATGGAGTGGATTTTTGAAATCCATAAATCTCCAATAACATATTAGAATCCATATCTTGAGTTACAATGAGAGTTCCAAGTGTTTTGGTAAAGTGGAGATGTTGAATGAGAATTATATGATGATTAATATCTCTCTTTATATGCCTTCTTGAGGAATTTTATTGGATGACCTAACAATTGAGTTTTGGCACCAATTTTGAGTAGAAGGTAGCTTGAGTGGTAGGAAACCTATGGTTAAAATTTGGTGGCAATCGGACACTCCTAGAGGAAGATATGGAGGTTTGATCTTTGTGAAATGATGTGCAATATTAGTGTTGTTAAGCCTAAGTCACGCCCCTTTTGTTTTGGGTCGGGCTGCGTGGCCTCTTGTGTGCCCTAGATGTGCGATCTAGTGGTTGTTCCTGGCAGCTTTAGTGAGCCGTGGATAGGCTCATGTGAAGGACTGTCTGGAGCCCTTGGATCAAGATCTGATGGATGGCAGCTTGTCTCCTACCTTGCAGTTAGAGCAAGGTAGTGGGGCAGCTGACCGTGCGCCCACCCCGGCCACAACCTTCCAAGATCGTGGGGGAGAGGGTGGAAGATATCTTGGTAGTTAGTCTCCCTTGTATGAGACGTTTTCGTGGACCCCTTAAACAAGTCAAAAGACTGCTCTATGAGGGAGAACGAGCCCTCCCTTCTTGCTGTCTCTCCATCGCAAATAGCAGGTGGTGTCCGAGAGTGTAGAACAGAGGTATGGGGCTCGAGGAGGAGAACCGAGAAGGGGAAAACAAATCTCGGCGTCAGGGGAGTCCAACCCAGCTTCTTCCGCAGACCCTCATGGTGGTCCTGATGGTGGACGAAGCTAGCTTTGCTGGAGGACACGACAAAGCTCGGAGGCTCACGAGCGGTGCTCCTTGCTGTAATAAAGGACATGGACGAGTTGAAGGAGGGACTGCGGTGCTTTAGGGAAGGTTTTGGATGGTTTTGTGCCTGGGGATGTTTTCCCCCTTTCCTGACGTCGCGGTGGCCGCCATCTCCGGTGACCTCGTGGTCATGGATCTACAGAGGACAACCTGGAAGCTTCACTAGCCGTGGAGATCGTGTGGTTGACGCTGAAGCTGGCTGCGGTCTTAGTAATAGAGGAGGACCCCTACACCTCAGCCGATCGCTCGCCGGAGGAGTGCCCAGGCAGCGGCGGCTGCCTTGCGGAAGAACAGAGTCCGCTGAATCGCGAATGCCAGAACGAACGAGAGAGAACCCAACTCGGGTTGGTGGATCCTTGGATCCGTGGATCCAACTCGAGATCCGGACTGGGTCTTGCCCCATCCTAGACCGGCCGGCTCAGCGTGAGCTGGGCAACTCTGAGTAACGCCCCACCCTGGCCACGTGGCGGGCTCTCATTGGACAAAAAAGGTAAATGCCCTAATTATATCCAGATCTTTGATAAATCATAGAAATTAGCACGTATATCAGAAAAATGCAAGTAATATACCAAAATTCTCAGAAAAATGAGTAGAGCACAACTAAAGCATAGTATCAGGCTTTTGATACATGAATATCAGTGATATCTTGTTAGTTTTGAAATACTTAATTGATGGATAATAAATATCAAACATCCACCAAAAATTATGAGAAAATACCAATAAGTGAAAAATCATATATGTAATCCATCTGATGTCAGTAATTATGATGATGATGCACGAAATCATGTAATTTACTTAATATGGCTAAATAGGGAAAATAACACTAAAGATAATGCAATTAATGCACACATGCTCAATAAATGATGAAATTTACAGAGTAAGTTCATATCCGTAATCTGAAGATGAGATGAAAATCAGATATCAGTTAGATGCATATAATTTATGCTATATGAAGATGACCCGTAATACATGTGATGTAACCCTAATTCGAGTAATACATTTAACTTAGGGTTAATATGTATAAATAATGATCTGGAACCTAATACTCAGATTATGTATCCTAATCTGGAATATGAGATGAGTAAGCTAATTTCCAAGTCAGGAACATAACAATAAGATGATAAGACAAGTAATAAAGTACATATCCTAATGAGATAAGGTAAACCCTAAAATGGACATAACTAGGGTTATGACGATAAGAACCTGATGATCGTATATGATCTTATCTTAACCAGGGTTGACCAAAGATATAGATGACATCAGGAATATGAGGATATGATGATTAGGTTTGTTCTTGATCAAGGTACGCCATTACCTCTTACTTGTCTTATTATACAATATGCTTGTGCTATATGCATAGTAAAATACTTGGCATATGATATTGGATGAAATGATTGTTCTTGTATGATATCTTGCTTGATTTTCCATACTTATGGCTATGAACACTTGAAACATAATATATATGTTCCATTATATGAAAGCACTAACTCTTTGGCAGTGTGCTTGGAAGTGACCTAACTCTTTGGTAGTGGTCACATTGTACATATGACCTAACTCTTTGGTAGTGGTCTGACCTAACTCTTTGGTAGTGGTCACCTTGTACAAATGATCTAACTCTTTGGTAGTGATCATAAAGGCCTTGATATATAATGGAAAATGTGCTTAAAATATGTGTTCTCTTTTGTTAATGAATATCCTTGTGCAAGTATATGCTTTTCTTATATTCTTCTGTTACTGCCAAGTATATTAGTTTTATCTTATTGCCAAGATATGATGAGAGGTATATAAAAGACACGTAGGCATACTCAGTACAATATTCATGAAATATTGTGCTGACGTGTACCGCATGTAATCTTTTTTGTATAGGTTGTGGTTATGCTCTTGAAGATCCAGGATAGTGAGAGTTGTATCGCGAGCTGATGTACAGGTGGACCTGTTGTCTTAAGATCCTGTAGTTTAGATGTAGTACATGTATATGTATAGTTTGTTGTTCAATATGTAATATCAAATGTTGTAACAATTCATTATGTAATTATATGTTGAATGGTGAACATGTGTTGTGGTTTTTTTTTATTGTTCATGTGCATGTGCTACTGATGTATGTTCCTTCTGACTCCCTCGATTTTCTTCTTCTTAGCCTGGTGTGGGATGTCTAAATTGGGATTCTCGCTGAGGTGAGGGTTTCAATTTGGACGTCACACATTAGATTAAGTTTTAGAAAATCCGGGGACGTCACAGGTGGTATCAGAGCATGAACAATAGCAAAGCCTGACATTTGCTCATTATGCAACTCAAAACTAAAGAATCTTGAACCTTAATGATCTTTTAGGGTTAGATTAGTCGTCTTTTAGAGACTAGATCTGACCTAGCCTCTAGGTTAGCACCTAGATGTCCGAGAACTAGGTCTAGACTGGTGCTTGTTGAGTAGCAAGTCCTTAGATGTCGTTCTTTCCTTGTAGTGCAGCGGTATGGGACGTTGCACTATTTGGAAATGATGTGCATCAAGGGAAGAGAAACCCTAGACATATGGTGCTCGTTGTCTAGAGTAGCTACACTAGTCTACCCCTTGTTCTCACCCTTTTCACTAGTTTTCATGACACTGTACTCTCTACTATGTGTGGGACACTCGTTTTCAGGATTTGGTTTTTGATTCCAAACGGATTGAACCCCGATAGTTTTCTCTGACATTTGTTTTATCGGAGAAAAACTATATAATATTTTATTATGTATATGTATTACAAAATGTGTCCCCACACATGTACGAGTAGGAGGTGTTCATGCAACCTAAGTGAAAGTGATGACATCAGTCTAGAAGAGAGAGTAGTTCTAGATTAGATGTCTAGAGCCTTGTTGGAATAGATGATAGATGGAATAGATGAAATAAGTTTTGATGATATGATGTAGGTCTTATATAGATGATATAAGATGGTTTATGATGATTTATGTTTGTCTTTGAGGACTTAAGTTTAGTTTTGAGGATTTGAGATAAAGTTTTGCTGATGCAAGTATGTATCCTTTTATAAGATAAGATATGTTAAGACAGGTTGTGAGTCAGCATGAGCCTCAAGCTCTTTTACGAAGGAGGACCTCTAGTGTTAGGACCAGTTTTGGGGTTAACTCCAGAGAGAGTGAGACCCAATGGGAGAAGGTCAGAGAACCTAGACTCCACGATATGAGAAATATGAGATATGTGATATGATATGTCCTAAACTAGACTACTCCTGAGTGATTGAGTTGAGTTGCTTTATGTATGATTCCTATAGTCTTGTAGAACCCTAGATGTCCTTGGGAAGACCAAACCTTGGAGATAGAGAGAGGCTGGTTATTTATGTGCATATGTGAACATGAATATGAGTGCCTACCATCTGGGTGAGGGAGAGAGCCCAAGACCCTGGAGGAGGTAGCTATGTTAGTTCTGAGAAGCCTCGTGCTCGGGTTGGTGGTTTCCCGCATAGGAATCTAGTGGTTGCAGGTATAAGAGGAGTTTTGGGTAAGCATGTTTCATGGGTAGAAGACCTATGAATAGTATGTTGTAGCATGTTTTGGTTTGTGCTTATGTGGCTAGAGCTAATGAAGCTATTAACTAGTGCCAATGAGGTAATCAGAGAATCCTAGACCAAGAGGAAAGATAAAGCATGTGCATATGAGATACACATAGAGTTGAGTTAGCTCAGAGAGACTGAGCATGACACTACCCTCATGATATGGGTTAGAGGAACCTCTTTTGTCCTAAGTAAAGTTTTGATATAATATAGGTTTGTTTAGCACAACCATGACATAATATATTTAGGATGTGATCTAATCTTGAGACATGATACATAGACATGGTATGATGGAAACCTTGAGATGGTTTAATAGATATCAATGCATAAATGGTTAACCATATACATGAATTATGATGATAATGTGAAAATGTTGGTTAATCTTGCTATGAAATTACATGTAAATGTTATAACCTATCATGAGTAATGAAATAAGACTCTATGAATGAAACATACTATAAGAGGTGTTAATCTGAGTGCTTAACAAATATGGATGATATTGTTTGACAGCTAGCACAACATAATGATTATGACACCTTTATGTGATAAAGATTGATAAATTTGGTTAACTATAGTTAACGCTCTCCTAAAAGGCATATGTCAATGATGAACATGTTCTAACAATGAACTAAATAAAATTATTATGACATCTTGAGATAATGAGTTAATCTTATTTAACTCCTTTAGAACATGGAATATGATATGAAAACCCTAATGCATGGCTAAAGATAAGGAAGAAAATCTAACATATGAGGCATGTTATGACATAACCTAAGCCTGTAAACCCTTGCTTGAACCTTTTAAGGAGTGCTTGTACACCAAGATGGTTGTAGAACCCCCTAATAGTGCTTTGGATACATGGTTCTAGGTAACCTTGTGGATATGTTACACATAGAATAGTGCCTACACGTGGATGAAGGAAATATAAGGTTTTTCCTGGAAGTATGATTATGGTGTACTTTCGAGGACGAAAGTTCTTTTAAGATGTATATGATGTGAAAGATTGGATTTCTAGTTTAATTTCGAGGACGAAATATCTTTTAAGGTGTGTAGGATGTGATGGAGTGGATTTTTGAAATCCATAAATCTCCAATAACATATTAGAATCCATATCTTGAGTTACAATGAGAGTTCCAAGTGTTTTAGTAAAGTGGAGATGTTGAATGAGAATTATATGATGATTAATATCTCTCTTTATATGCCTTCTTGAGGAATTTTATTGGATGACCTAACAATTGAGTTTTGGCACCAATTTTGAGTAGAAGGTAGCTTGAGTGGTAGGAAACCTATGGTTAAAATTTGGTGGCAATCGGACACTCCTAGAGGAAGATATGGAGGTTTGATCTTTGTGAAATGATGTGCAATATTAGTGTTGTTAAGCCTAAGTCGTTAATTAAAATAGGTGTCACGCCCCTTTTGTTTTGGGTCGGGCTGCGTGGCCTCTTGTGTGCCCTAGATGTGCGATCTAGTGGTTGTGCCTGGCAGCTTTAGTGAGCCGCGGATAGGCTCATGTGAAGGATTGTCTGGAGCCCTTGGATCAAGATCTGATGGATGGCAGCTTGTCTCCTACCTTGCAGTTAGAGCAAGGTAGTGGGGCAGCTGACCGTGCACCCACCCCGGCCACAACCTGCCAAGATCGTGGGGGAGAGGGTGGAAGATATCTTGGTAGTTAGTCTCCCCTGTATGAGACGTTTTCGTAGACCCCTTAAACAAGTCAAAAGACTGCTCTATGAGGGAGAACGAGCCCTCCCTTCTTGCTGTCTCTCCATCGCAAATAGCAGGTGGTGTCCGAGAGTGTAGAACAGAGGTATGGGGCTCGAGGAGGAGAACCGAGAAGGGGAAAACAAAGCTCGACGTCAGGGGAGTCCAACCCAGCTTCTTCCGCAGACCCTCATGGTGGTCCTGATGGTGGACGAAGCTAGCTTTGCTGGAGGACACGACAAAGCTCGGAGGCTCACGAGCGGTGCTCCTTGCTGTAATAAAGGACATGGACGAGTTGAAGGAGGGACTGCGGTGCTTTAGGGAAGGTTTTGGATGGTTTTGTGCCCGGGGATGTTTTCCCCCTTTCCTGACGTTGCGGTGGCCGCCATCTCCGGTGACCTCGTGGTCATGGATCTACAGAGGACAACCTAGAAGCTTCACTAGCCGTGGAGATCGTGTGGTTGACGCTGAAGCTGGTTGCGGTCTTAGTAATAGAGGAGGACCCCTACACCTCAGCCGATCGCTCGCCGGAGGAGTGCCCAGGCGGCGGCGGCTGCCTTGCGGAAGAACAGAGTCCGCTGAATCGCGAATGCCAGAACGAACGAGAGAGAACCCAACTCGGGTTGGTGGATCCTTGGATCCGTGGATCCAACTCGAGATCCAGACCGGGTCTTGCCCCATCCTAGACCGGCCGGCTCAGCGTGAGCTGGGCAACTCTAAGTAACGCCCCACCCTGGCCACGTGGCGGGCTCTCATTGGACGAAAAAGGTAAATGCCCTAATTATATCCAGATCTTTGATAAATCATAGAAATTAGCACGTATATCAGAAAAATGCAAGTAATATACCAAAATTCTCAGAAAAATGAGTAGAGCACAACTAAAGCATAGTATCAGGCTTTTGATACATGAATATCAGTGATATCTTGTTAGTTTTGAAATACTTAATTGATGGATAATAAATATCAAACATCCACCAAAAATTATGAGAAAATACCAATAAGTGAAAAATCATATATGTAATCCATCTGATGTCAGTAATTATGATGATGATTCACGAAATCATGTAATTTACTTAATATGGCTAAATAGGGAAAATAACACTAAAGATAATGAAATTAATGCACACATGCTCAATAAATGATGAAATTTACAGAGTAAGTTCATATCTGTAATCTGAAGATGAGATGAAAATCAGATATCAGTTAGATGCATATAATTTATGCTATATGAAGATGACCCGTAATACATGCGATGTAACCCTAATTCGAGTAATACATTTAACTTAGGGTTAATATGTATAAATAATGATCTGGAACCTAATACTCAGATTATGTATCCTAATCTGGAAAATGAGATGAATAGGCTAATTTCCAAGTCAGGAACATAACAATAAGATGATAAGACAAGTAATAAAGTACATATCCTAATGAGATAAGGTAAACCCTAAAATGGACATAACTAGGGTTATGACGATAAGAACCTGATGATCGTATATGATCTTATCTTAACCAGGGTTGACCAAAGATATAGATGACATCAGGAATATGAGGATATGATGATTAGGTTTGTTCTTGATCAAGGTACGCCATTACCTCTTACTTGGCTTATTATACAATATGCTTGTGCTATATGCATAGTAAAATACTTGGCATATGATATTGGATGAAATGATTGTTCTTGTATGATATCTTGCTTGATTTTCCATACTTATGGCTATGAACACTTGAAACATAATATATTTGTTCCATTATATGAAAGCACTAACTCTTTGGCAGTGTGCTTGGAAGTGACCTAACTCTTTGGTAGTGGTCACATTGTACATATGACCTAACTCTTTGGTAGTGGTCTGACCTAACTCTTTGGTAGTGGTCACCGTGTACAAATGATCTAACTCTTTGGTAGTGATCATAAAGGCCTTGATATATAATGGAAAATGTGCTTAAAATATGTGTTCTCTTTTGTTAATGAATATCCTTGTGCAAGTATATGCTTTTCTTATATTCTTCTGTTACTGCCAAGTATATTAGTTTTATCTTATTGCCAAGATATGATGAGAGGTATATAAAAGACACGTAGGCGTACTCAGTACAATATTCATGAAATATTGTGCTGACGTGTACCGCATGTAATCTTTTTGTATAGGTTGTGGTTATGCTCTTGAAGATCCAGGATAGTGAGAGTTGTATCGCGAGCTGATGTACAGGTGGACCTGTTGTCTTAAGATCCTGTTGTTTAGATGTAGTACATGTATATGTATAGTTTGTTGTTCAATATGTAATATCAAATGTTGTAACAATTCATTATGTAATTATATGTTGAATGGTGAACATGTGTTGTGGTTTTTTTTTATTGTTCATGTGCATGTGCTACTGATGTATGTTCCTTCTGACTCCCTCGATTTTCTTCTTCTTAGCCTGGTGTGGGATGTCTAAATTGGGATTCTCACTGAGGTGAGGGTTTCAATTTGGACGTCACACATTAGATTAAGTTTTAGAAAATCCGGGGACGTCACATACGTGGTGCTTCGAGCACCATGTCTTCCCACCAACCCGCTGATTATAAATAGCAGCTGCAGGGAGCCGAAAAGACGGCTCGCACAGTTTGCAAACTGCTGGTCAGTTTGGAGGCGGACCGTCGGACAACAGACAGCTGACCGTTGGGAGCTTGAGCGAGGGAACTCCGAGAGCAACGTATCGTGCCCCAGTGTTCGTCTCGGGTGACACTAGGTGAACTTCTCCTCATCCCGAGAGGGAGGGGACAGTTCACTTAGGACCGTCCCAAGCGACACTGCGGGTCGATATCGGCCGACATAGCTGCCCGACACAAGTGACCGACTTCAGTAATGCTTAGCTCTTAGCCCAACATGATATCAACCTGATACGCTTAGTCTATCGAACGTGCCGCCCGAGAGGGTGTGTCGTCCGACATGAGCGTATCGGCCAGAGCCCTTGACCGATGCAATCGCCAGTCGGCGTGTGCCGCCCGAGAGGGTGTGTTGCCCGACACCTCTGTATCGGGCTAGGCCTCTGACCGATATCGGGCAGGAGAGCTACAGCACCATGTCGCCCTTCTACATCAAGGAGGCGACACTTATCTTTTAATTCTGTTATTTAATTCTCTGTTTATGAATTGTATTAAGACCTTTAATTGTTTATGGAAATGGAAAGATTTAATTACTTGTTGCACTATGCTTGGTGCACAATGTTGGATGACTGCTCTGTTTAATATTCGAACTCTAGCTTGCACGATTTGGATCGCGTTTCGCTTAGCTACCGAACCGTTTTCCAGTCGCAACAACTTAGAAAGTTGTGTTGCGACTCTAGTGTTTGGTCCGATTCTGGAGTACGAGAGTGCCTGGAACAGAGCTGTTTCTGTAACATTCCACTCTAACTAAAGCCCAACGACCTCGAGAGGGGCGTTGATGTAGAGGTTAGAGGTACCCGCTATGAGAGGAGGGGTGCAGGGTGTTACCGCTGCCGCTTGTTTTACTATGGTCTTATCCTTCATACCTTGCCTATGCTATAGTCTTTATCTTTCTGCTTCTGTTGCATGAAAACCCCTAAAAACTACTAATTGGCTAAAACCTTAAATCTCCCTAGTAGCTCCACTTGGAGATAGTTTTCACGTTTTAATTCGTGACAGCTTGTTGTTCCCGTTTGGGAACTTTTATATCTTTATACCTGCTGGAGTGTAGCGTGTCGATTCATGGTTCTCAACAGTACCCCCTTGTCCCTGTGTTCGACCCCGTATGACTACTTTGACCCCGTAAGCAAAGTTGCGGGGGCCTAGAAGGATTCAGGTTTATAAATGTGAGAGCTCGACTACCTCGAATCCGCCTCCACTTTTGGACGCGCGATTTAGGCCGGTCAGTATTTCATGCAGAATTAGACAAAGTTGCAATGTGAATCCTAGGTGGACAATTAATCCCTCATGATGTACGTCTCAAGGTATGGAAGGCGTGAAAGCTTACATTTTGATCACCTTCCAACCACCTAGTAAAGCGAGCAGTTCTGTTATTCTCCCTACTCAAGCCACTCTTCGCCCAGAGTTTTGGCATGCATTCTCATCATCCATCCCATTCATGTTCTTCCATGTTGGCCCGTCATAGGGTGGAACACAAGGATCAAATTGAGCAAGCCACGTGAGTCACATGTTGGACCAAGTACGGGTCATGAAAATTTATGCCTTGGACTGCAAGCATTCATCTTTAGGGTTTCATAGGAAAGGAATGCATCTATAAAAGGGGACCCTTCTCATCCATTCAAGGGATCTCTGATCAGTTATTAGGAGCCACATTATGCAACACAAACCCTAGCAGGGAGGGAGGAGGAAGTAACCACAATAGAGAGATTGGTCTTTCTTGCACTAGGCATCATGACCTTCACCATCGTTCCTACTATCTCTTTGTCATTGTACCTCACCATGAGAAAGTAGACACATTGTGCTGGGGCATGGGGATTAGATCTGATTGCCCATATTTTATCTTAGCTTGTATCGAAACTCAATAATATAGTTTATAAATAAACTATCATTTAGTTGGATGCCTTACTTTGCAAATTGATGAGTTATTCTACATATTAGTTATATTAGTGGTTATGCACGTTGCTGTGAGAATGATTAGAGCAACATAATGATCTTATTGTTCCCCTAAGCTATCAACAAGGGATAATAATGTGTGAGGACTTTAATCTGCTACTTGTCAAGGATGGTCGGTAATAAGTAAAGGAGTTCAGTAGTATAGACATGGAACTTGGGTGCCGAGGATGGTCAATTCCAATGGAGTTTGTACTAGGGTCTACCTATATATCCCAGAGGGTGCAATAGATTAGCCTCAATTTAGAAACAACTATTGGAGAGTTAGATCTCATTAGAATAATTACACAGGCATAGGTAGAAAAACCCCTTGCCCTGGTGCTCTTTATTACTTGTTGTTTACTTCCTTAATATTTGTTTCTTTTGGAAACATCTAAGCTTAATCAATCTTTCAAATATTAGGTGATAAATATTACTCCTACTACTTCTGAATCTATTTAATTACTTAAAAAGGTTGTCCTTTGGGTTTGATCCTTAAGTATATTGCAATAAGGCTTTTGCTCATGTTGAGTGAGGAATTAGTGCACTTCTTTTGGTAAACCTAGGAGATTATTATTTTAGGGTTTTTTTTGGTGTAACATTTGTGCCTAGGACAAAAGTAGTTAAATATTTTTAGAAGTATAAGCATAATTAGGGTTTTTCTTTTCATTTAATTTTCTTGATAATATTGAAAATATTTTAGAACGAAATACATCACTGACAACCATTCTTTCTCTTTTTAGGTACTTATAGCCTATGTGAATATCCAAGAGTCTTCATTCCAATTTTCTTTTCGGCCTCAAAATTGAGAGAACCTATAGAAAATTTCACAAAGAGAGAACCATAAAAGATGAAATGGGTGTGGAAGTAGCAATCCAAGCCTGCATCAATGCAGTCATCCCACCTGTATGAGAATTACTCACTGTAGAAGCCAGAGAACAGGCAGAGGCCTAGTTCAAAATCAACCTAGAAGCCACCCAATCCACAAAAAAGAACTTTGAGATTTTTCCATCACTAAATGCACTGACTTGACTCATCCAGTCCATCCCCCAGGCGACTCGATCGAGATCAGAGCTTAATGGGACAACTTCTTGCTAACTATTCCTTTACTAGAAGTATTTGAGATGATTTTCAGGAGCATCTCCACAAATTCATTGACCTTTGCTCAATGATGAAGCCAGAAGGCTCCACTGATGACTCCATGTGACTCCAACTATTTAAGTACTATCTAACAAACAAATCTAGCATGGTAAAATGCTCTTTGAGGAGATCCAATCAATACATGGTTGGCCCTAGAGAATAAATTCCTAGAAAAATTCTATCGGCCTTGAACGACTTACTCAATCCGAGGACAAATTATAAGATTCAATCAAGTACTTGATGTGTCTCTCTATGAAGCATGGGAGAAATTTAATGAACTCCTATGTAAATGTTTGCATCATAGTATTATGGAGAATAAAATTATTGAATTCTTTTATCAAGGAGATAATGATGAGATGAAGAAATTTCTTGAATCCTCCTCTAGGGGAATTTCATTCGAAAGAGTTTTGATAGTTCCCTTAAGACCATAAACCTTACGGTTGAAAATTAGACCCATTGGACCAGACCTTCGGCCAAGGGCGTCCTAAAGGTGGCCTTGGTATAACACAGATCAGAATTGAAATCTATCTCTAAATCATTAGAAGCCCTCTCCCTCTAGCAAGAAAATCTCAAGAAGTCCTTTAGTGTGTATGAGACAAAGAGCTAGAATCCCCAAGTATAGATCATGACACCTTCGTGTGAATTTTGTCATGCAGTAGATTAGAACACGGTTCATTTCCAACAACTTTACGCTGCATTCCACAAGCATCGAATAGGCTAGTAGCACATAGTTACTCAAGTTGAAGATGTGAAGTCAATCCACAATATCCCAGTGCCAGAGTACTATAATCCAAACCAAGCCCACAATCATCCAAGTATCCAATACGAGAACCCCACAGGATCTGAGGGACCAAATTAGTCCTCAATTCAAAATGTTAGGTGAGAGTGCCAATAACTTATAATGTCCTACACAACCAGGGAAAATTCAAGTTCAACTTTCCCAACTAGAATTACCAGCAGTGGTAACAATTTCATAATCCAAATCAAGCTCATCCACTACAAATCAAAGCTGAGCTAGCATAGGATCCATTGAAGACACTTTAGGAGATAATGGTGTCATACCAGACTCAACTCACCAATTCCACTACAAACCAAAAGGCGTTGGAATCCAATATTTCCCGACTGGAGGCTAGTCAATAACTCCAGTTGGAACAATCATTGGCTAGCCAGAAAACAACCCCAAGCATCCGAAGTAGCCATATCAGTTGAATGTTGTAATGGTTAGATCAGGGAACGTGTACACCACACCTCTCTCTTCCACTCATGTCAACAACATTGAGAGTATCCCAAAAGAATCTCAAGATTGCCCGATCAACCATCTAGAGATTCAAACAACAAAACCACCCATGACGCCAACATAATCCAGTACTGGAAAAATCACAATAGAAGCAACCCATATAGCTAACTATGAGGTTCCCATCCTTCCTGAATGCATGTCACATGTCTACATGCAGGTGCTCTCAAACAAGACAAGCTTAGTAAACAACTCAAGAAACTAAAAGATATTATAAAAAATGCACAGAAATATACCGTTCTTAAGTATGTTGAATGAAAACCCATCTTAGTGTAAGTATCTGAAGACAATCTTGTTAGGAAATCATTTTGGCCAAGAGAACCAGATAGTGAAATCACCACCAACAGTCTTAGGTGCTATATAAGATCTTTGAATCCAAAAGAAAAGTTATCTGGGATCTCTATGGATAGACTACTTCCTTGAGGATGACACGTGCCGAGAGGGACTCATTGAGATAGGTACTAGCATATCCATTATGAACAAAACCTTATATCAATGCCTAGGGTTCACATATCTTCTACCCTTGAAAATGACCATTCAGTTGGCTAATTCATCCATCACAAAACTACTGGGAATTATCAAAGACGTCTATGTGAAGCTAGGTCATGACACCTATGTTTGATGTGATTTCTTGGTCATGCAAATCGAAGAATACAAATGGTTCCTGCTCCTTTTGGGAAAACCATTCCTAGCCACTGTACAATCTTTAGTGGACATCGATGCTAGCAAACTTATTCTACAACTAGTGAAGAAGACTATTGAATACCAAATTATTGAATACCTGAAGAGGGTGCACAATCAATCGAAGCTTTTAAGGAGAAAGGTACATTGGAACTACAATATAATGCCCACAATATGATGATCTAGATGACAGAGTCATGCCCATGGACAATCCGTGCACATTGTCTAACCATGATCCAGACCCTGAGTTTGAAGGATAAGGATTTTGATACCTTGTCCACTGGTACAGCTTGAATGTACTATCATTGAGTGTGCATTGCTAAACAAGGACGCTTGCTAGGAGGCAACCCAACCTTTTTTCTTTTTCAATTTCTTTTTGTTTTTATTTTTGTCACATTTTTTTCTTTTTGAAAAAAAAAGAGGAGAGGGAAGAAGGAACTGTGAGGAGAAAAAGATAAGGAAGAGTATCATTTCCTAAACAAGCCAAGTGAATGGACAACCTGTGTGGCAAGCAAACCTCATGATGATATGCCCTCGTCTGCCCAATCGCTCGACTGACAAATGGAGATCTCAGGGTCTAGTGAAGTGATAAGTGATGTAGTGTGTGGGATATGTGGCCCAATGTAATTGGTTTTTATATTTTCATAATGGATTTTACTTGTTTCTCACAAAATAAATTGTCTTATCTTTTTCAAAAAATATTATTCCTTGGGAATAGTTGTCATTTTTATCTCACTTCAATTATCAATATTCACTACCATATTTTGCTTATAACTTTCTAAGGATGAGTGACATAAAGACCCTACATGCAAGAGATATTGTGTGCATGGTGTAACCATCCATTCCTTTTGGGGAACTCATAATGTATCCTTGATGCAGCTATATAATTGATAATGTGTAGGGCTTGGAAACACCGGAACTATATGAAGATTAAGAAAAACACACAGTTTCATATCCCTCTCACATCGACATCACACATGGCAGTAGCAAACATCAACATGAATGGTGGAATCTAACAAGAAGGCGGAGGACCTCCACCGACTGACAAGATCCCCTCTAACAAAAATCTATTATTCTACTATTCCCAGGATACATATCTTCCTTGGGATCTTGTATTCATGCACCTGGAACATCATTGGTGGATGCCAGTGCCAGACCCAAACCAACTGATCAATTGGATGCATGGTCAATTGGCCATATCCCTAGAAGAAGAGTGTTGGCTAAGTGTGGGCGGTGGAGAATGGGGCATGCAGTCTAATGCACCATCTCCTATACCCAATGAAGATCATGGAAAGTAGTGCCACGACCATGCCGGGATGAGGCGCCACCAATTGAAGATGAACCCTCACCCAGGGTTCTATTTTTTCTCTTGGATGAGAAACACCCCTCATCTCAACCTCCCCCGCACTCCATATCAATTCCCCTACATCTCTAACTTCTTTGTCCCCGAGGAAGGGTAGAATTTTGAAGTTGGAGTGGAGGTGGATGGTATGTCATCCCTCCCTACCATCTTAACTCTAACATTTCCCTTTCTTTTTCAACCTCAAACACATCTTCTTATTTTCCATCCTTTTATTTGCAGTTGAATTCTTTTTTGTTTTCTTTTTTGTATTTGTGTGAGCTATAACCATTACCTAACCAGTCACTATGTTACATGTTAAAAATGAAAGATATATGAATAAACTATCCCTTTTTTCTTATTCTTAAGCTAACCCATTCACAAGTAAATTTTAAGGTATAGACATGTTTTGAACATTTTGGGTCCCTTATGACAATAATCAAGCATCCCTCCCCCTTGGAAGTGATGATAAGCAAATGGAATATGACAGATCAAGCCACATATACCTCTATCACAACTTACAACAATACTCATTCACACTTCTTTACCATATATATTAACTGAATTAATTGATACAACATGATGATTTGATTCCAATGCAACAATAAAATGGAGAAGTACAAGTTAGCTTCTTGACTCCACTTCTCTTTCATCACTTCT
The DNA here is from genome assembly GCA_963693085.1 of Alisma plantago-aquatica. Taxonomy (NCBI): domain Eukaryota; kingdom Viridiplantae; phylum Streptophyta; class Magnoliopsida; order Alismatales; family Alismataceae; genus Alisma; species Alisma plantago-aquatica. The sequence continues at coordinate 309,986,536 of OY856415.1, forward strand.
TACCTCTTCATCATCGATGTAAAGAAAAAAAATAAAATTATGACTATATGACAAACCCTAAGTCTAGGGTGGCATCCCTTCCATATGAACACCTCCTCTTCGATATTCATCCATAGGCATGCATGAATAAAAGAGGCCAATGAGCCCAAATGAAAACATGCAGTTAATGTAACTGTAGCCAAATCAATGTAATGTGAGTCTAATAGAGGATGGAAAAATAAAATAATTGAATCCCAAATTAGGTCTCGAGTTGAATAGAGGAGAGATCAGGTAATCGAGTTCATGCCATGTATTTATCCCCCTTTTGTCAAATTTTGCTACCCATGAGACTTATCACATTTTCCCCAAATCAGTCGAATAGCCCTGAATTATGCTTGCTTCAACTTGTATAGGAAAATCAGGAGTATTATTTATATGAAAGCAGTTCATTGAAGGTTCTAGGGTCAGCGATTAGAGGAACAAGACACATTTGGGGGTTATCCAAATGTGACTATGTGACATCCAAGGATTAGGGTCTCTTTATCATGATTGGTGGAAAGAGGATTATGAGGTTTGCTTGATTGAGAGAGGAAGGCTTGGAACCGAATATAAATTGTTGATTTCCTTTTTATTTTTCTTTACTTGAGATGAGAAAAGGATGAAGTCTGGGGTAGTTTGATGAGTATAATTTTACCCATTTTTACATGTTATTTTATTCACTTTTAGTGGCCATTGTGTTTATATTTCCTATTTTTAGCTTTATATTCACTTAAATGCAATTATTTCCCCTTTTTCATATTACAATGCATTTTCATGCATCATCAGCCAAAGTTGCATCATGATGCCTAGATGGACGATTAAGCCCTCACGATGATACACCTTAAAGGAAGGAAGACCTAAAAGATTTCCTTTTGATCACCTTCCAACCACCTAGTCAGGCGAGTAGTTTTACCATTCTCCTAACTCGAGCTGCTCTTTCCCCGGAGTCTTTGAATTTCATTGACCTGGTGCATGCTCTTGGTATCTACCCATTCTGATTCTTTCATGTTGACACACTATAGGATCAGACATGAGGTTCAAATTGACCAACCCACTTGGGCCACCGTCAGACCAAGTACGGACCATGCAAGTAGATGCATTTGACTGCAAGCATTCAACTTTAGGTTTTTGATGGTGAGGAATTCATATATATAAGGGGACCCTTAGCGTCCATTCAAGGAGTCTTTGCTCACTGATTAGAAGCCACATTGTGTAGTACAAACCCTAGCAGGAGGGAGGAGGCAGCAGCCTCAATAGAGAGATTGGTCTTCATGTACTAGGTGACATGGCCTTCTCCATTGTTCCTACTATCGCTTTGATGTTGTCCCTTGCCATGAGCGAGTGGACACCTTGTGCTGGGGTATGGGGACTAGCCCTCATTGCTTGTATATTACATTAGCTTGTATCTAAACTTGATAATATAGTTGCTAAATTAAGTATCATTCTTCTATATGCCTTGCTTTGCAAATTTACAACTTGTCCTACATATTAGTTTAATCATGTATATGTAGGTTGTTGTGAGTGTGATTACAATAATAGAATGATCTTATTGTTCGCCTGAGTTGTCAGTAAGGGATAATGAGATTTAGGACTTTGATCTGCTATGTGTCAAGGATGGTTGGTCGTAAGTAAAGGAGTTTAGTGGTATAGACAAGGAACTTGGGTGTCGAGGATGGTTGGTTCCAAGGGAATTCACTAGACGATGACCTATATTCTATGAGGGTACAACAACTTAGCCTCAATTTAGCAACAAATATTAGAGAGTTAGATTTTACTAGGATAATTACACAGGCCTGGGTAGCGAAACCCCATGCCCTAGTGCTCGTTATTACATGTTACTTATTTCTGCAATCTTTGTTTCTTTTGGCAACATCATAGTTTAATCAATCTTTCAACTATTCTGTGATAAATATTACTCTTACTACTTCTAAATCTATTTAGTTACTTAAAAAGGTTGTCCTTTGTCTTCGATCCTTAAGTATATTGCAATAAGACTTCTGCTTAGGTGGAGTGAGGAACTAGTGCATTGATTTTGGTAAGCCAAGGAGATTATTCTTTTAGGTTTTTTCTTGGTGCAACATTTGTAGCCCCATCAACAGCTCAGGACCAAGTAGACTAATGTGCAAGATTAGTGTGGTAGTTGACTTATGAGTCCCCAAATTTTAGTCAACCTCAATTATGACTACCTCTAAATTGTGATCTTGATTATTTAGAGTTTGGAAAGGTGCCCCTCCAACATGAATTTTATTTATTGACCTAAGTCCCAAATAGGTTATGTCTATGATGATATTAATACTCAATCTCTGAAACCTTGATTTAGTGATGATCTCAAAATATGATGATGTGGACTATAGTTAGGGGTCAGGTTCTGAGAAAGGCCTAGGCCTAGATCATTCAATAACCATGAATACTATGAAAATAAAAACATTATTGATTCCATGAAATGTTGGCCTAGATCATTCATCAACCATGAACACTATGAAAATAAACATGATATTGATGCCATGAAATGTTGAATAATGCTCAAAATGCTGCACAATTGTTTCTCAATTGTTGTATATGGATGAATAATCACACCTACAAGGGTAAGTTACTCAATCGGTTTGAGAATTGACATAACATTGAATGTCACCTAATGTTTGGAGGGTTAAGTGTAAAAAGCATAAAAGAACATATATTGAGTATAATTATTTGAACCCAACTATGCCATCTATAAGGGGAATAAGGAAAAAAATCACTAAGGAAGTGGCTGACAGTAGGTGGCCAAGACCAGGAGTGATTAAACCTAGATTTTCTCTTTCCTCTATTATACTCTTCTCTCTAATAAAGTATCAATTAATAGTCAAAAGGTTGAGATGCTCTAATTTGATCGCCACAATGACTAATTTCATATTATGTAGCTATAATATGAGAAATTTAACCAATTCATGCTATATTTTTGAATCACCCTAGAATATATTTGAACCTCGTCACTATGATCTTTTAGCTCAATAATATATATCATGTTCTAAATCTCTCGATTATGATTTCATCATCATCATCATCATCATCATCATCATCAACGAAGCCTCAATCCCAACTATGTTGGGGTCGGCTACATGGATCCTACTTTTCCATTCAGCTCTATCATGGGTCATATTTTTGTTGAGTAGAGATTCAAAATCTCTCTTTATAAGCTCTTCCCATGTTAATTTAGGCCTTCATCTTCTTCTATTAATTGTGCTTGCCTCATTAGTACTGCTTATTATAGACACATTAGTTGGTATGTGTTGCACATGTCCATACCATAAGAGTCGGCCCTCGCGTAGCTCATCCCCAATGCTCACCACCCCACTTTATTTCTGATATAGTCATTTCTCAAGCGACCTTTCTTGTCTACCCATACATCCATCTCAACATACACATTTCAGCCACGTTCATCTTGTTGAGTCCTTATTTCTTCACTTCCCAACATTCACTCCCATAGAGCATGGCTATATGTATAGTATTTTTATAAAACTTGCTTTTTATTCTGAGAGGGATCTTCCAATCACATAATACTCCAGTTGCAATCCTCCATTTCAACCATCATGTAGTGACCCTATGACAAACATCATTTGGGACATCCCCATCTGTTTGAATGATAGAGCCCAAGTAAAAAAAATTATCACATTTTGGTAAATCTACTCTATCCAACTTAGCTCCACCATCTACACTGTGAGATTGGTTGAAATTGCAATGCATATACTTAGGTTAGCTCCTACTAATCATCATTCCATTTGATTCCAGTTCCATTCTCCAAAGTTCAACTTTATCATTCAAACCATCTTTAGTTTCATAAATCAATACAATATCATCAGACAATAACATACACCAAGGAACATCATCATGAACATTCTTTGTCAAATCTCAATTACGATTTCAATAGCACAAAATTCACCTCAATTGGACCATATTAGACCAAGATATGGGCATTTCAAAATTTGCTCAATTTGTACATGTTTTATTCTTTGGTTGAGTTTTGGGTCTTAATGGGCCTAATCAAGTACGCAGCCCATGTGCTTCCCTTGTGCTTTGCCCCTCTCGTCCTTTCTCCTTTATGAAAACATTGAAGGGCAAGAGGTGCTCTTCTTCTTCCTCTCCAAATCGGGTAATGGAGAGAGTGCAGAACCCTAATTTGATGCTTCATTTATAACCCCTCTTGCTGCCTCATTTTTTTTATTTCCCTCATTTTCTCCAGCCCTCGTGTCTTCTTATTCATCCTCCCTTTCTCTTCTTGGTTGTTTCTTCTGTAAAAGTGGGGAAATGACTTTGGTTTGGACAGCTGGAAGGTACCAATCTACCCCCCCCACCTTGATGTAGTTTTGTGAGGCCGTGTGAGAGGCCACACAGGTGACCAGAGTAGGAGAAACTGATGCTCTAGGCTCGTGACCCCACCACCCAAAATCAGTGGTGCAGATGCCCTATATGCATGCCTCCACCATCCCAACTTCCTTGGGAGGAGCTGAGGTTGGCGACAAGTCCACTGAATAGAAAGTCTCAGTCGGCATGACCTAGATTCTAAATTTCTTACTTCTTTTTTAGCTATCATTGGTGTAGCCGCCGTCGAGTATGATGGGGATCTGTCCCCTGTTCTTCCTCTATTTCCACTTTAGAAATAGGGGTCACGAGGAGTTGAGGATCACAATTGGACATTGGACATGATCGTGAGAGTGGTTGGACTAGGCGTCAGTGACCCAGGGCAAGGGGCGTTGAAGCGCGACCGCTGACCATGCTCAGAGCGGTGCAAATGGTTGAGGAGTAGGTGAGAGCGGTCCCGAGTAGCTCGTGGGATCTACTCAGCGTCACGTGGCGGCGGCCTATTGGCCAATAAGGTAAAATCATGGAAAAATATCTTTATCCCCCCAAATCTTGCAAAAATCATAATAATTATGCCCTAAGTCCAAATATGACCAAATTATATAAAATTGATCCTTTCAATGAGACTACATCATGGACCAACTTGTAGACCCTAAATATGCTCCTAATCCCCCTAGTTTGGATAATACGTGATCTTTAAGCATGTTGACCATTTTAAGTGCAATATTATGGTAAATATTCAATCTTTGATGCAAAATCTACTTCCTACACCTCAAATCAGTAAATTCTAGGAAAATGGAACACTATGTAAGATGTAGTTACCATTGTTGATCCTTAATTGACTTTGATGCACTAATATGATATGTATGTGAACTTTAACTCTAGAACTTTGATCTTTTGCCAAATCTTGCTCCATTGATATATGAAACTCATTAAATGTCGATATTCAATAACCTTTTGAGACTATAAAATGTGCATGCCCAAGATCACACTACTTCTTGCTTGTTCACCCCATATCACACCTAATGCATGAAAGTAACCCCTTGGTGGTGATGCATGACTACACTCTAATCGATGATGGAATCTAGGCCTTCATATGCATTCAACTATTTTAGATCTCTAAAATCTATAATCTTATGATGTTTAAGTGATTTTTAATGCTATAATAAACCCCTTGTCCCATGTTGATGTTTGAAATCATAAGTTCACTAGTGATGACCTAGTGTGACTCTCATGGCTTGTTTGTCTAATTTGCACCTCAAATGCGATATGGATCTTGATCTCATGTCTCCCCCCCACCCCAAGTCAAGAAGCATCATCCCTTATGTTTGTCTTGATTTGTATGTCCCATATAGTCCATGTGATGAACCTAGTGACCTAAGGGTTTATGTTGATGTTGACATGTATGTTGAAAATATATAGTCCATGTGATGAACCTAGTGACCTAAGGGTTTATGTTGATGTTGACATGTATGTTGAAAATGTGGAATCCTTTGATGCCCAAACTTGGGGACATCCACCTAATCTTGAATATGATCCTTTTGTGTGCATCTTTCTGATCCAAACTATCTTTTATTCTTATCTGTCATATCTTGATGAAACTTGACTTTGGTTTCCCTATTATGGGTCTTTGACCCTATAGTGCACTAGTAACCCAAACCTTGTTATGATCGTTTAAAATGCATGGAACCTTGAAATGACATGAAACTTGAATCTTACTTTCATGATGACTTCTAAAGAAGTTAAGGATCATATAATGTAAAAATAAGAAACTTGGAACATAACTTGGCCAAAACCCAAAAATGAAGCAAATTAGGGTTAATGATGAATATCTGATACATGTAATTAATATTTTTCTTAATCAGGTGTTGCTTGTGGCTAGATGGTCATGAATAAATTTAAGTTATGAATCTCTAAATCAAGTATGGGCTTTAATAATTATATGCCTGTGTCTTTCTTGCTTGAGTGTGATACATATGTATGCTTGTTTACTTGCTCAAATATTGTCATGTAGTATTCTAGTATTGTATATGATGTTTATCTCATATCGTTGCTTAATAATTTGCAAAGATAATATAGAAAGTCCATTTACAATCCTCATAAACATGCTTGAAGTTTTATGGGTAAGCACATGAGGATGGGCGTCCTACTTGAGTTATCAAGATAGGGAGGATCATTGATAAAAGGGTTAGCTAATCTTGAGCACCCTCATAGACTCTTCCACTGAGAAGTTGTCCATAGAAGACCTTACAAATACATGATATTGATAAATGCATGAAACGATGGTATAATTGGAGAAACACGGGCTCTCATTTTGCTAAATATTTAACTTGTTTATTTCTTATTCGTTATTTCTGCAAATCTTTTCAAATTATACAAAACTTATGTATATGTATCTTTTAGACCTGTACTCGGCATCTTGTGTTCTTGACCCACCTTGTTTCATGTATTTTATAGGTACAGAGATGGTTAGAAGTTTATGGGCTTGGTGAGCTATATCAGGTGTTATTATTGTAAGATCCAAGTTTAGTGTACAAGAATGATTTGTACCTTTGATTCTTGAAATATGCAATTGAATTCATAAATATAATGCATCTTGTATAATTTATACTTGTTGAGTGTCGAGACTACATTGATGCCTTTATCTTGTTACTTTTTCATGTGTGCTAATCCTTCATTCTTCTACATTCGTGCTTTGGAAATACCATGCTAGGAACGGATGCCTAGGTCCTATCACCATTGACTTTATAGTCATTTGGAGTTAGTATTTGGGTAACAAAAGATTCCATGACAGTGTACTAAGCATAAAAGCACATATATTGAATATAATTATTTAAACCAAACTACACCATCTATAAGGAACGTAAGGAAAAATCACTAAGGAAGTGTCTGACATTAGGTGACCAAGACCATGAGGGAGGGTCACCAAGAGGCCAAGCCCATGAGGGAAGGCCAACATGAAAGCCAAGCCCAGGAGGGAAGGTCACCAAGAGGCCACACCAGTGAGGGAAGGCCAACATGAAGACCAAGCTCAAGAGCAAAGGTCACCAAGAGGCCAAGCCTAGGAGGGAAAGACAACATGAGGGCCAAGCTCAGGAGTGAATGTCATGGAGGAGACCAAGCATAGGAGGGAAGGTCACCGTGAGCCCAATGCTAAGACATGAAGTAAATGACGTGCACCCAAAGAGATGGAGAAAATCCCAATTAAGAAATTACATAGAAATTAATGTGTTTGAACATCATGGAGAAACCTCAAGAGGATCATATAGGGCATATTAATAAAAACCTTAGCAAAGGGTAGTGCCCTGAGTCACCTCTAAGGTATAAGATAAGAATATAAAGCCTAGCTCTGAAATTTTTGGATATATGACTCTTATGTCCAAACTTGACTCTTGATATTGAATATTGATATTCTGATTCATGATTATTGATGTTGGTTTTGACTTGACTACTATGATCACCATATTTGGATCTTGAGATCACCCTTGATACATGAGTGGTGACTTTCATGTTCCCAAATCTTGATAAATTAATATGATGATTATGTTGGCTCACTTGATTTATGACTTAGGGTTGGGCTCCATATGGCCTAGGGTGGGACCTTACATCAATTTTGAGCATGAAATCATGATGTTGCAATATGATGTTGGTCTTGAATTGTTGAAATGTAAAATCACAATCATGGACCCCAACTATCCCATTGTAGAAGCTAGAACCCTAACTTTTGCAAATGAAGGCCATGCCTTACTCTTAAACTCTATTCGGTTGGCATAAAATATGATTTCTCCATATACATAACAATCTTTCCAAATATGTGACTCATGTGATGATCGTTCCCAAATCAATTATTGATGTGACTGTGTATTGACTTTGCTGCTCAATTTCTTGATTTTGTAATGAGATGGATTTGGTAAGTGGTGATGATACCTTACGAGATAGTGTGATGATTTTGAATTTAGAGTATGAAAACTCAATCTCGATTGACGACTTGATTTAAATTTTGGGGAAAAAAATCATTTTAAGGTGGGGACAATGTGAGAACCTAGATTTTCTGTCTCATTCAATTTATGCACATTTTAAGTCAATACATTTTTTGTTGTACTCAATAACCTTCTTCACCCATAGTTTGATGGATTTCAGTCACTTTATACTCAATTGATGAAATTACTTAACTTAAATGTCACCTTATGATTATTTATCCAAAGTTGGGTGCATAATTCAAGTTATGAGCATGAAGTTTCTAAGTTGGGTGAGCTCAATATGTCATATGTGATCAAAAAAATTAATATGATAAATAGACGAAATTTTTGAACTAATGGAGAAAATTTTATCTCAATCAGAGTTATGGTGAGGAAGTTATATATTCTATAAAATTACCCAAGAAGCACAATTTTGTGAAGTCAACAATCTGGGGAAGCCACTCATAACCAATGAGAGGGAATCTTTCACGACCCACATATTACACTCCTTTTCACCTTCTACTGCATAGCCAGGGACAACATGGTCCGACTGGTCTCACAATACGGGGTGCTAGTAACCTTCATTTCTCTTCCTTTTTGCCTCATTAGCCCTCGCAACAACATTCTATCCTCTTCCCCCATCTTTTCCCTTCATTTTTGTGCCTGGACCCCCCACATGAATTCTTGCCACCTCCAATTTCCTATCATCTCCAACAAGTACTCCATCAATGACCCCTCTATTCTCTAGCCACGACCAGGAAACAACCTCCCACTATCAAAGTGGAACCGAATGACCCGTAAAGATCTCCTTCTTGCCCCCCCACGGGTTCCCTTCCTTGCACCGATGAATGTGCCATCATGGAGGAGATGAAACATCCTCAGGCTAGAAAGATGATGATGATGATGATGATCTCACAATTATTGGAAATTCATTCAACGTCCTAGACCGGTCGTTGGTCCACTCTTGTGAGTCTTGGACCCACTACATTGAGCAAAATCACTCGACGGTAGATAGAAGCCACGGGACACTGGAAACCTCTACTCGAGTGTTTGGGGGCAACACACCACCACTAACATGGTCATGCCTCTGAAATGAGCCCAACAAGAAATATGGCCCAATCTCCGCCCTTTTTAGGGTAAATTTCCTTCAAAATCATATTTCAATGTTCAACCTTCAAAATCCTTTATCTCCCAAGTCACTAAAGCAAATCCCATGATGTTATATATCATTTTGAAAAGAAAGTAGACATCTTTCTAATTGCTAATTTTAAATGTTTTGTTCCTTATTTGGTAAAAATGATGCCTTTGTGATCTTATTCTTGCTAATCCATCTCAATCATTCCCTATATGTATCATTAATGTCCTCTTGTCTTTCAAATCCCATAAATCCGTAACTTTATTACAATACCTTATATGATTTAGGTCTTGGACCCTTTTAAATGAACTCAAATGTTTACTTTGGCCTAAATGCTCATTCTTGACCAAAATGGGTGACTTTAAGTGTGCATGCTATATCTGTTGGTATGTATGACCTGAGAGACAATCATGGGATGATTGGTGGGATACATTAAGATTGATTTGATAAACATCAAAGGCAAGCTTCCAATTCTTTCTAGTTCAGTCATATGAGATAATGATAGAACATATTGAATGTCTAAAGAATGGCAGTACTCAATGACGTTTGCCTTCAGGTTCAGGACCTGAACAATGAGATCATACAGATGCTAAGAGTTTGTACATTCTTGTTATGTCCCTAGTCGGATGTCATTGTGGAAGGTAGATAGACATCAATGACACACAAGACTAGATTGTGATGTTGGTTGATGATAGAATCTCAATAGTCATGATATGGAGATATCAAACCAAACACATAGGTACTTGTTAGAGAACAAGTTTACCAGACAGACCCACCGTGAGTTTGACACATGGAACCATGACATGGTAGTCACAGTCAGTTCTCACAGTGATGGTGGTGAATGTGATTCTTTGACCTGAAATCACTACACTCAACACATGCTGTTGGGCACACTTTGACATCATCAAATGTAGTCCTGAAACATGGGTTGTTATAAAGGTGATGATTGGGTCACTTTGACTCATGGGGCTTTTGAGGGGTGAGTGATAGATATGAGATTTGTCCCTCCTAAGGGAGTTTGATATCCATGGCCACTTGATGAGTAGGATTGAGATAGGCGTGCACACATGTGTGAATTAGTTGTGATATTGATGTCATACATATCTCCTCTAATCTACTCTGAGATCAAGAAAGTGAATGAATGTTGAAAGGATGACTGTTCCATGCCTTGAGTTCATTCGGGATATCTTTGACAAAGGAATTATACATTCACTATAAAACCGTTCACAGATTGTAGGATTGAAAGTTGTTCTCCAACTTTCCTTTTCACTTGGGTAGAATTGATGTGCGACTAGGCACCACTCTTTGCTTGTGAAGTCATAAGTGTTATGGACTTTCACTGTCAATGTGAAATGGACCTGCAGGGTCACACACATAGGATTTAACCTGGAAGAGGAGTTTACCCACAAATGATGTTTAGATTGATTACTAAAGGAGTTTAGTAGTTCAATTAAACACTCAATCAATTGATAGCTCAGTATCATAGTGTTCAAGGTGTTGGAATGATTGATTGGAATATCAGATTGATTGGAACTGCTATTGACTGATTTGCATAGTTGGAACTACAATTGACTAATTTGCACAGTCTGCTGTCCCAACCGATCGACTCATGAGATGAACTGATCGGCTCAGCTTGGTGAACCGATCAGCTCAACTGGTGAGACAATCGACTCATGTGTCATCAAATGATCGGTCCAATCATTGAACCGTTCGATTCATGTGACCAACCGAGATTATTTGGAAAGTCAGAAGACTATTTTGCAAATACAATTTGTTTCACTTGTACAAATTCGATTTGGACAAGGATTAATATTTGATTAATTGGAAAAAATATAAAAGTCAATTTGAGTTGGACCAGGACCATGAACCGATCATCTCAGAAGTGAACCGATCGGCTCAGGTGTCCCAAACGATTGGTTCATGCTTGAAATGATTTGTTCAAGTGGCGCAATTGGTTGTTTTGTGGAAAATCTCAAACCCTTCTACTCATGTTTAATCCTGCATTTCCCGGGGTAGAGAACCATGTCCCATGACCCTCCTATATAAAGGGTTATTGGGGGCTTCTCATGAACAACAACTCAGAACACCAGTTTCTCTGAAAAGTTGTCCTTCTCTCTAGTTTTGGTAATCGAGAGAGAGTGCGAGCAAGTGCTACCTGATAAGGGAGGCACAATAGGGGAAAGACAAATGCAGAAAAGCAATTGGTTGCATGAGAGAGTGTTGGTGACTAGTACGCTGAGAGGAGGGGGCGACTCCTTCCAATTCCTAGTGGGACAAGGAGATCAGAGTTTGAGGTGGTCCGTGTGGACTACTTCAGAGGTGGGAGACTTCTACCGCTCGGAGGACAGCTGTCAATCCCGATAGTCCCAGTGAGACCAGGAGATGAACAGACACCATCCAAGACCAGAGGTGAAGACCACGCAAGCCTTGAGGTAAAGTCACCGAGCAAGCCTCAAGGCAAGGTATACCTCTAGAAACCATCCTTCTTATTGTATAGACATTGACGTGATTCCTTCGTTCTGGGTTTGGGAGGAGAAATTTTTTGTTTCCGCTGCCTTCTATGATTCCCCTAAAACCCAACAATAACTTGACCATGTCATGAGCCTTAGCTTAATTTGATTTCATCTAACTTTTCTAACCTAGAAATCAGTCACCTTCTTATGATTTGTGCTATGATAATTTAAGAGTTCATCTAATATAACCCATGGATAGTTCATGATACCTCTAGTGCCTAGTTCGTGCATTAAAATGACTAAGTGACCCAGTTGAGCCCACATGATGAAATAGACATGATATGTTAATCCCATGATCTATCTTGTTCAAATAAGTAAACTCATCATACTTGTAGCAATAAAAACCAACATGATCCAATATATGCCCTCAATGCTTATATGCTTGGAAATATGACCCTACTGCATGGAATTGATCTAATATGACTTAATCATGATCTTGAATGTTGAGACATAATAATAAACAAAATCTCATTCTTCCCCTACCTCCAAATCAGAGTTTATCTACATGTAACATTACCCATAATGTGGATGTATCACCTAGACTAAAGGTGTTTGTATGACTTTTGGTCTATGCTTGAATACTTGAATGCTTGTTTGAAACTAAGATTGAAATACTTGAAATCTAGGTCTAGGGGAACATCCACATGAATAATATGATGATTGGATTATCAAAATCCTTTGATCTTAGACCCCATTTTATATCTTATGCATCTTAGGTTACCTTGGTTTGGATCATCTTTATGAACCTTACTCAAGAAACATAATGTGTGCTCTACTCACAAGGTACATTCTCCTCTTGACCCTACTATGATATTGTCTTACTTTTATGTATGCTCAAATAAATGCTTGTCTAGTTAAGTACTTGGTTGAAAGATTGTTCCTATTCTTACTACTTTCATGTTCAGTTATAATACATTGACAAAAGCTTGAACATAAGATATATTAATCCATTACACAATCTAATTTAACGTAATGGATCAAGAAAGCTAAAACATGCTTTGTATTAAGTGGTATTGTTAAGTTTGCTCGATCTGTTTCCATTTCTTGTTCATTATCATGTCTCCTAGACAAGCAAATTCTATATTACTCGTAAACTATTTGCATGTCTTTCATAGCATACTTAATGCTTTAGCACTAATATGTTTTGTTTATCAAATTTTTATTTGCTAAATGAATATTTGCTGCACGGAAGACTCTAAGAACTAAAATGAAACATCAACGGGATGCTAGAAGTAGAAGTGGGTACATGTCTCTCTATCCCCTTTTAGTATCTTGTTATGTTGTTATTTCTTTTACATATATATTCTTGTGTGAAATATATGTACCATTCTATGGATGGATGCCCAAACCCTACTACCACTAACTCTATAGTCAGTGGGGTTAGGGTGATGGTAAAAAATGGTTCTCTGATAGTAACCTTTTGGTACCATATACTAATCTTCATATGATCTGTATAGATATTTCCTTCCTTCAATTTTATTCAGTTATGAGATAATGATGTAACATAATAAATGTCTATAGAATGACATTACATAAAGACATATGTTACAACCTCAATTTGTCTTGTATGATTGAAAATGGAATTGTTCCAAAGAAATGTACTAGGTTGTAAATTGTATTACTTATGATAAATATATGGGTTTCTTTTACAACTTTTTCCTTATGCATGTGTTTTCATGAATCCTATTATAATAAAGGGTCCAAGATGTTAAAAGAAAAAGGAAAAGTGGAAGAAAAACAAATAATGCATAAATAAAAAAGGAAATTGAAATAAAGGTGAAAATGTAAGAAATATGTGGAAAGATGGGGGAGTAATCATAATGGATGATATTTCGAATTCTACATGGTTTCTTGAGTTACAAGGAATCTAAAAAAAGGAAAATAAGAGAGTAAGAGAGAGAAAATGTGAATAAAATATGCTTTATTTAGTAATGACTTACATATGAAGGAAAGAATCTTTTTCTTTCAAATTATGACTCCAAACTTGGCAAAGAGGTAGATTTTATATTATTGATCTTCCCTCAAAATTTGGGATAAAAGGGAGCCCAAAATTGAGAGTTATGAATTTTACAAATTTTCCTAAAGTGAGAAGGATGTTATTAGAGTCACGATTTTTCCTAAAATATTAATTGATTACCTGATTTTGCATGCGTGACGTGGTCCGTTGGATCCAAAATGCACAACTACTATTCATTGTCTAGTTCTAGTGGAACTACGAAACAGAGTGAAAGAAAGTGGGATTTTCCATCCTAATTTTCTCGCAACTCATCACATGTGCAGACGAAGAAATCGCCTAGTTGTGTTTGGGAGAAGATTTCGAACACTTGGTGTAACACCCCTGACCTGGGTTATGAGCTAACCCTAGGTGTTTTTCCTAATTATGAAATTAGATGTTTGTAATTATCCTTTAGTATGTAATTAAATCTCCTATGGAACATATGTTTCCATTTCTGCCCCTTATGAACAATGTTGACGTATTGTTTGCAATACATGGACCTATGTGCAATTTACCCAATCAGAGGGGTTAACTTGCAAATTTCACATGTTTATATGTTCCTTTAATGTTGTGACAACATAACAATGAATATGATGAAGTATAATGGATTTTCCAAGCTTGGGCATCAAGATGCAGCTTGTGGAATAATCCTTATGCTTAAAAACCCTAATTTGGAGTAAAATGCAATTTACCCAAATTATGGGGTATAACATGTAAAATACACCTTCTAGAACATCTTGTATGACTTCTGACATCATTCAGAGTAGAAATGATGAAACGAGCACATTAATGAATAAACAGATGAAAAGAATGATCTTTGTAGTAGTTTCACCTAGTATGAGCATGAAGACCCTTCATATATGTATCCTAGTTGAAAGATGGCTTTCTTTACCCTTAGATCTTGAGTTTAGATGGGCTTTGCATAAGCTTTGATGTCTTGGACGTGCCTTAGAAACAAGGAGGGACTTGGATGAGAATTCCATGAACTAAGAGGTCCTCCGACGTGCCTTAGAAACAAGGAGGGACTTGGATGAGAATTCCATGAACTAAGAGGTCCTTAAAGTGGAAAACTACCTAAGGTATATAAGCCTAGTTCCCTTGTAAACCAACAAAAACGTATCATTTCACCTCTTCACTTCTCATCTTTCTCAAGACGGCCAAGGCAGAGCTCTGGACTTTAGGGAGATGACCAAGTAGTTCTAAGGAGAGTAGGAACCATCTTCAAGCTCGAATTCTTGGATGAATTCATCATATAAGGTTGGTTCTATAGTTAACTCATTTAGGTTCTTTGTTCTAGCCAACCATCCCCATCTTTTCCTTGGAGAATCACCTCTGGCCGAGTTGAGGAGCTCAAGACACCATTAGAGGCTTAAATCTTGGAAGCTTGGAGCTCTAGGAACAACGTTATAAGGTGGGTTTTATAACTCTAAACTCCTTGCTTTATATGCATATTTTATTCTTGCAATTTAAGCTTTAGTTCTTCTTCTACCTCCCTTCTTCCTTGCACTTTTGCAAGCAAAATGGTGGAGTGACCGACCTAAACAGAGGTTGAAGATGATGGGCGTGAATTCCTAGGTATCTTTGTCAACCGACCTTGGACCATTTTGGTCCAAACGGTTGCAAATCGTTTAAGGTCAAACGGTTTCAAACCTCTCAAACGATCTTGCAAGACCGTTTGGATCAAAATGGTCTCAAGACCATTTGATAGGCTTGACCAAGGGACGATCATTTGAGGGTCTGTTGGCATATTGAATTTCATTCATACCAAGAATCATAATCTAATTCTTAACCAATTGAGAGTTGAAGGTACTTCAACATCCTAACCCTAATCGGGTTGAAATTACTGTTTATAAGTATAGATCTTGTTGGGTTTTGGGTTGAAGGACCCAAACGGTCTCAAGACCGTTTGGGGATTCATCCAAACGGTCTCAAAACCGTTTGGTGACAACCCAAGACCGTTTGGAGGTCTAGGGTTGAGCCAATTTGATGAATTGAGGGTCCAATTGTAATAAGTTGAAGAATTGATAAAATTGCTGATTTTAGACCTAATTAAGGTTCAACCCTTATCCAACTGACGTAGTTTTTGGTCAAACTTTGGGCAAACGGTCTCAAGACCGTTTGGAGGGTGCCAAACGATCTCAAGACCGTTTGGGCCCAATTGGAGGTCAATTGATGGGTTCAACCTCGAATTGATTCACATTGCTGAATATTGATGACCATCCGATTGGAAACCCTAATTGAATTAGAATCAACCCTAATTGGCTTTCAATTGAGGGTCAATTTGATGTCCAATTGATTTAGGCTAATCTTAGTTGACTCCATTTATAAGTGGTTATCATGGATTTGGTCAATTGAGGGCTTCAACATACATATCCATGACCAATTGCAACTTTTGAACCACTTTGGAGGTCCAAACGGTTTGAGCCCATTTGGACCAAACGGTCTCAAGACCGTTTGGGTCCAAACGGTCTCAAGATTGTATGGGCTCAAACGATCTCAAGGTCGTTTGGACCAATCGATCTCATGTCATTTTTGATCAAACGGTTTCAAACCGCATAAGCACCAAACGGTTTGGTGGTCAACTCTCCCCAAACGGTCAACGCACCCAAACAGTTTAAGACCGTTTGAGGGCAAATCACCTTGGGTGTCATACGGTCTTGGAGTCAAACCTAGAAAACGGTCAACACATCCAAATAGTTTCAAACCGTTTGGAGGTTGAATATATGTAACCAATTGGAGACTTTCAAGGTTGCTTATACTTAATCATTTGAAGGTATAATTGGTTCAATGGTGGTTTGATCTAAACCCTAATGGTAACCTAGGACATTAAGGGACTAAGTGATTAATAAATTGACCTATGATGGTGATCAATAATGTACTTTACCAAAATGCCCTTGAAGGGTTAAATCAAAGGATACCTTGTTCTAATCAAACCCTAATGACATGTTAGTGGTGACATGGCTTATGTTATTCAATGAGGACTGAACCCAACCTAATCTAGAGTGGTGTAATCACCATCTACTAGTGAGAGTAGAGAGAAAGTACCTTTTATGGTTGAAATTCAAGAAAAGTACCTTCAATACATATGAATATGTATGATTAGGGTATGATCCACTTAGGTGAGATCATGGAAACCCTAATTATGATAATTGATGAATCTTAATCTTATCCGAGGGCTTTAATGGTGATGATTCTCATAAATGATGATGTTATGAGTTCAACTCACCAAGGAGTGTATAGTAAACCCTAATTCTAGGGTAATAACATATAATAGGAATAGTAAACCCTAATTTAGGGTGATCTGATAAATGTAGTAATTCAGGGTTATGTCTTTGAGTATGAAACCCTAATTACAAGTTGTAATATGAGGAATCTTTATGCCTTGTGAGATAAGAGGTTCAATAAATCTAATCCAGAGGAGATTTGATATGAATGAAAATCTCTAAATTAGAAATGAAAATATGGAAATCCTAGTGGGATGAATAGTGAGGCTAGTTTATGACCTAGTAATTATGAAATCCTGGAGATATCTATAAGGTAATGCCTTTGAGTGAAGTATAGCCAAATAAATGAGTATAATATAATCATACCATGATAAGAATGAGAAATGAATTCATACATTGAATTGACAATCATTATGATTTTCAATAAATGTTGTAATTAAAGGTAAACACTCATCATACCCTGGTATGCTTCCAAGAATGGCAAAGTTGCATACTAGAGTTGGACTGATAATCTGAATAAGAAATATTAATTAATGAAGGATGTGGTATGTCAACCTTAGTCCTGTATTATGCTTTTATTTATGAAACTCTATAAACATATTTACAAATATGATGCCTTATAAGATAAAGGGATTTCAATAACCTTAATTTGAATAGGGTGAAACCCTATTTCCAGTTATGCTTTTAAGCATGAATCTTCATGATTAAAGTATGAGATGAGGAATCAATATTCCTAATCATATGTAAAGGAAATGAATAACCCTAATTGATGAGATTCAGGGAACCTAACTCTTGTAAGAGTAGGAAGGTACAACTTCTTTGAAATGAATTGTTTACTGTTATTAGTTAAATTAACCAAGAAGGTTCTTATATGAGGATGATCATATTCAGGTATTGATGATGATTTCATATTCATGGAAAGTATGTTATTAATTTTATGAATAGTGAAATACCATGTTACCTAGAAAGTGGCATCTAATGAAATTGATAGGCTATGAGAGCCATGAGTATCATCAAGGTCATGCTTGACAGATGACTTGTGATGAGATAATTGGGAAATAATAATTGATGTGAGTTAGACTTGTTACATTTAGTATTCTATTTTCATAGCTACTATGCTAATGATTAATGTTTGAGAACATGAATGATGTTAAAAGAATACTGAAATGTACCTAACTAATCAAGTATAATCATTCCATGTAGAGCCCTGATCATAGATCCATCATTGTCAGAGACCAAATGATGGTGAAACAGGTTTTCCCAAGGGAACTCCTGGATCACATACTTTTGAGTATGTGGGGGAAATGGATGCGTAAATCCTTACATTCTAGTGTAGGAATTGATGTAGATGTATCACAATCCATCAACCCTTCACTACAAATCCAAAGCAAGAGATGTACCACAAATCTCCCAAAGAAAACACAAACACCGCATCGCTGAGAGATAAACAAGAAATCTTCCGATGACGAAGAGAGTACAGAACACCACTGTAACTCTAAAATAGCGAAGGACCAGATTACCCTGGTAAGATATAACAGCAGAGACACAAGATGTCCCGCAAACAATCCTCTAACTGACTGAGGAAAATGAGGTCATAAGAATCCGACTCTTTTGATGACCTATGTATGATACCGATGCGACTTACTAGTGATCGGTTGGAGTATGAGCGGTATACCTCATCTCCACAGGGCATAATAATGTTTGTAAAACATAATCAACCACGTAGCATATCTTCTTAGGTTGAACTACGAGGGACAATGTTTGGTGTTACATTGTTTACATTAATGATCTGTTCAGATATTTTGTATACATGTTCTTTATATGCTTTAAAGACATGACTGCTTAAGTAGAAGTTGCTTCACTTACATGACAGTTTAAGTAGAAGTTGCTTCACTTGTTATTAAACCTGCTATTGCATGATTTAAGTTACCTTGTCTATGATATTCCTTAAATGTTACAATAAAGCTTCTAGTTGAGAGTTATAACTCTCGCTGGGACAATTTGTACATTGTCTCACTCTGTAGATTTCAACTTTTTAGCTGGTCGTCGAAGATGAAGGATTCCATTTAAGGATGAACAACAACAGCAACAACAGTACCAGGGGCAGTAGTGAATCTCAGGTGGAGATATTGACTGCTGAGTTATGTAGTTAGATTGTCCTATGCCGTCTCTGTACTCTCTGGTCCTAGGAATTAGTGGTTTGAGATTTTGGTGTTGGCTCTTGAGATTTTTGAATCATTTTGTATATAACTACTCAAGAAGTGGTTTAACAAAGATGTAAACTGTTTACTTGGTTTCTTATAAAAAAGAGTTATATAATTTCCAGATCTTGTCTCAAAAGTTTTAATTTCCAATAATTTTTTGTATTCCGCAACTAATCGAATGTTTCTGTTAAGTTTATATCGTGATTTTGGAGATTGGAGCCAACAATTAAGTGGTATCAGAGCTCTAGGTTCGCCGAGTCTATAGAGACATAGGACTTAGGATGTCGAGTCTATCTTTAGTGTTTCTTCCTCATCTAATAGAATCTTCTGCTCCTCAGGAGAAGAAGATATATAAGTACGAGGAGTTTGTTGCAGGAAGCAACAATGCTACACCTAGAAGAAGTGCAAAGGAGCAAGAAGTAGAGGGACACTTACTTGAGGTTCCCCTAGTTAATCCAACAATGATAAAGAATCCTTCCTTAGGAATCACTGTTGGAGAATTTAGGGCGACCATGATGTATCTAGTGGATCAAACACTAGCAATACAACCCATATTACCAGCTCCTAATGATGATGTTTTGGATATCCATAGAATATATAACCCTCAGCAGCAGGTTGAAGCAAAAGTAAATGATGAAGCTTTGAACTTAGAGCAATCTTATGCTCAATCTCAGCCTGATGAATCAATCCACAGCAATGTAGGGATTAGAATACAGCTAGAGACCAGGACCTGTCATAAGTGTAGGAGGCCTGGACATATCAGACCTAATTGTCCAGAAAGGAAATATAGAGGAAGAATCGAGAAAAGGCCTATCTAAACCCAGAAGCGGAGGCCTGGTAGTTCCAAAAGGAAGAAATTTCTGGTATCACCAACACAACCAGGACCTAGTACACCAAGGCAATGGTTATCCAGAAAGGGTAAGGAGCCCCTTAGACCACAACAATTGGAGAGAAGCTTCTACAACTGTTGTAAGGTGGGGCATCTGATGAAGGACTGTCGATCTAAGCCTGTCAATGTGACACGGCCTCCGAGACAAGGTCAACATGGATCACAGAGGAGGCAATCTCAAGGAGCAGCTCGAGGATGTGGACAAGCGTCCCAAGCTGGATCATCTGCACCAAATCAACCACAGGCGATAGCGAGGTTCTATGCAATGAACCCACCTGATGTAGTGGTCGATCCACAGGTTGTGGCAGGTCATATGAAACTTTTATATTCTGATATGTCTAAATCATGTGTAGTATCTGTTCTGATTGACCCGGGTGCTATGCACTCTTTTATCGCTCGGAGAGTGATTTGTAACTGCAATATGACAGTCAGTCATAGGGCAGATAGTTTGTTTTGAGACTCCGTTGAGTGGGTCTGCTGTTTTACAAGAGATATGCTCTCTTTGATATAATCCTCGAGCCATGACAGGTTAGACAAGATAAATGGTATTTCTTATAAATCTCTTTATGATCTTTTGTATAAAATTTAAAGGGTAATTGGTTGAACTTTCCTTGATTGGTCTCATAAAGGCTTTCAGTGATGCATCAGATATATGTTTCATGTTACATGCTTACTTCTATAAGAAAAAAAAGGTATTAAAGAATTGATCTGGATGTAGGATTCAGTAAAGTTAATAATTATGTTTGTAAGGATGAAAGAAGAGAAGGAATATGATAGTACTCAAGTACATATTTTCTTACCTCAGTAATCATATACCCTGGCCAGGTATACAATTACTGATGATAAAGTAAATATGGAAACTCTTAAATTGTTACCTTTTGATTACTCTGATCAAGTAGTCAATCTGAAACAACCTAAAGAGTATCATAAGATAAGAAAATTGAGAATAAAGAAGGTCAACCATGATTAGTAAAGGTTGAAAGAATATATGTAATGAGCAATGTCCTATGATAAAAGGAAGAAAGAGATATAAAGTGTTAATAACACAAGTAATTAATACCAAAGTAAGAATGTTAAGAACATCCCTTGTTAGGGGTTTATGTTCTTAAATAAACATAGAATTTTAGGAACATCCCTTGTTAGGGGTTTATGTTCTTAAAATAAACATATCCTTCTCTAGAATGTCTGTTAAGTAAATCCTTGTTTGACAAGAAAACTTTTCTTTATAATAAGAATGTGTAACTGATAAGATGGTTAATGCATATAATAAAGAAAGTTAGTATGCTGATTATCGGATGTGATGATACACTCAGGGTGCAAAGGCCCTTATATGGTCTCAAATAAATATCAGGGCTTGATTTTGATCCTAAGAAATGTGGATCAAAATTCTATAACATCTCCCTAAAAATATAATGTCACCTAAGGATGTAATAATGTAATGCTGAAACAATATCTGCCTTCCCCTTTTCTTCCTGAGATTTCGGGGACAAAATCCTTGTTAGGGGTTTATGATTTGTAACACCCCTGACCTGGTTTATGAGCTAACCCTAAGTGTTTTGCCTAATTATGAAATTAGATGTTTGTAATTATCCTTTAGTATGTAATTAAAGCTCCTATGGAACATATGTTTCCATTTCTGCCCCTTATGAACAATGTTGAAGTATTGTTTGCAATACATGGACCTATGTGCAATTTACCCAATCAGAGGGTTTAACTTGCAAATTCACATGTTTATATGTTCCTTTAATGTTGTGACAACATAAGAATGAATATGATGAAGTATAATGGATTTTTCAAGCTTGGGCATCAAGATGCAGCTTGTGGAATAATCCTTATGCTTAAAAACCCTAATTTGGAGTAAAATGCAATTTACCCAAATTATGGGGTATAACCTGTAAAATACACCTTCTAGAACATCTAGTATGACTTTTGACATCATTTCGATTAGAAATGATGAAAGGAGAACATCAATGAATAAACAGATGAAAAGAATGATCTTTGTAGTAGTTTCACCTAGTATGAGCATGAAGACCCTTCATATATGTATCCTAGTTGAAAGATGGTTTTCTTTACCCTTAGATCTTGAGTTTAGATGGGATTTGCATAAGCTTTGATGTCTTGGACGTGCCATAGAAACAAGGAGGGACTTGGATGAGAATTCCATGAACTAAGAGGTCCTTAAAGTGGAAAACTACCTAAGGTATATAAGCCTTGTTCCCTTGTAAACCAACAAAAATGTATCCTTTCACCTCTTCACTTCTCATCTTTCTCAAGACGGCCAAGGCAGATCTCTGGACTTTAGGGAGACGACCAAGTAGTTCTAAGGTGAGTAGGAACCATCTTCAAGCTCGAATTCTTGGATGAATTCATCATATAAGGTTGGTTCTATGGTTAACTCACTTAGGTTCTTTGTTCTAGCCAACCATCCCCATCTTTTCCTTGGAGAATCACCTCTGGCCGAGTTGAGGAGCTCAAGACACCATTAGAGGCTTAAAGCATGGAAGATTGGAGCTCTAGGAACAACGTTCTAAGGCGGGTTTTATAACTCTAAACTCTTTGCTTTATATGCATATTTTGTTCTTGCAATTTAAGCTTTAGTTCTTCTTCTACCTCCCTTCTTCCTTGAACTTTTGCAAGCAAAACGGTGGAGTGACTGACCTAAACAGAGGTTGAAGATGATGGGCGTGAATTCCTAGGTAGCTTTGTCAACCGACCTTGGACCCCTTTTGGTTAAAATGGTTGCAAACCGTTTAAGGTCAAACGGTCTCAAACCGTTTGATCTCAAACGATCTTGCAAGACAGTTTGGATCAAAACTGTCTCAAGACCATTTGATAGGCTTGACCAAGGGACGAACATTTGAGGGTCTGTTGGTAACATATTGAATTTCATTCCTACAAAGAATCATAATCTAATTCTTAACCAATTGAGAGTTGAAGGAACTTCAACATCCTAACCCTAATCGGGTTGAAATTACTGTTTATAAGTATAGATCTTGTTGACTTTTGGGTTGAAGGACCCAAACGGTCTCAAGACCATTTGGGGATTCATCCAAACGGTCTCAAGACCGTTTGGTGACAACCCAAGACCGTTTGGAGGTCTAGGGTTGAGCCAATTTGATGAATTGAGGGTCCAATTGTAATAAGTTGAAGAATTGATAAAATTGTTGATTTTAGACCTAATTAAGGTTCAACCCTTATCCAACCGACGTAGTTTTTGGTAAAACTTTGGGCAAACGGTCTCAAGACCGTTTCTAGGGTGTCAAAATGATCTCAAGACCGTTTGGGCCACGTTTGGGCCCAATTGAAGGTCAATTGATGGGTTCAACCTCAAATTGATTCACATTGTTGAATATTGATGACCATCCAATTAGAAACCCTAATTGAATTAGAATCAACAATAATTGGCTTTCAATTGAGGGTCAATTTGATGTCCAATTGATTAAGTCTAATCTTAGTTTACTCCATTTATAAGTGGTTATCATGGATTTGGTCAATTGAGGGCTTCAACATACATATCCATGACCAATTGCAACTTTTGAACCACTTTGGAGGTCCAAACGGTTTGAGCCCATTTGGACCAAACGGTCTCAAGACCGTTTGAGCTCAAACGATCTCAAGGTCATTTGGACCAATCAATCTCAAGTCATTTTTTATCAAACGGTTTCAAACCGCATAAGCACCAAACTATTTGGTGGTCAACTCTCCCCAAACGGTCAACGCACCCAAATGGTTTAAGACCGTTTGAGGGATAATGACCTTGGGTGTCATACGGTCTTGGAGTCAAACCTAGCAAACGGTCAACACATCCAAATGGTTTCAAACCGTTTGGAGGTTGAATATATGTAACCAATTGGAGACTTTCAAGGTTGTTTATACTTAATCATTTGAAGGTATCATTGGTTCAATGGTGGTTTTATCTAAACCCTAATGGTAACCTAGGACATTAAGGGACTAAGTGATTAATGAATTGACCTATGATGGTGATCAATAATGTACTTTACCAAAATGCCCTTGAAGGGTTAAATCAAAGGATACCTTGTTCTAATCAAACCCTAATGACATGTTAGTGGTGACATGGCTAATGTTATTCAATGAGGACTTAACCCAACCTAATCTAGAGTGGTGTAATCACCATCTACTAGTGAGAGGAGAGAGAAAGTACCTTTTATGGTTGAAATTCAAGAAAAGTACCTTCAATACATATGAATATGTATGATTAGGGTATGGTCCACCTAGGTGAGATCATGGAAACCCTAATTATGATAATTGATGAATCTTAATCTTATCTGAGGGCTTTAATGGTGATGATTCTCATACATGATGATGTTATGAGTTCAACTCACCAAGAAGTGTATAGTAAACCCTAATTCTAGGGTAATAACATATAATGGGAATAGTAAACCCTTATTTAGGGTGATCTGATAAATGTAGTAATTCAGGGTTATGTCTTTGAGTATGAAACCCTAATTACAAGTTGTAATATGAGGAATCTTTATGCCTTGTGAGATAAGAGGTTCAATAAATCTAATCCAGAGGAGATGTGATATGAATGAAATTCTCTAAATTAGAAATGAAAATATGGAAATCCTAGTGGGATGAATAGTGAGCCTAGTTTATGACCTAGTAATAATGAAATCCTGGAGATATCTATAAGGTAATGCCTTTGAGTGAAGTATAGCCAAATAAATGAGTATAATATAATCATACCATGATAAGAATGATAAATGAAATCATACATTGAATTGGCAATCATTATGATGTTCAATAAATGTTGTAATTAAAGGTAAACACTCATCATACTCTGGTATGCTTCCAAGAATGGAAAAGTTGCATACTAGAGTTGGACTGATAATCTGAATAAGAAATATTAATTAGTGAAGGATGTGGTATGTCAACCTTAGTCATGTGTTATGCTTTTAGTTATGAAACTCTGTAAACATATTTACAAATATGATGCCTTATAAGATAAAGGGATTTCAATAACCTTAATTTGAATAGGGTGAAACCCTATTTCCAGTTATGCTTTTAAGCATGAATCTTCATGATTAAAGTATGAGATGAGGAATCAATATTCCTAATCATAAGTAAAGGAAATGAATAACCCTAATTGATGAGATTCTGGGAACCTAACTCTTGTAAGAGTAGGAAGGTACAACTTCTTTGAAATGAATTGTTTACTGTTATCAGTTAAATTAACCAAGCAGGTTCTTATATGAGGATGATCATATTCAGGTAATGATGATGATTTCATTTTCATTGAAAGTATGTTATTAACTTTATGAATAGTGAAATACCCTGTTACCTAGCAAGTGGCATCTAATGAAATTGATAGGCTGTGAGAGCCATGAGTATCATCAAGGTCATGCTTGACAAATGACTTGTGATGAGATAATTGGGAAATAATAATTGATGTGAGTTAGACTTGTTACATTTAGTATTCTATTTTCATAGCTGCTATGCTAATGATTAATGTTTGAGAACATGTATGATGTTAAAAGAATACTGAAATGTACCTAACTAATCAAGTATAATCATTCCATGTAAAGCCCTGATCATAGATCCATCATTGTCAAAGACCAAATGATGGTGAAACAGGTTTTCCCAAGGGAACTCCTGGATCACATACTTTTGAGTATGTGGGGGAAATGGATGCGTAAATCCTTACATCCTAGTGTAGGAATTGATGTAGATGTATCACAATCCATCAACCCTTCACTAAAAATCTAAACCAAGAGATGTACCACGAATCTCCCAAAGAAAACACAAACACCGCATCGGTGAGAGATAAACAAGAAATCTTCCGATGACAAAGAGAGTACAGAACGCCACTGTAACTCTAAAATAGCGAAGGACCAGATTACCCTGGTAAGCTATAACAGCAGAGACACAAGATGTCTTGGAAACAATCCTATAACTGACTGAGGAAGATGAGGTCATAAAAATCCGGCTCTTTTGATCACATATGTATGATACCGATGCGACTTACTAGTGATCGGTTGGAGTATGAGCGCTATACCTCATCTCCACAGGGCATAATAATGTTTGTAAAACATAATTAACCGCGTAGCATATCTGCTTAGGTTGAACTACGAGGAACAATGTTTGGTGTTACATTGTTTACATTAATGATCTATTCAGATATTTTGTATACTTGTTCTTTATATGCTTTAAAGACATGACTGCTTAATTAGAAGTTGCTTCACTTACATGACAGTTTAAGTAGAAGTTGCTTCACTTGTTATTAAACCTGCTGTTGTATGATTTAAGTTACCTTGTCTATGATATTCCTTAAATGTTACAATAAAGCTTCTAGTTGAGAGTTATAACTCTCACTGGGACAATTTGTACATTGTCTCACTCCGTAGATTTCAACTTTTTAGGTGGTCATCGAAGACGAAGGATTCCATTTAAGGATGAAAAACAACAACAACAACAGTATCAGGGGCAACAGTGAATCTAAGGTGGAGATACTGACTGCTGAGTTATGTAGTTAGATAGTCTTATGTCGTCTTTGTACTCTTAGGTCCTAGGAATTAGTGGTTTGAGATTTTGGTGTTGGCTCCTGAGATTTTTGAATCATGTTGTATATAACTACTCAAGAAGTGGTTTAACAGAGATGTAAACTGTTTACTTGGTTTCTTATAAAAAGGAGTTTTATAATTTCCAGATCTTGTCTCAAAAGTTTTAATTTCCAGTAATTTTTCGTATTCCGCAACTAATCGAATGTTTCTGTTAAGTTTATATCGTTATTTTGGAGATCGGAGCACACACTTGGGACCCAAGTTTTTTTTATATTTAGAGGCTTCTTAAAGAAACGCCCAATGTGCCCAGATTGAGGGGTGACGACACGGGTCAGAAACCCTAAAATCCTACATGCGCCCTATAAATAGGGCCACCCTCCACTTCGGTAGACCCTCACGAGACCAAACGGCTACCTCTCACACCTCCTCGTATCCAGGTTTTCCTATCCATTTCTTCACCGATGAGATGACCACCGCAGGGTCGTCGCGGGTCGATCACACCTTGTGAAGTGGAGACAAAGAGTGTGAGCCCTTCGATCCAAGTCAGTCACTGACTGACAAATTAGATCAACATAACAGGTTGATATGTGCTTTAAAAGGGCGTGAGTGGATGTGATCAATGCGATCCACTCAATCCTCATGTGGTAACGATGACCCAAGATCTGACAACCGTCGTTTATCCAAAAAGAAAAGGTAATCCTCTTCTCTAGTCAGAAATTCTAGAAAATCAGTAGATCTTGGTTAGTTCACTAAAAATCGATCTTTAGGTTGAAAAATATAAGTAGATAGTGCTTTTTGATCAGAAAAATATATAGCATCTAATAAAAATGGAATTGAAGCTTGATATTGCTTGTAATTGAAAAAAGTATATGAAGTTACCACTTTTAATGTACTAATTTATGGTAAAACCCTAATTTGATGTGGAAATCAGATTTTATGTCTCTTTTGGGTTATTTTGAGTAATATTAACTATTAAGAATAAAAGGAAGAGTTAAATCCAAAAAGCATGATATTGTGCTATTTAAAGGTTTTGTACACATAATTATGCATTAATGGACTGAAAAACCTTAATTTGGGAAATTATGGGTTTTAATATGAAAATGTAAATATACAATAGAGATATAATGATCTTGAACTTGGTTTTAGCTTAAAGAACCCTTAATGAGGATAACTAGAATAATTAGGGTTTTGCAAACAAGAAACCTATTTTAGATTTGTTAGCTTAAAAGAGAGGTAAAGTTGGATAAAGTAACCTAAGAAACCCTAGTGAACCCTAAGGGGCTTGGAAGCCTTAGAAAGTATCCTCATGTCATTAGGAAGGTGTTTTAACATTATGTAATATATATCTTTAGGAATTAAGGGTTTCTTGCATCAAGGTGCTTGCTTGGATATCTTGTTGAATTTGGATTCTTTTGCTCAAGAATAGGTATGTGGTTACATTTATGGTTAAATTACTTTAGTTTCACAGTGATTCCCGAGGTTTTATCGGTTGCTTGGAAACAATTGCTTTATTGTCATTTATTTCATACAACTATAACGTGACTATACCTATCACCATAATTATATGTTCATGTCTAGCTCAGATCTTGGTCCTCCTCTATAGCTCTGAAGATGATCAGATAGATGACCTAGTACATGGTCTACCTGTGAGGTAGGATTATCAGGTTATCATGAGTCGATGTGTAGGTCTACCCTTGGGTTGGACCATATGACTCCACGACCCTATGTATTGATCTACTTGTAAGGTAGGCTCATGGGGGTTAGTTGAGATCTACCATATGAGAGGTAGTATCCATGTTCACTGTAGGGACAACAAAGAGGCTAGGGTATGTAAGGATTGAATATTCATGTTCAAAACGTAAAGTTTGTTTTATTAAATCATAATTTCTTGCAATATGTTGTTACAATTGAAGGCACGATTATTGGCTCCCCTACATATCAGTATAATTCTTTATATTGACTTCCTTTTTGTTTGCTAGCATTTTACATAATATCTGAAATTGGACAAATAGTAAAGTGGAACATGTGAAGATTAAAGTTAAAATAATGGAGGATTTACAAAGATAGATTTCTACTTTGAGTAAAAGTCCAAGTTACCTAATTTTGAAGGTATGATAAAAGAACATATTTATTCCGGTTTTCAGTTTAGTCTTTAGTAGAATTTATTAATTATGTTTTATTATTTGCAAAACCATTGATTTTATTTTGGGATGATGCTCTTGACTTCCTTGTCTCTCTTAATTGGGGGTTACCAGGGAGTGAGGTCGTTACAACATATGTCTTCAAGGTCATGACCTGAACAATGAGATCATACAAATGTTTAAGCGTATATACATTTTTTTTATGTCCCTAGTTAGATGTTATTGGGGAAGGCTAATAGAAAGCAATAACACATAAGCCCATATTCTATTTTGGTTGATGATCAAATTTGATTAAGTCATGATATGTGATGCCAAACCAAACACATAGATACTTATTAGATAATAATGTATTGGATAGAGCCACCTTGAGAGTGATGCATGGAAACCATTGCATGGTGTTAGAATGATCTCATCATCGTGATGGTGGTGATTGTGGTTCTTAGACCTAAAATCACTACACTCATCACTTGTCATTCAATGTAATTTGACATCATCCACTGTGATCTTGAATAAGGGTTTCTATAAAGGTGGTTCTCAAGTGCATTGTGATACATGGGGATGACTATGAGTGATATAGATAGGATTTGTCCCTCCTATAGAAATATGATATCCTGGTCACTTGATAAGTGAGACTGAGAAATGCATGGCCATGCTCATGTAGTCAATATGTGATATTGAGCTTACATATATGTTAGAGAGTCTTCTCTAGTTAAAGGAACATCGATTTAATGTTAAATAGGATGATGATTCCATGCCTCAAGTTCAATCTAGATATTAGATACAAAGAAACTATAATATCACTATAACACTAATCACAAATTGTAGGTTGAAGTTGTTCTCCAACTTTTCAATAACTTGGGTAGAAATGATGTCTTACAAGATACACTCATTTCTTATGATGTCATAAATTAGTTATAGACATTCACTGCCAATGTAATTTGGGACATGTAGGGTAACACACAAAGGATACACGTTGAATAGGAGTTTATACATGAATGTTGTTTAATATTGATTACTAAAGTGTTAGGTTTTCAATTTAAACAACAATAATTGAAAGTTGACTGACTGGACTGTGAACCAATCAATTCAAGTGTTGAACAAATTAATTCAAGTGTCAGGTCATTTAGAACCAATATTAGCAGTTAGAACTCTAAAACGACCAACTCAACAAGTCAACTGATTGTCTTTGATCTGTGAACCAACTGGTTCAGGTAGTTAAATGGTTTTTTGGTTGATCAATATGATTGGATGGAGGATTTATATTGACATCATGTTGTGCATAACTCAAATTTATATTCTAATACAATTGCAATTGAAAAACATAGTGAAATGACTGGTTCAAGGGTTGAATAGATCATCTGATATGTGAACCAAGTAGTTAACTAGTGATCCAAATGTATCATACTTCATAAGTTCTGGAAATTCATAAAATTATTTATCTTTGACTACCCCACATACTAAAATCCTGACATTGACCCTTATATAAATAGTTGGGTAGTCAAGGCATTCTATAGATACAACAATAATCTCTGAAAATTTTTGTCTTCTCACAGTTGTGGTAATGTGAGAATTCAAGCAAGTCCTACCCTTAAAGGGATCGATAAATAGGGAGAGGTGGTTGGGAGAGCAAGTCAATGTTAGAACATTGACTAGAAGGGACAACTCCTTCTTGTTTGTTCATCTAGAATGACAAAAGCTATCAGTTGTCCATGTGAACTATTGGAAAGGCAAGGAGGTGGTTGCCACCCACTAGGAGGATGTAGACAATTGACGTCTGTGGTGATCACCTAGGATACCACTATTGATGTCGTCTAGGTGCAATTTCAAGAAATGAGCATACTACAATAAGGGATAGCCATTGAACTTACTCCAGGACCATGTATAAACCTTACAACCATCCTTCCATTACATATTTGTTGACGTGATCTACTATCTAAGGGGAATATGATAGTTAAAGTTTTATTTGCACTGCGATATTTGTGGCCAAATTTTCCTACAATTAGATTTTTGGGTATGAGTCTACCTTCTAGTATTAAAATGTGCATTAAATCTTGTC
Source organism: Alisma plantago-aquatica (assembly GCA_963693085.1). Taxonomy (NCBI): domain Eukaryota; kingdom Viridiplantae; phylum Streptophyta; class Magnoliopsida; order Alismatales; family Alismataceae; genus Alisma; species Alisma plantago-aquatica. The sequence goes on from OY856415.1 coordinate 310,017,530, forward strand.
TTGTGATTCTTTATCATTAGCATGATCTTATTACTTGCTTTTATAGGGTAAACAAAAGTGATTTCTCAACACAAACTTGTACCAGAATGCTCATTCCTCCCGGGAGCTCATTGCACCCAAGTGCTCATTGTCTTAGAAAATTACCCAAGTGCTAATGTTGGGGAATAGGGATGGCTAAGAAGGTAGAAGAAACAAAACAAATTCCCCTATTCCTTTCTAGAGAGATTGTGTCAACACTGGTGTCTCTAGGAAAGAAGGGTAGCAAGAGATACACCTGGTCCCAGAGCAAGCCTAACGACTTTTGTTGCACGATGACATGCACTCTTTGCAAGATATACATGATCAACTAGTGATGGCTTCCTGGTGTAGCACCATGGATGACAATATTTTTTATCCTCTTAGCATGGTGGCAACAACCTCCACACCTCTATGTAGTCTACACGGACCACCAGGAACTCCATGTTGCACTACCGGAGCCGATGGGAAGGAGTTTTCCCTTCAAACGTTAATGTGCTGGCATTGACTTTCTCCCTCTTGTTGTCTCTTCCTTGTTGTCTCTCCCTTTAATGAGTAAGATTTTCTTGGGATCTCTAGTTATCACAACTATGTGAGGCCAATAATTGTTCGAACTTATTGATGTATGTTCTAAAAGCCTTGACTATCCCTTTTTTCATTGGAGGGCTAGGGTCAGGGTTTCCAAATCTATCGGGAGTTGAAGAGACAGATTTTCATGAATTTTTGGCTACCACAAATCATGAATTGGTCAGTTCACTTCTGAAACAGTCAGTTTAATTCTAAACCGGTCAATTCATGAACCGACCCATTTTACATGTGAATCGGTGGATTCAACACATGAATCACGACGCACTTTATTTCCTATTAGTAAACATATTGGCTTTCAATGTGACGATTAATTCACAACATGAGCACAACATCAATCCTTGGTCTAGTCTTACTAATTCCTCAATCAATTGATTCATTATTTGAACCGGTCAACTCATATTCTAAACTGGTCAGCTCACTTCTGAACTAGCCAGTTCACTTCTAAATCGGGTGGTTCATATTCTGAACCAGGCAGTTCATTTCTAAACCTAGTTAGTTCAAATTCCAGTTCAGCCAATGTTGTTTAAATTGAATACCTAAACACTTATGTAATCAAGTTAAACCATATTCATTAGTAAACTCTTTTTCCAAGTACATCCTATGTGTGTGTGATGGCGATCCAGATGTCACACCAATAAAAATCCTAAGGAAATAATCCTTATGTTTAATTGAAATTTGTGCACTACTTCCGAACCCCACACGAATGAAAACCTTATTGCGGTATACTTAAGTATCAAACTTAAAGGACAACCTTTTTAAGTAGTTATATCTCTAGAAGTAGTAAGAGTAATATTTATCACTGGGTAGTTGATTGATTGATTGATTAAAGTAATAACTTCCAGTAGCATGAATGATTAAAGAGGTAAAAATGTGATAATAAAAGGACCAGACCAAGGGGTTTCACTTGCCAAAGACTATGTAATTATTTTATAAAGATTTTAACTCCTAAATAAAATTATAGTAAATAGAGGCTTAACTACTTAACTTTCATGAGATACAGATAATCGCATGGACTAAACTCCCTTGGAACCAACCACTCTTGACTTCCAAGTTCCTAGCTCATTTGACTGGACTCCCTAACTATGGACGATCGATCTCGACACATTAGCATATTGAAATCCAATCACCTCACTATCTAATGAATGCATATTCATCATGAAAATAAATCACCATCTTGGGCTCATTTTGACTCAATACATCCAATTTCATTTTCTAAATATCATAATATACAAATTTTCTTAATTGGTTCAATTACCAGAATTATTAATTGAGTTTATGTTGAATTTATGTTGGTCATGATGAGGTTGAACAATCAGTTGGTACCCACCTCCATTTCAACCCTACTCCACCTTCAACATAATCATCACTACCCCTTGCTTGACTCCATCAACCATCATCCAAATCAAAACCTTTTGAGTGGGACCCACCTTTCTCAACCTTTGATCTACCCTCACTCAGCCTTGGTCTTGACCATACTGTTTCAACCATACGGTCTTGACCATACGGTTTCAACCATACAGTCTTGACCATACAATTTCATACTCTTTCCCTTCCATACGGTCTCAAGATTGTATGAGAAACCTCTACCTCAAGACCATTTGGGCAACCTCTTCAAAAATGATCATGCGCAAATGATATTCAAGAACGATCAAGTGCAAATGGTCTTCAAGACCGATCAAGAGCAAACGGTCTTCAAGGCTGATCAAGCACAAATGGTCTTCAAGACTGATCAAAGCCTAGCGGTCTGCAAGACCATTTATCCTGCTACCGCTGAAGACCAATTGAAGCCAGTGCAAGTGAAGACCAGTTGGCACCTATCGGTTTCACTAAACTATTTGGAGGCAAACTTCTAGGACCGTATGGGCAGTTCCTTCCCAAGACTGTTTGGTCATTTGATAGGTTTGCAAGACCGTATAAAGACAGAACCCCAAACCGTTTAGATAAAAGAACAAGACCGTATGGAGGCTAAACTCCAAGACCGTTTGGTCATTGATCGATCTACAAACCGTTTGCTCCTCTAAAGCACAAGACTATTTGGAGCTGCTAAATCTTTAAAACCTTTTGGAGGAAAATAATGCAAGACCGTTTGGTCATCTAAATGGTCTCCAAACCGTTACGACCAAACCGTGAGGAAGACTCACACAAAAAACACGAGGACCAGTCCCGCTCCTATAAATAGGACCTGTAGGGTCCTCATTTGGGCATCATTCCAAGGATGTCGACAGGTTGCCCAAGTGCAAGGTTCGATCCAGCTTCATCCTCCATATCGTCGTCATCTTCATCCTTCACGCCACCTACATCTCCTCTTACTGCGAGAAAGGACGTCGAGAAGAGAAAGAAGGTGGAGAAGAAGGTCTGCCCGGTCTGCCTTGGTGGTTCTTCCTCCTTGTCCAGATCTTCCTCGACAAGACGTAGAAGACCACATCGTCTTCACCGAGCTGCGACTGCCTTCTGCATCATGCTCATGGTGGAATCTTCCTTCTCTCTTGTTCTTCTTGTTTCTTGCATCATGAGCGAGTATTCCCTTTTTGCTGGGGTGTGGGGACTAACCCCGCTGCCCATGCTTTCATGTCTTTTCATTTAACATTCCAAGGCAATGTATATAACTTTCCATTTCATTTTAAATTGATAATGTTTGTAGTTTGATTACCTGCATGCTTTCATCTTTTTCTTCCCTATGTTGTGAGAAATTCTATATGTAGGGTAGAATGTGGATTAATGAGGTTGACTCTCAAACTAGAAATAGAATGAGATTGCTTGAGGTCATAAGTGTATGATCTGCGAGGGGACGAGCCATCTAGCCAATGGTGATGCTTCAGTGGCCTAAACATCCCCTAGGGAGGCCAAGACTTAGTTGTATTTTGTATCTTCTTTGTTAATAATCGATGTTTGGTTGTAGATTATCACCTGCTTGCTTATCGATTAGCATGGTTGACTCCCAAACTAGAAATAGAATGGGATTCCTTTAGGTCGTAAGTGTATGATCTGTGTGGGGACGAGCCATCTATCCCACGATGACGCTTCTGTGGTCTAAACATCCCTTAGGGAGGACCTCAACCTCAGTTGGATGTTGTATCTTTAGAACCATAAGTATGTGATCCAGATGGAGATGAGAAATCTAATACCTAAGGTGATGCTGACACAGACCTAAGCATCGCTCCGGGAGGGTTCGCAGCTGTAACATCCCAGGATTTCAGGCCTCGGATAACATGATCTTAAAAGGAATGATTGGACTACCCATATCACCAAGGTGCACCTCCTTTCCCGGGAGCCCATCACTAAAGAACTCCATAGTTAAGCGTGCTCATCTTGGAGTAGCACTAGGATGGGTGACCAGTCGAGAAGTTGATCCTGGCTTGCACATCAGTGTGGACAAAGTGCGCAGTTAAGGCTAGTGGTGGTTTGTGGGGCCAGTCGTCATTCCTGAAACTCTAATAGAGCCTTGGGCAGTGGGCTCAGGCATTACAAATGGTATCAGAGCCATAACCCCTCCAGTAGGTGGGGCCCGCATGGGCATGTGGCATGCCAATCTTGAGCCGTGCAGTCCAGACATGTAGGAAAGGGCTATCCATGATTGATGTAGCCACCCTTGCGCTGATATTCTATGATCGGGAGCTGGGTATCCATGGGCCATTGTGGGTCTGCACTGATATGGGGTCAGACTATGAGGCCATATAGTTGAGCCTTGACGAGGACGTCGAGAGTCTAAGTGGGGGAGATTGTAACATCCCAGGATTTGAGGCCTCAGATAACATGATCTTCAAAGGAATGATTGGACTACCCATATCACCAAGGTGCCAGTCGTCATTCCTGAAACTACCCATATCCCAGGATTTAAGTGGACAAAGTTCACACTTAAGGCTAGTGGTGGTTTGTGGGGCCAGTCGTCATTCCTGAAACTCTAATAGAACCTTGGGAGGTGGGCCCAGGCATTACAACAGCAGTTCTATTTGGATAGTTAGATTCTTGCCTGGATGTTATGTGTTTGGATGTGTTTGCGTATGTAGTGGTGGTGAAACCCAGTACCATTCCTGTGATTCCATATTATTAATCTAGAACAAACTTTAATTATGCTCTTTTACCTTCTTGCAATTAGTTTAATCAACCACAAATGAATCAATCATTCTAAATATTAGTCTTACTTGTGCTAGATTCGATTGACAAAGATTCTTAAAAATGTTGTCCTTTGGGATTCAATCCTTAACTATATTGTGATAAGACCCGTCCTCTTGCGGGTGGTATTATTGCACGAGGATTTGGTAAAAGCTTAGGGATTTCAACCCTGAGTGAGTTTGTTAGTGCAATAATATTCCAGGTCAAATTCTGGCACCGTTGTCGGGGACAAAAAAATTAGTTAGTCAAATCTAGTTCTTTTAAGGCTAATCTAGGATTTTGTTATTCTTTTGATACAATCGATCATCTAATTGAAGTTCACGCCACTCCATCAATCTTATTTTGGATCTTTTCATTTCAGGTACCCCCAAGACTGGTGTATGCACCGTTTGAACAGTCCCGATCTCACTGCCAACTTTGAACTAGAATTCGACAGAACCTTTCATCATCAGAACAGAGAAAACCAAACAAGAATGGATCAAGAAGAGGAGATAGCCCGAAGGGTGGCTCAAGCCATCAATGCACACAGAGAGAGAGAGGCTCATGCAAGAAGTCAGAGCTACAGTTCAAGAAGAAATCCTAGCAGCACAAGCAACAACGCAAGCAGTAGAACTACAAAAGGATCTTAGGGAGTTCTCAATCCCTAAAGTTGTTGATGTTCATCACCCAGTACAACCTCCTCCCATCCATGCTCCTAACTTTGAGATATGAGCACATTGGATTACTTTGCTTCAAAACAACCCATTCTATGGAATACAAGGAGAAGATAATCAAGAACATCTTTTAAGATTCATCGATCTATGTGCTATGACAAAATAAAACGGAGTGCCTGACGATGCCATTAGACTCTGTCTTTTCAAGTATTCTCTTGCTGATAGAGCTATAAGTTGGTACAGCTCCTTGCAATGTGAACCCATCACTACCTAGGAACAACTTGAGAATGTTTTTCTATAAATATTCTACCCTCCTTCTCTCACCTATGAAATTAGAGGCAGAATAACAATCTTCACTCAAGCCCCAGGAGAAACCCTTATGAAAGCATGAGAAAGATACAAAGAGCTTCTATGCAAGTGTCCACACCATGGAATCCCTAAGAATCAACTCATTGAGATGTTCTATAGAGGTGTAGATGACAATATCAAGAGATTCTTAGATTCCTCATCTGGAGGAAACTTCATGCGTCCGAGTTATGATAGTGCGTGGAGGGTTGTTACCCTTGGAGCTGAAAACCAAGCTAATTGGGGTAGGTCTGTAGGCAAGGGAGTGTTGAAGGTAGCTATGGCTGAAGTTATTCCAGAGTAGAAGTCTATTGCTGAAACCCTTAAACTCTTAGTTTACAAGCAAGATCATGTCGAATCATCCCTTGCTGCATTTGGAAGAGGACGTTCACCCCCTCAACAACAAGAACAGATCAAGTCAGCTTCATTATTATATGAAGCATGAAAAAGTACTGATCATTCCACTTTAGCATGCAATGTTATTTACGATGTTGTTCTAAGAAACGCATGTGTACAACGAGATAATAGTCAATTGGAAAATCTTAATACCGTCAACACCATTCCTGGTCAAGGATACTACAATCCGAATCAAAATAGGAACCATCCTGATTTTAAATATGGAAATCCTTCAGGAGTGGAAAACTTGTGACAACTTGGTTCAACTAACCAACAAAGAGACCCACCAGGATTTCAATATAACCAACATCAAAACTTTGGAAATCAAGGGAACTTTAGGGGAAACTTTCAGAATAGGAACTTCAACAATTATCAGAGCAATTCTCAATTTCAGAATCCCATCCAAGTCCCTTACCAGAACCAACAACTAGGGCAACAAGCTAGCCTCATCTCTCCTGACGACAAGGTATCAGCCATTGAAAAGATGTTACAATTGCACAAAACATTGATATCTAGCCAGAAAACTATGATATCTAACCAGCAAGCCCATCAGAAAGCTATTGAATCTCAATTTGCTCAACTTGCATCTAGTATGAAGCTACCTGCTGGAGCCTTTGCTGGACAAATAGAAAACAATCCTATGCATCTGAACAACTGAAGGATGTCACCACTAGGTCTGGAAAAGACTATTCTGATCCTCTTGTCAAGACACCTATGGTTATTACAGACCAAGATGAACTTGTGATTGTCCAAGACTCAACAGCACCCGAGTCTCAACCAAAAGAACCAGTGATTGTGAATAAGATAGCCGAGCAAGGATATGAAGAAACTGAAACACCGGAGCTAGAGGTACTAGTATACAAGCCTCATCCACCTTTTCCAGCTTGTTTGAAGCAAACCAAACTCGACACTCATTTCAATAAGTTCAAGGAAGCTATGAAAAAGCTTAATGTGGATATACCTTTACTAGATGCACTGGATGAAATACCAGCCTGGAAAAAATATCTGAAATCACTTCTAACAAGGAAATACATAACTGAAGAGTACGATATAGTCAAGTTGGCGACAACTACTTCAGATATCATCCAGAGTAAGATGCCCAAGAAGCAGAAAGATCCAGGATCTTTTGGGATTTCTTGCCATATTGGTGATTCTTCTAGTAAGAATGGATTGGATGATCTTGGTGCTAGCATTTCCATCATGCCACTTAGCCTTTGCAAAAGGCTAGGGTTTTCCAAACTTCTCCCAACTAGCATGACCATACATCTTGCAGATAACACTATGACTCTACCTTTAGGAATCATTGAGGATGTCCCTATCAAGGTAGGAAAAGATTCCTATGTTCCATGTGACTTTGTCATCATGAACATAAAGGAAGACACTAGATACCCTCTCATATTTGGATTTCCATTCCTCACCACTGCAAGAGATCTGATTGATGTTGAAGTAGGAACTTTGCTTCTCAGATTAGGTAAAGAAACTCTCGAATTCAAAGTTTTTGAAAGTATGTGAAGACCAAGCATGCAAGAAGAAGTCTACTTGATTGAGTGCGTAGAGAAGATGTCACTCCTCATGCAGGAGGATTATGAACAAGAAGATCCTTTAGGGATGACCCTTACTAATACAAATGCAGGAAGTTCATATGACGAACTAGTGAAAAGTTGTGTTTTCCACCTCGATGCTGCTAAGGAAGATCCTGAAGGCACGATTGAGGAACGAAAAGAAGTAGATGTTAATGAAGAAGCATGTGAAAAGCCACAAGCTCCTGAAATGAAGCCCCTATCCAAAGGATTGAAGTATGCATTTCTAGATGACCTCAAAGTCTGCCCAGTCATCATAAATTCAGATCTAACGACAGAACAAGAAGATAAACTTACGAAGGCATTGAAGGAAAGAAGTAAAGCAATCGACTAAAATATGAGTGACCTCACCGGGGTTAGTCTAGCGATGTGCATGCACAAAATCCCCATGATGGAAGATCACAAGTCGATTGTTGAACATCAACAAAAATTGAATCTGATGAAGGAAGTAGTCTGTCGTGAAGTCATTAAACTACTCACTGCTGGAATAATCTATCTGATATCGGACTCACAATGGGTAAGTCTCGTGCATGTGGTCCCGAAGAAAGGTGGAACAATTGTGATAAGAAATGAAAACGATGAACTCATCCCCACTCGAACAGTCACAGGGTGGAGGATGTGCATTGATTTTAGGAAGTTGAACAAAGAAACACAAAAAGATCATTTCTCGATGCCTTTTCTTGATCAAGTTTTAGAAAGATTGGCTCACCAAAAATATTTATATTATCTCGATGGTTACTCCAGATTCTATCAAATAACCATACATATAGATGACCAAGAGAAAACTACTTTTACATGCCCATTTGGAACATACGCATTTAGAAGGATCTCGTTCAGCCTTTGTAATGCACCTGCAACTTTCCAGCGTTGCATGGCAGCCATATTCGCTGGTCTCACTGAAACAATTATGGAAGTTTTTATGGATGATTTTTCTTGTGTATGGAGATTCATTCGACTCATGCCTAAAACACCTCTCCCTTGTCCTCAAATAGTGTGAAGAAGCACATCTTGTATTAAATTGGGAGAAGTGTCACTTTATGGTAAAGGAAGGCATTATCCTCAGCCATAGGGTCAGTAATCGAGGAATTGAAGTAGACAAGGCGAAGATTGAAGTAATTCCAAGCTCTCTATCCCAGCGAATATAAAGGAGGTTCGTGCATTCCTAGGTCATGCAGGCATTTACAGACGGTTTATATAGGACTTCTCAAAGATAACCAAGATGATGATGAACTTTTTGATAAAGGACGTTGATTTCCATTTTGACGAAGAAAGTGTCAAACGTTTCAATAACCAGAAAGAAGCCCTGACAACAACACCAATCATTAGAGCTCCTAATTGGGACCACCCATTCGAAATTATGTGTGATTCCAATGAATATTTTGTGGGTGTTTTTCTAGGGTAATGTATAGAGAAGAAACATTATGTGATCTACTACGCATCGAAGACCCTCGATGAAGCTCAGAGAAATTATGTAACTACTAAGAAAGAACTTATTGCATTCGTATATGCTTTTTACAAGTTTAGATCCTACCTCATAGGTTCAAAAGTCATTGTCTACACAGATCATGTCGCTATCTGTTACCTTCTAGAAAAGAAAGATGCAAAACCCATGCTAATTAGATAGATTCTCCTCTTGCAAGAATTCGATCTAGAGATAAGAGATAAAAGGGGTACTTAGAATGTTGTAGCAGACCACCTCAGTCGCATCCACACTCTGGATACCGAGAAGATCTTGATTAACGATTCCCTTCTGGATGACCAACTGATGAAAATTTCAGAAGCCACCCCTTAGTACTCGGACTGTGTGAACTACTTGCGCGCTGGTATCATCCACCCTAAATGCACCAGAAATGCACTAAAGAAATTCATGCATGATGTGAAGCAATATCACTGGGATGAGCCATACCTCTTCACGCTCTGTGCTGATGGTCTTTACAGACGTTGTATCATTGAAGAAGAAGCCAAACTCATTTTAGAACAATGCCACTCAGGCCTAGTTGGAGGCCATCTGAGTTCTAAGAAAACTACTATAAAAGTTTTACAATGTGGCTTCTTTTGGACAATCATATCCAAAGACTCCTATAACTTTGTTCTATCATGTAACAAATGTCAAAGAATAGGTAACATAACAAAGAGAGATGAGATGCCACTGAAGTTGTGGCAAGAAGTTGAGATATTTGATGTTTGGGGTGTGGACTACATGGGTACTTTCCCATCTTCTCATGGATTTTCCTACATCCAAGTGGCGGTGGATTACATATCAAAATGGGTTGAAGCCATACCGACCATCACTAGTGATTCTAAACCCGTCATCAAGATGTTCAAAGATATTATTTTCCCCTGTTTCAGAGTCCCACGCACTGTGAAATCTGACAGAGGTTCTCATTTTCTTGAAAGAAGCTTAGACACATTGTTGAGGAAATATGGTGTAACTCACAAGGTAGTCTCACCCTACCACCCACAAATAAGTGGATAGGTAGAGGTTTCTAATCATCAACTCAAGGCTATCTTGGAAAAGACAGTAGGCCACAACTAAAAAGATTGCTCAGTAAAAATCAATGACAAATTGTGAGCCTACCGAACTGCTTTTAAAACGCCTCTTGGAACTACACCATTTTGGCTGATCTACGGAAAATCATGCCACCTGCCTGTAGAACTAGAACACAAAGCATGGTGGGCAATAAAATAGCTGAATTTTTACATGAAGAAAGCAGGCCAAGCCAGGATTCTACAACTCCAGGAGCCGGAAGAACTCTAGATGACAGCTTATGAGAATGCACTAATCTATAAAGAATGCATAAGGCTTTGGCACGATGGTCATCTGAAAAGAAAGGACATTCAAGTCGCAGACCAAGTTCTTTTATTCAATTCAAGACTGAGGTTATTCCCAGGAAAACTCCATTCTCACTGGTCTGGCCCTTACATTGTCAAGAGCATCTACCCACATGGTGCTTTCTCTTTATGGAGTGAAAAGTCAGGAAAATTTGTGGGAAATGGTCAACCATTGAAGAGATATTTCACCTCTGATGACACAGGCTCTGAAGCGATGTTGGATCTCACCAATCCAACATATCCACTGTGAAAGTTGTAGGAATCAAGTCGAGCCATCAATGTAAAACAAAGGCACTTGTCGGGAGGCAACCTGATCAATAAATTCGTATTTGGTTTTAATTTTGAATTAGAATTTTTTCTTAATTTTGTTTTTACTTTTTTTAGATAATTTTGCACCAAATAAAAATTGCATCGTGAGATGCTATCTTGAGTTCTGATTTATCTTCATTTTTGAGATTTTGAGATGGAGGATGCACGCTGATTGGAACACAACCACATCTGGTGGTCTAACCAGAATGACTTTTCCCCTCCATCTCAGATTTAGAGTTTTCACGGGATGAGAAAAATTCTAAGTTTGGGGTGGAGGGTGGGTGGTAGGTACTTTACTTTCCATCTTCACCCATCTATTTCTGACTTAAGATTTCATTGTTGCATTTTTGACCAAAATTTTCAAAAATTTTAAAGTTTTCAAAAGAAATTTGAACAGATATCGAATGAAGTTTTGACACTTTTCGTTTCAATATCTATGCATTTTGAATCATTATACCCTACTTATTCAAAGTAAATCTTCAAAAGGACCACTTTTTGAGACTAGCCTTTTGATTGAAATCATCTCGTGAAGCTTATGAATCCTAACATCATGATCCTCCTACACAAATGGCAAGCGTCTGTCAAACTGATCGGGATCAAACACACCGTGCTTCCTAACTGACTAGTGGTAAAATAACATTAAGTCATTTTTGAGAAGAGTATGATAAAGAGAACGACCTGGTGCACTGAATTGTAAATCAAGTTGCATTCTGATCTGAACTCTCTTCTACACTTCTTCTATAATCTTCGTACCCCTCCATCCATAAAAAAGAAACAAAAATAGCCAAAATAGTGCCAAACCTTAAGTTTGGGGTGGCATGTCACTCCCCTCTATACCCGCTTCATCCATACCCCTCACAAATTAATAGGGGAGTACCACCAAGAAAAGATGCCAAAGTGCACACAAAAAATGCAATCTCAAGTCGAATAGAGGAGAGATTCGCACAAAAAATGCAATTGCAAATAATATAATAAAAATCTTGAGTTGAATAGAGGAGAGATTTATTTTTTCCTTCCATATTACCCTTCAGTCCCTCTTCTACCTAAAGGCACAATAAATGCCTCCACTGCCCTGAAATACACCAGTGTCAGATCAGATGTTGTTCTGCGGGTATCTTTGGACTCTTACGAAACACTTTGACATGCTTGTTGTTGGAAAAAGTGAGGAAAAATGATGTTGGAAATAAACTTAGGAACAAAGATATGGTAAGATGTGTACAGTGGTCTCAAGAAGTTGAGATGCTTAGTCACACTAAGTAGAAAGGAAACAATTGTGATGTGAAGAGGAGGAAATCACATGATCAGAAAGTATTCATTTGGCGACTATTTCAGATTTTGTGTTACTCGAGGATGAGCAACATTTAAGTTCAGGGTGTTTTGATGAATGCATATTCATCATGAAAATCAATCGCCATCTTGGGCTCATTTTGACTCAATACATCCAATTTCATTTACTAAATATCACAATATACAAAATGGCCTATTTGATTCAATTACCAAAATTATTAATTGAGTTTCTGTTGAAATTATGCATGTCTTGATGAGGTTACAATCAGAGGGCACCCACCTCCATTTTAACCCTAATCCACCTTCAACATAATCATCACTACCCCTTGCTTCATTCCATCTTTATCTCCATCAACCACCATCCAAATCAAACCCTTTTGAGTGGGACCCACCCTTCTCAACCTTTGATATACCCTCACTCAGCCTTGGTCTTGACCATACGGTTTCAACCATACAGTCTTGTCCATATGGTTTTAAACATACGGTTTCATACTCTTTCCCTTTCATACGGTCTGAAGACTGTATGAGCAACCTCTACCTCAAGACCGTTTGGGCAACCTCTTCAAGACCGATCAAGCGCAAACGGTCTTCAAGAACGATCAAGCGCAAATAGTCTTCAAGACCGATCAAGCGCAAACAGTCTTCAAGGCCGATCAAGCGCAAACGGTCTTCAAGACCGATCAAAGCCTAGCGGTCTGCAAGACCGTTTGGCTAGCTACCACTGAAGACCTTTGAAACCTGCGCAAGTGAAGACCGGTTGGCACCTATCGGTTTCACTGAATTGTTTGGAGGAAAAGTTCCAGGACCATATGGGCAGTTCCTTCCCAAGACCGTTTGGTCATTTGATTGGTCCGCAAGACCGTATGAAGACATATTTCCAAACCATTTGGATAAAATAACAAGACCGTATGGAGGCTAAACTCCAAGACCGTTTGGTCATTGATCGATCTACAAACTGTTTGCTCCTCTAAAGCACAAGACCGTTTGGAGCTGCTAAATCTTAAAATCATTTAGTCATCTAAATGGTCTCCAAACCGTTAAGACCAAACCACGACGACGACTCACACCAAAAATGCGAGGACTAGTCCCAAGCCTATAAATAGGACCAGGAAGGTCCTCATTTGGGCATCGTTCTGAGGATGTCGACAGGCTGCCCAAGTGCAAGGTTTGATCTGGCTTCATCCTCCATGCCACTGTCATCTTCGTCCTTCACGCTGCCCACATATACTCTTGCTACGAGCAAGGAGGTTGAGAAGAGAAAGAAGGTGGAGAAGAAGGTATGTCCGATCTACCTTGGTGGTTCTTCCTCCTCGTCCAGATCTGCCCCGACACGACGTAGAAGACCTTATCATCTTCACTGACTTGTGACTACCTTCTGCATCATGCTCATGGTAGAATCTTCCTTCTCTCTTGTTCTTCTTGTTTCTCACATCATGAGCGAGTAGTCCCTTTTTGCTGGGGTGCGGGGACTAGCCCTGCTGCCAATGATTTCATGTCTTTTCATTTAACATTCCAAGGCAATGTATATAACTTTCCATTTCATTGTTAATTGATAATGTTTGTAGTTTGATTACCTTCTTGCTTTCATCTTGTTCTTCCCTATGTTGTGAGAACTTCTATATGTAGGGTAGACTGTCCATTAATGAGGTTGACTCTCAAACTAGAAATATAATGAGATTCCTTGAGGTCGTAAGTGTATGATCTGTAAGGGGACGAGCCATCTAGCCTACAGTGATGCTTCTGTGGCCTAAACATCCCTTAGGGAGGGCCACAGCCTTAGTTGGATTTTGTATCTTCTCTGTTAACCGTCGATGTTTGATTGTAGATTATCACTTGCTTGCTTATCGATTAGTGTGGTTGACTGCCAAACTAGAAATAGAATGGGATTCCTATAGGTCGTAAGTGTATGATCCATGAGGGGACGAGCCATGTAGCCCACGGTGATGATTATGTGGTCTAAACATCCCTTAGGGAGGACCTCAGCCTCAGTTGGATGTTGTATCTTTGGAGCCATAAGTATGTGATCCTGATGGAGATGAGACATCTGATACCTAAGGTGATGCTTACGCGGACCTAAACATCCCTCCGGGAGGGTTCATAGTAGTTCTATTTGGATAGTTATATTCTTGCCTGGATGTTATGTGTTTGGATGTGTTTGCATATGCAGTGGTGGTGAAACCCGGTACCATCCCAGCGATTCCATAACATTAATCTAGAACAAACTTTAATTCTGCTCTTTTACCTTCTTACAATTAGTTTAATCAACTACAAACCAATCAATCATTCTAAATATTAGTCTTGCTTGTGCTAGATTCGAATGAAAAAGATTCTTAAAAATGTTTTCCTTTGGGATTCGATCCTTAAATATACTAAGATAAGACCCGTCCGCTTGCGGGTGGTTTTATTGCACGAGGTTTTGGTAAAAGCTCAGGGATTTCAACCCTGAGTGAGTTTGTTAGTGCAATAATATTACACATCACTATCCCTCACTGACATTTTAGGGGGATAATAAGATCATTCTGAAGTTCTGATTCAAATTATAGCGACTGACACATCCATGATTATAACATATATGAGAAGCAAGATATCAATTTGTAAGGCAATAAAATAAGTAGAACATTACTTTATTTTGCAATAGTATTGTTGAGTTTAAAGATAAGATAAAATAAAATACGCAATGTTGGGTCTAATCCCCATACCCCAATACATATGTATACTTGCTCATGTCAAGAGACAGTAGCAAAAAGGTAGGTATAACAATGGAAGGGTCCATACAACTAATGCAAGAAGACTAGTCTCTCAATAGTGGCAGTTGCATCCTTTCTCCTTGCTAGGGTTTGCACTGATTAATGTGCCTTTTAATCTCCGATCAGAGACCCTTAGAATAGAAGATAAGGGTTTGCTTTTATAGATGCATCCCTAGCTATCAAAACCCTAATGTTGAATATTTATGGTTGAAGGCAGCTAATTACATGGTTCATACTCGATCCACTAGGAAACATGTATGGGTTACTCAATCTAGACCTCGTATGAGGTTCTTTGGCTAGCCAGTGTGGGTTGAACCAGAGTAGGGTAGATGTAGAGAGTGTGTATCAGAATTGTAGAATCTAGGAGACTCCGGGTAGATTGCTTGACTGGGTGGTTGGAAGGTGGACAATGATAGATTATGGGGCCTTTGTTGCCTTGAGGTGTGGCATCATGAGCGCTCGATCGTCCTTCTAGGAAATGAAGAATATGTTTGGTTGTTTCTACATGAAAAATATGTAATGTGTGTTAAAGTCTAGAAAAGGGAAGATAATTATATTTAAGTAAATCTAAGGCTAAAACTATGAAATATAATCGCAACAACCCCTAAAAGTGAATAACATTGCATGAAAACATGGGTATAAATAAAGTCATCAAAGTACCCCAAACTTAAACCTTTTCTTGTCTCGAGTAAAGTAAAATAAAAAGGAGAACAAACAATTGATACTAGGATCCAAGCTTCCTCTCCCAACTAAGCATGCTTTGTGATCCCCTTCCACCAAACATAATGAAGTGACCTTAATGCTTTGAGGTCACATAGCCACACTTTGATATGCTCCGATTGGGGCTTGTTCCTCCATTCAAACCTGCAAAGAGCTGATTTCAACTCAATAATACTCTTGATTTGACAGTGTAAGATAGAAGGGAGCACAAGTCATGGTTGATTGCTACTTTGGGGAGAGTTTTGATAGATCCCCTGGGTATGAAATTTGGACAAAAAGGGGGAGAAGAAGGAATGGCACAAACCTGTTCCGCTAATCTCTCCTCTATTTTACTCAAGACCTTATTGGGATATAGTTGTTTTATTTTTTATCCTCTATTCGATTCGAGACTTTATTAGTTGCAGTTACATTGAATGCATGTTTTATGTGGGCTCATTGGCCTCTTTTTATTCATGTGATGCCTGTAGAAGAAAAAAATGAAAAGAAGATATATTTTTGAAGGGGATACCACCCCAAACTTAGGGTTTAGCATATAATGGAGTTTTTTTTCTTTTTGTGGTTGGTGAAGAAATACGAGATGATTGAAGAAAGTTGGAAACAAGAGATCGACTTGTACTTCTTCATTTTATTATTGGATTGGAATCAAATCATAATATTATATCAGGCAATTCATTTAATGTAGGGTAGATAAGCATTTATGTATTTTGTTGTAAGTCATATCGGGGCACGTCACTACTACAGATACTACCTTTAACGTCGGTTAAAATGACCTTTTAACGTTAGTTTCAAAGAGACACCCAAGTGGGTGACTGTAAAGGTCTAAGCCTATGACATGAGTTCCAAAGCCAATGACACAGAGCCAGACCAAATTGTAACCGAAAAAGAACTAACACTGGTAGGATCCATAGTTGTCAGTTATGTAAACAAAACTAACGTCTATCTTAGCACATTGTCATCGGTTCTTTATGTAAAAACCAATGAATAACTACTTTCCAAACAAAAAAAGTGTTCCGTTCATAGTCACTGGTTTAGGGTAAAATGAACAATATAGCTACAAATTGTCGGCTGGTTATGAGTTAATAAATCGACACCTATTTCCATACCTGAATTTGTTTTTGCCCGAGTTAGGACATAGTCTTCAGTTTCTTATAGACAACCCACAATGTATACCTTCATTGATGGTTATTATACATAAACGAAAACCAACTATCCCTTTTTAATACCATCTTGCTGGCCAGCTGTCCGGCTGGTCAACAGGATGCAGAACCTACATTTTAGTTCAGAACTGTAGGTTTACAACATCCTGTGATTTTAACCTACCAACAGGCCACAAATGTGCAATAACAATATGATCAAGACTATATATATACATCATGTGATTCACACACATGTAGAAACACAACTAATTCATTCACATGATTCACACACATGTACAAACCTACAGTTCCATTCATTCATCCATTTTCACATTCACACACATGTAGAAACCTCCAGCTTCATTCATTCATCCATTTTCACATTCACACACATGTATGAACCTATAGTTCCATTCATTTCATCTATTTTCACATTCAAACACATGTAGAAGCACATTCATTCATTCATATTCACATTCACACACATGTATATAGATCAAATTGTAATAAGACAATTCAAAAAAAGTCATTCACAAATGTATATATAAGCACCGCATATATACATAAATAATGACACCAAAGTTGAGACATTCCATTCTTTATAATTAGTACCCCAATCATAATGAAAAAAATCCTACCTTTTAAAGGTTTTTACCCATTGTTCTCTTGTGTCATCTAATTGTTCTATCGAATAGGGTATATGTACATCTAATAGCCTTTCCATTGTATTGAAGTCATTGGTTTTAAACACCTGCAAAGTGAATGACGCATATATAATAAATAAGTTTGACATTTTCATATTATCTAATGAGACTATATATACTTATGATGATCAAGAATATATATTACATGTTGTATTTTTTGATGTCTTGTGCAACATATCTAACAATCATGTCTATATACCACATCACGTAGTACGCACATGCCCATTAGTTGTTTTGTACAATACACTATAAATTTCAAAATACAAAATGTTAATAAAAATAAGCATAGTTCACATAAATAAAATTTGTATTGGAGTCAGGAAACTACATCCACATTCTTCCAAACTATCGCTAACTTTTTCTTATCCACATTTCCTCCATCAATTTTGAAATCTTTTAAATCCCTATATGTTAATGTAACACATTGAATTGGATTAGTAAATAGTCATGTAATAATAGATCTTAACATATATAAATGTAAAAAAATTCTCATGTGTATAATGGCCTTTTCAAATCGTGTCCCGAATGGTCTAACTTATTCCCCTTAGAATCTAGATAATAAACATTCATCTTCTCAGGGACAACAACTAGTAATTCCAAATGCTCACCTCTAGTGATAAGAAAGTAAAAAACATATAACTCAAAATCCACAATGAAATGTAATTTTCTAAAGTAAAAAATATAGGAAAAATAAACTTACCAAACTTTATATAAATCTATTATCATGCTCATTTTCTTTTCACCAAAATATTTAACAGCGATAGATCAGTATAAGGTAATTGATGTAGAGTCTTCATTTACAAGACTGATCAAGGATGGAACTAGAAATCCCACTCAAGTCTTTGAAAAAACTTCACAGAACCTATGTAAGTGACTGCCAAACATATATTATGCATGCACTAATATATAAGAAAATAGATCACCATATACAAAACTAAGTATAAAGATATATATCATAGATGAATTCAGACAAGCATATTGAAACAACTCCAAAATATCTTGTAGAAATATATTATTATCGTATGATTGGTGTATAGAATCTTCCTCCATAGAAATAACAATAGGTGAATTTTAGGAATGTTCACCTATCCATATTGACATACCCCTGCATTGAGGACCTATTGAGTGGTATAGGTCCTTTGGAAGCCAACTTAGTAGTTGAGGAAGAGGTGGAGGTGGAGGTGGAGGTGGAGGAGGATGATCTATAGTGGGTTTCTTCCCTTTGTCGTGCATATACAATTTCATATCAATTGTCATGTATATATATACCAATTAACGTAATGTAATGTACCATACATGATCAGTATAGATGACTCCTGTTTCGGGCCACAAGTCCATTTCACCTTCTTCTTCACTAAGCATGTCAGCATCTGGGTGGGCAAATGTCAATGGATGTTATCCCCAAGTGGGGAAGACAAGCCTTGGGTACCACACGACAAGGTACTAGAGTGCCATGAATCGTGTGTCCAGGAAGGCGTGTGTAAGCCTCACCCTATGCAATGATGAATTCTTTCAATTTTAGACAGCATGGCCTCAACCCCTACAAATTTACATAGAGTATGTTTTATATATACATAAACATATCATCCTGAAAAGACTAGTTACTATGACATAAAAATACTTAAAATGGATGTTCTAAGTGGTGGGTCTACAAGATTACTCCCAACCACCTCTACAAGATCACTCCCAACCACCTTTATTGTATAGGAAGAGCATCACGCCACAAGTACTATCTGAGTGGCATGTTGAGATGCCTACCACTTGTTCATTGCTTCCTGGACTCTCTTATCAATTAACTCATCTACCTATACATGGACAAAAGAAATGCTTTTTTATTCCTAAATTCCCTTTGCAATAACATTCTAAAAAATGAACTACTTGCCTCAGCTTTTGAAAATCCCCCTTTTCAGATGTGTTTGTGTTGTGATGGCCCAAAGAACGCTCTTTGGCCCACACCAACATCTACATCCCTAACACATCCAGGATGCTCTGGGTTATCGATAACTACTGTCAATTAATCCCTTGTGCCCCTTAGGGATGAACGATCCTTGCTTCCTCTGCTCGAGAATCTCCTACTAATCATCATCAATAGAAATTGGCAAGTAAAAGTAACAATCATCAATACTCATTTCGCCGAGATTGAATTTTACCATTTTTGCAGCTGCCTCAACAATTGTGGGGTTGGTCATATCCCCTTTTTTGTTTTTCCTCCCATATATCCACACATCATGGAGATGTAGTGGTGCGGGAGAAGTAGATGAATTAATAGTCTCAACATTAGGAGTAGTAGGCTATTGAATGGAAGACATATGTAGTTTTTGGTGAAGGGATGCATATCCACCTGGACCCATGGTGTGGTAATGCACATTCAGTGCACACCTTTCTCATAGAGCATCATTGATAGCCTTGTTAGTAAGCATATTGAATTGGTCAGTAACAATCAAGGTCAATCGTAAATAGATGAATTCATAAGAATGAATATTAATTAAACTGGGAGTTACCCTTAATACCTTGAATTCATTGGTATTTTTCTTGGAAACAAATGCCTCTCACTCAGTCGGGTCCAAGTAGTTCCATTTCTCAAGGGCTGGCTTCTTCCTCTTATCAACCTCTCATATGTATTGTTAGTTGAGAGTTGTCCTATAGATCCTTAGGACCCTCCCACAATATTAAATCGCCTTTTTAAGATGTAGGCTATCATCCAGTTCAAATATACTCTTCAAAATTTCACATATTTAATAGACTATTCTAAAAAATAGAATTGCAAATAACTTTAAAATAGAATTTGAAATGATAATATCTCACATATAGTTCTTTCCATACTAAGTCTTTCTTCCCTTTAAGAACTGTATGCTAAGATTCTGCATTTACACTACAATGGCTATGAGTAAGAACCCCAAGTTATGATTCAAACAAGTTGTGGTACTTTTCAACTAGATTTCCTACATGATCAAAATCCACGACCAATTTTGGTCCATTACCCATTTGTTGTAGAAATTTATTCATCATAGTGATTGCCTTGATTTTATTTTTTATGCTTCTCATCAAGTGGCACAAGGTTTTCAGGGGGTACATCCTCAACCTAAAAATTTACAAAAAAAACACATATAGGATCTAACTTATAAATGGACATATATATAGCTAGCTATATTGTAAAACTTACATTGTGACACGGAGCCTCACCCTCATGGTAATCATCATCACGATCATCATATTCATGGTCATTCATATGAAAAATTGTCATATAAAAAAATCAAATATTTAATATTTAACATTTAATGAAATTAACATAACATTTTAAAGTTCACATTGATCTAACATTCAAAAAAATAAAACATTTAATAAAAACATGCCTCAAATATTGAGTTCTTTTATCAATTAACATTCCTTTGGTGATCTCCACACACATATAAGTCATCAATAGCTTCAATATCTAGTGTTGGAAAGCCAACTGAGAATGGACTGGAGTCATCATACTTATCATAGTACTCTTCTTCATCTATAGGATCTTCAATTAACTGCCTTTTACCATGAAGAACAACCGACCATTTTTCATTTGCAGGATCATCGATATAAAATACTTGTTTCACCTGTGATGCCAATATGAATGGTTCACCCTTCTCTCCAATCTTTTCAAAATTCACTAATGTGAAACCCAATTCATCCACTATAACTCCTTTGGTGTTTTCAACCCAATTACACTTAAATAGTGGAATTCTAAAATATACATAGTCAAACTCCCATATGTCTTCAATGACACTATAATATGACATTTTAGCCTCACGTGGACTCTTATCTTTTGCACTAGAAAAAAAAATAATGAAGATGCTTGAAGGTTGACCCAACTATTTTGGACGACGCTCTTATCATCTTGACGCTTTATGTAATTTGAGAACCCATTTATGTTAGACCCTTCATAAGACATAACATTAATTTTTGGTTTAAAGGTGAGGAATTTGATATTTTAAACAATAGTATTTGATGCTTGAGATAGTTCATGTAAGACTTTATCTTCAAATCACTTAATAAATGTCTTGTTATGCTCTCTATCAAGCCACATTCAATTGGCTCAAGGATATTGTTACTTGATGAAATCGGTTTATGTGATATAAACACTCACTTCATCAATGTTGTGTAAAATATACAAGTGAGCTTGTTCCCACACCTCACGGGTGATTACTTTCATTTGTGTTCCTAAAGTCCCTTTTCCAGAATAGTCCTCAATATTTTTGTCCTTTATAAGAGTGTCATTACCGCTTAGAAAGTCATTACAAAAATCAATAACCTCTTTCTCCACATAGCCCTCAATAATAACCCCTTCAAACTAATAATGATTTCGAACATCACCTTTAAAATGCTCATGTATCATTCAAAAGGATACATCCAATGCAAGAAAATTGGTCCCAATATTTTCACTTTCCTCGTCAAATGGACAACAATAGGGTACCATGATATCAAAGAATGAAGGGGGAAAATACATGTCAAGATGACATAGGGTAACAAACACTTCTCTTTGCAGCTTATCGAGATTCTCAAGATCAATAACTTTATTGCATAGACTATTGAAGAAGAAACAAAGTCAGGTGATTGCATAACTTACATGATTCGGTAGTATAGATCAAATTGCCACAGGCAAAATTTGTTGCATTAGAGTGTGACAATCATGAGATTTAAGACCTATTAGCTTCAGATCTTTCATTGATACCAATTTCCAGATGTTGGAAGAGTAACCTTGTGGTATCTTAACATTAACCAAGAACCCACAAAAAGTTTTCTTCTCTTTTCTAGACAACATGTAGCAAGCAGGAGGTAAATATGTTTTGCAATCACTACTAACTACTTCCTTTAATTTTTTCCTTATTCCCATTTCACGTAGGTCCATTCTAGATTTGTTGCCATATTTAGTCTTACCTGGTATATTCAACAGAGTACCAATGACACTATCATAGACATTTTTCTTAACATGCATGACATCGATACAATGCCTAACTACTAAAGAACTCCAATAAGGAAGATCCCAACATATTGACTTCTTCTTGAATAAAGATTTATCACTCTTTGTGGGAATGGTACATTGCGATTTCTTACCAAATTCATTGACAAAATCTTTTATTCTTTCATAAACAACATCCCCTAGTATAGGTTTAGGGGCACTCTATTCCTCATTATATCCATTAAATGCTTTGTGCAACCTTTGATACGTTTAGAATTTTGGAAGAAACCTTTGATGACTAATATATACAGTCTTACCACCATGTTTTAGTCATATTGAATCAGTGTTCTCTTCACATATAGGGCATGCTTTGGATCCTTTTATACTATATCCAGACAAATTCCCATATGCTGGAAAGTCATTAATAGTGCAAAATAACATAGCATGCAAATGAAATGTATCTCTACGTGAATCATCATGGGTCATCACACCTTCACCCCAATGTTTCTTTAAATCATCAATCAGAGATTCACGATAAACATGAATATCATTTCTAGGTTGTTTAGGGCCCGATATCAACAATGACAACATAGCGTACTTATTTTTCATACACAACCATGGAGTAAGATTGTATATAACAAGCATAATAGGCCAAGTGCTATGTTGGCTTCTCAATGTGCCATACAAATTCATCCCATCAGTACAAAGACCAAGTCTTAGATTCCTGACTTCTTCACCAAAATTACGGTACAATAAATCAATCTTCTTCCACTATGGGGAATCATACACGTCATAGGATCCCATCGTTATTTTTCTTAACCTCTGCATGCCACCTTAAAATCTTAGCATCTATCGGATTGGAAAACAAGCTTTGAAACAGTGGTATTATAGGTAGATACCACATCACCTTGGCAGGAGGGCCAATTTTGGACTTCCCCGAAGTTGTCATTTTATACCTTGACACCCCACATTTTGGACAATCTTTCAAATCCACATATTCATTTTGAAATAATACATAATTAATTAGGCATGTATGTAACTTGTTAGCCTTCATTCCAATTGGGCATAATATATTCTTTAACTTGTATGTTGAGCTTGTAAGCTCATTTCCTTTAGGAAGAATTTCTTTCAACAAAGACAACTATGGCGTGAAGGTTTTGTCGCTCCATCGATTGTTAGCCTTCAGATTATACAATCTCAACATAGCTCTTAGCTTTGTAAACTTAGTAAAACCTATGTATAACAGTCTCTCATCATTATGCACAATGTTCCTAAACAAGGAAGGTGTTACAACCCAAATTTTTGGGTTCAATTGGTGAGAAATGTAATGTCTCGTATTAAAGGTATTTGAACAAATAATGATATAATTTTCTTCAAATAAATGGATTTCGTTTACAATATCCTTGATGTTTGTGTTGTGGGATTTATTGGCTATTGGTCCCAATAACAAGGAAATAACAAAGAAAATTCAATTAGTGAATGAATAATTGAATATTTGAGAAAAGAAATATGTAGAAACCTCTAGAAGGCAAATCCAAAGAGGTATTTCGTTCCTCTTGGGTTCCTTGGGTTCTAAGGAGTCCAAAGTTGTAAAAAGAAAGCAATAAGAAAAGAAAAGATTAATTATGTCTTTCTTTATTAAGAAATAAATTGAAAATAATGATAAAATGTGGAAAAATGAGTGGAAAGAGGCATAAATGAGATTTCTTGGTGAAATTTCGTATCCATGAGGTTGCTAATGATAAAAGGAATACCAATGAGGAAAATAAAAGAGAAATAAAGAGAAATTCTCAAAAAGAGATATTTTAATAAGAAATACACTTGATAATGGGAAATAATGCATTTAGATGCATCTAGAAGGATAATGAGTATCCTTAAAAAGTAATTTCCAAATAATAGAGTTTCTTGGGGTACAAGGAGCCCCAATAAAGAAAGAGGAAAGAGAAAATACTAAAATTGCAAAATAAGAGGATAATGTGAAACATTATTAATAAATTTGGTGATCTTGCTAAAAAGAAGTAATTTCTATTAAAGGAAATAAAATTTCGTGTCTTTTGGTTAGAAGCCAAGTGTAAAAGAGATTAAGTAAGACGATTTTCGAATCCCTAATTACCAAAAGATATGGTTTATCAAAAGAATAAGGAAAGAGAGAGGAACTTGCATCCTAATGAAGGAATTGAATTCCTTTTGGGAGAGAGAGTTTGTTTTCTTCGAGGGCAAGCATCCCAGGGCGTTCCTACACTTCCCTATATATGGGGTAAGCCCTTGGGCCGAGTTCCAAAGATCCCACACACCAACTTCTTTTTTTCTTCCTGGATTCTCGTCCATAAACCCTAGCGGAGGAAAACGATGTGATCCTGGCACCACTAGGAGACCAGGTAGGTTGCGAATGAAGATGCACCTTCCCCGATGTCAGAGCAAGCTCCAGCAAGCATCGCCATGCCCTCAACAGCACGCCACAACAGCAACACGGCTGCACAAGGCGGCTGCAATGGCGGGTAAACCCTATCAACCCTGGCCATCTTGGCCGAAGGTTTATGGTGCTGAGGGTGCGCCCAGCCATGGCGGAGGTGGGACGTAGGAGAGCGTGGAGTTCCATGCCTTGGAGAGGACGGAGCAACCCTGTAAAGAGCCGTCCGCAGTGGCCTTGCGGCTAGACGAAGGTTGAAGATGACCTAAGGATCTGTTGGACGGTTCTACCCCTCTGGGGTATGAAACAGCAATGACTTAAGTGAGGGGCAGAATCGTAATCTGGTTATATTTCCTGATCGCTACATGCATGAAGATAGAGGTGACGTGGCGTGCCCTGATTGGCCAAGTAAGTAAAATCTTGCTAAAATCATAACTAATTCTAGGAAACTCGTATTGAGACAAATCTTATATGAAAATTGATCCTCAGAATGAGGGGAATTCAATAAAAATATGATCAGAAGCTAATTCCTCTTTCTATGCGAAAAGTAGTGTATATCATCATCTTTAATGAATTAAAGATTATGAAACCCTATTTTGATACGATTAATGTATTTAATAGGGTTTAATGGATCATTAGAGATGATGTTAACTTGTTAAATGTAAAAAGGTACATTATGTTCAAAAAGGAAGAACTTTGCATATGATTAGTCTAATTTGGAGTTTATATGCTTGAAATTGGAAAAGTACATAAAGTTATCATCTTTAGTGTTTTAATTAAGGGAAAACCCTTAGATTTGATGGTAAATAGTCTTAATGACATTATTTAGATAATTCAAGTTGATATTAACTTGTTGTTAATAAAGGGAGGATAGAATCTAAAAATATGATCTTTTTATATATTTGGTTTAATTTAGGGTTTCGTGCATGATTATGCACTAATGAGATTGAATACCCTAATTTAGATGAATATGTCTTTTAATTGTTTAAATGTTCAAATCCATGAATAAATAGGGATGTGATGATCCTAAGTCAATAAAAGACAATTAAAATGGATAGTTGAGCAATTAAGGTTCATAAATATGGAAAAGGATTTTTAGGGTTTGTTAACCTAAAAGGGATAAAGTTTGAGAAATGGATCTAAGAAACCCTAATGAATACTAATGAAACATTAATGTGGATTAGAAACCCTAGAAAGTGAATCCAAGTCAATAAAGTAGTTTCTTGATAAAGTGTGTAATAAATAGAGTACATATTTATTTCAGGAACTATGTGATGATTGAATTACTTGCTTGGATCTGTTGATTGACTTGATTGTATACACATGAAGTATATGTTGAATAATGTGCATGACTCACCAAATCAGGTATGTGGTTACGATTATGAATAACTGCTTTAGTTTCCCGATGGATTCCCGGATGTTTAATTGCATTGAATGCAACTAAACTGTTGGATGTTTATTTATTTCATGCAACTATAAAGTGACTATGATTATCACTATAAATGTGCATATATAACTAGCTAGATCCGGGTCCACCTCTGTTACTTTGAAAAGGCTAAAAAAGGGGTAATCCTAGAGAAAGGTCTAGGTTACCGTGAGTTAGAAACTGGGCTATCTACGTGTAGTACGATGAGACTCTTTAGCATACCCCGAGTTAAGGAGTGGTCTACTTACGAGTAGTGCCATGCGACTCAACCCTAGAAACTGGTTCACTTATAGGTGGATCAAGAGGGTTTTAATGGGGACAACACAAAGGATAGGGTACTCTTGGATCACGGAGTTATATCTAAAATGTAATCTTAGTTGTTAAATGATTAACTGAATGATTACATTGTTATCATAGTTGCATGGTTACTGTTTCCCCCACATACCAGCTTCGGCTGACCGACGTTTTGTTTGTCAGTGTTTTAGGTACAAGCCAAAAGGACAAATAGTAAATCGTCATATTGTGAAATACATGAAGTAAAATACAAGGAGGATTAGTTAGAGTAGAATCCTTAAGTGGATAGAAGTTAGACATCCAAGTTTTCAAAAAGGTATGCAAAAGTTTATTTTTCTTATAGCTTTTCAGTATAGTCTGTTAAAATTTGATAATTATTCTTGGTTAATTGCCGAACCTTTGATCTGGAAGTCATGGGTGCGACTTCGAACTCTCGGTCTCCCTTAATTGGGGGTTATCGGGAGGTGGGGTCGTAACAGAAGGTGGATCAGTGTGCTCTACTCCACAATTTTCCAACATCACATTGACGAAGTTTATCAGAATCATTTCATCCACATCTACGTCATCGGTGGAAATTTCTTGTTCAACACAAGCACTGCTATTGATATCTATTGATCTCAGGTTTGAAATCTTTCCATGCCAGTACCATTCTGTATAGCCTTATACAATCTTGTTACACATGACGTGACTTTTGATTTCATCACTAGTGCTGACTTTGAAGTTGTTACCTCAATGCCTATATGGATAGTAGAAATTATCTCCAGGTTGTTTTCTATGTTCCTCCACAAATATAATAGTCTGATCAAGAATTGTCATAAACTCTGGGGTGCAGTGATTTGGAATGGACATCCATGATCTATCCATTCTATGATCAAAGAGAAAAAAATTAGGGTTTACGGTTTACATATTAAGTTAAGGATTTAAAGATTCAGATTTAGGGTTAAAAGATTAGTGTTTATGGTTGAAATATTAGGGTTTAGGTTAAGATATTAGGGTTTAGGGTTAAAAGATTAGTGTTTAAGGTTTACATATTAAGTCAAGGATTTAAAGAATAGAGTTTAGGGTTAAAAGATTAGGGTATAGGGTTAAGAGATTAGGTTTTAGGTTCTTATAATGAAGGTGTATACAACCTATACCATTCTTGAACATCTAATCTCACTAGTAAGCATATAATGTGTATTTAGATTTTAAGAAAATTTCAGCAGCATTTCCCCAAAGTTTTCCAAGTAAACCTATGTAGATGGGAAAATATCCACAAACATATTTACTTAGAGAACAAACGAGGAAGTGATGATGAAACATATTTAAAACCAAATTTATATTATACACTTACATCCTAACTAAGATTAAGTGTTCATGAGAAGGACCAAATTGGGGACTATCCAATATTTACTCCTAATGAATAAATCTCAAACGGGTTTCTAGGCCAATGTATAATAGGGAAAGCAAGGTTAAGGTTTATCAAGACATTCTAGATCTTAGAAAGATCACATATTTATTGATTTCCAACATAGTTCAACACACCAATTATTTATCGATAAAACATTCAAATTGATCAATGCACCCTAACATACAAGCACTTATATCCAAATTGAACAATGCACCCAAATAGTTTCTCCAATTCAAAATTAAAACCCTAGTTACATTTCATCATTCAATTTTAGAAGTATTTTGAACTCATATAATTAAGAAGCATTTTGAATCAATTTATCATGAAGAACTGATTGATTTATCATTAGGCATATTTACCATCAATCAAATCTAAGAAATATATTGCAAGTATCATTGATAGACATAGGGAAGACAATCACCTAAATCTAAGGAGAGCAGTGTAGGGCTAAGAAGAGAGATCCTTTCCACTGTACTTGGGCAGTGGCCTATCCAATGGACTTGGGTAGTGGTGGCAATGGAGGTAGAGCGGTGGTGGTAGACAACTCAGCAACTGGAGGTGGTGGAGGCAGAACGGCGGTGGCAGCCAACTCAGCAACTGGAGATGGTGGAGGCAGAGCGACAGTGGAAACCAACTCAATAGCTCGAGGCAGACAGCAGCGGTGGCAAGTCTGATGTCTTCCAAAGATCCAATGTCCCCTCAAGCGAGCAACGATGATGGCGGCTGCTGGAGGAAGAGCGGCGGTCGGTGAGCAATGAAGCAATAGTGGATGGAGGGGAAAATCACCAGAGGACCTAGCTGAACTATGATGAAATAGAGAATGGGGAAGAGTGAGTGGTATTAAGTTACCAATATTCATAGGTTGTTAAAAAAATTGATTCCTAATAATTAGGATCATCGGTCACTCGTGAAAGACTTACAACTAAGTGCAAATCTAAACAAAAATAGCTACACCCAGTTAGGATTGTAGTCGTCAGTTGCTAGAGATAAAAACTGATGTTTATTTAAATATAGAAATAAAAAAAATTGTTCTAGTGTTAGGACCTAGTTGTTAGTTGGCCAATACAAACTGATGATGAAGAGGCTAATTGGAGGAAAATATTTTCATGGGGACAAGGTGTGAAGACACATAGTCATCGGTTTCTAGTAAAAAAACTGACGTTGTAGACCTATCCCCTTAAAAAAGTCTCACGAAGGGTGATTGGTCATCGATTTTTTGGAATAGTCAATGACTAATGAGTGGATAATTTTTTTTGTGGGATCATGGCGTGAAACATGTTTCGTCGGATTGAGAAAACTGACACCGTATTGAAAAAATAGGAGGAAATTTTTTTCCCTGGAAAATGATAATTCACGGGTAATTTTAGATGTCAATTTATTTTATAAGAAATCGATGTTAAAGTAAAATTGGTACCCATGTCTTTTTTAAATTAGTAGGACTTCACATATGCTGACGGTTGCCTTATATGACCAACGTTGATGTTTTGGTGTCATTTTTTTAACCGACAGCATCAAAGGTGACATTTAATGTCATGTTGGTACTAATGTGTGCAACTTGACCTTTCTGACTCTTTCTGCTTATCGTCATTTGTAAGGGGAACAAATGCTTGATTGTTGCCATTGGGGATCAGATCTATTCAAGTTATGTTTGCTCCTTAAAAAAATCATGCATGGGTTAGCTCAAGAAAAAGAGAGTATTTTCATATGTTTCCAACTAACATACAACTAACTAAGTGATCATATTTGTAAAGCCCACAAATCACACAAAAAAAACAATTTTAAACACATAAAGCAAGATAGATGCAAATCAAAGATTGAGAAAGTTGGTTTGAGAATGAGAAAGGGAAATGTTAGAGTTGAAGTGATGGAGGTGACATACCACCCACCCTCCACCCCCAACTTTAAAATTATGTTTGTCCCTGAGAAAATAGAAGTTAGAGATGGAGGGGGTTTGGTATGGAGGGCGGTGGGATGGAGGGGGATTCAATACCACACAAGAGAAACCCTAAGAATGGTTTCCGATTCCATTGGTGAGACCTTCCTAAGGGAGTCATCATGGTCACCATTTGCCACAATCCTCATTTAGTGGGGTTGACAGTGGTCACAGACACACACCCCATTCTCCACACCATGCGTCTAGCCAGCTGCTTATCTCGAGGGTGATGGTCTGGTGGTCAAACATATTTTTTATTATTGGGTACGGGTTGGGAGGAGTAAGACACGCTGGTGCACCTAGTTAGTGAAGTGGTATTCCCAGGGGCTGTCTTGGGAGTAGTAGAGTTGTACTTCCTGGTTGGATGGCCATGGCATCTCCTCCATCATTGGAGAGGTAGGCTGTGAACATTGAATTGCTATGTTGCGGTTGTTGATTTCTAATTCTGTCGATGTAGTCACATAGGAGCGGGCAGGAATTTGCAACCTGAACATCTTGTGGGGAAGATAGTTTTTCTCTCTGGGCCTCACACCTTATTTCTTTTATAGATTTAAAATAGAGGCTTTAGGGCTACCCAAAGAGTTGGTAGTTATTATCCATGTAGGCATTAGATATGCCTTCTAGTCCATAAAGATCATAGGTCACATCTTGGAAAGTCACGATCACATCAAGATATTATGGCAATCATAATTAATGATAAGAGTTGGGATAATATATGCTTCTATTTCCATGGAAAACACTTCTCGTAAAAGATAAACATGTTTTTATCAAATATAAATAAATAAAACCTTTTATGGAAAACAAAAGGGACTCATTAGGTAAGGGTAACACATTATTCATTGGGCC